>JANAVB010002393.1:1414002-1419002 GCA_029216955.1 Iris pallida
AGACCAAAGTAGTGATTTATTTTAACTAGATCAAAGTAGATTTTCCTAGGATTTTAAAAGCTACAATTTATTTAGATAAGAAAACATGATATCTTTTCTCACCAAATTTTTGAAAGTATAAATTTATATAATAAATATGTTAATAGTACTAATAGTATAGTTACTCAAAAATAAATAAATAAATAAAGAAAACTATGATTACAAGATATGCATGTATTTAGGTTATATCATATACATCATAAAAATAATAAAATAGTAATAATAATGACAATAATACTAATAATAATAATAACAGTAATAATAATAATAATAATAATAATAATAATAATAATAATAGTAACAATAATAATAATAATAATGATAAACTAATAATAATAATTAGTAACAGTAAAAAAAATATAATAAATAAATAATAATAATAATAGTCTCGTGCTTCCTTGGGAAGCAACCAGCACAAGCAAAAGCCAATGTCAATTAATGGAGAAGCACAGAAACCTAAAAAAATCAAATAATAAAAAATAATAAAATAACAGCACAACATAACCTTTTCCCGCAAATGGCAGCTGTGCCTTCTGCTTTACTTACGAGAAAAAGACAAAATACAAAAAATCTCAAGGATTAAGAGAGGGGAAGAGGGAGAGAAAGAAAGCTGAAAAAAATAGAGATGATGAAGAGGGAGGAAGAGAGCAACGAGTGAGCGAGAAAGAGAGAAGAGAGAGAGGGAAAGGGGTCGAGAGCTCGTCGGCGTTCCGACCATGGAGGCGGCGGAGGCTCGACGCGGAGGGACGGCGCTAGGGAGCGGGAAGCGGATCGGGCGGCCCTAGAGAATTTTGCTTTACTGTTCACCTAATTCTTCAAGTATGTCTAGTTGAACATGACATGTTAAAGAGGCTTTGCTGCCTGATTAGCTTAGTTACATGGCAGTAATTCCTTTCTGCTGAGCCAAATAATCCTTTCTGCTCCATGACTAGTGTATCAGCAATTGCTTCCATCCAATTTTGTTGCCTAATAGCATCATTTGCAGCAGATCGGCTATTGACATCTTTTTCTAAGGTTTTTCTACAATTCTCTAGGTTTTACTTGCATTACAATGTGAGGTAGGTTAGTGGTAGTGTTACAAATGCCTTCAGATCATTATGTCCAGTGAGGAATTGCATGTTACCAGGTGCTTGTGACAGGTTATTATAATAGAAGGAGGGCCATCGCTTTAACATACAAGAAAAATTTATAGGAATACAAATGTTTTGCATCATACGCAACGTACAAGAGAGCAAAATGAAACATGAAGTCTAGCACTATCTTCTCGCAGCGTAGATGCAATCACGACACAATCTTAGTTTTTCTATTGCAGATGGCAATCCAAATAACATACACAAAGAAACCAAAGTAAAGTACAATGATTTCTCTAGCATTATATTTCATGGGGCATCCAGAGAATTATAGCTGCTCCCTCTCTCCATGATCTTCCTTCCCAGGTCCCTCTCCCTCAGTACCCTATCCCTGCTCCTCGCTCTCTTCATTCATACAAGTTGCCAATGCTCCCTATTCAACTATTGCTTTGGCTCAAGAAGAAGCACATAATCTATTCCTAAGCGTACTAGCGCCCATCAGCCTCGGACTTTAAAGCCCAACAGTGTCGAACAAAAGTGTCGATCAATACAAATCTAAAAAATATCCATCAATACAAATAATCTTCGATTTCTAT
Source organism: Iris pallida (assembly GCA_029216955.1). Taxonomy (NCBI): domain Eukaryota; kingdom Viridiplantae; phylum Streptophyta; class Magnoliopsida; order Asparagales; family Iridaceae; genus Iris; species Iris pallida. The sequence goes on from JANAVB010002393.1 coordinate 1,415,708, forward strand.
GACTTGGTCCCCTTCAAAAGTGTCGATCAATACAAATATAAAAATATCCATCAATACAAATAATCTCCAATTTCTATTTTTATAATCAAAAAATTGCATAGAAATATAAACATATATATATATATATACATTAGTATTTGTGCATAAATATCAGTTATAACTTCTCAATTGGGCGTCAATCAGAATTATTGTCGTACTTCTTCTTCAAGAAGAAAGAATATTTACATATATCATTAAGACAAAATATATATTAACCTATAGATGAAGATAGAGAAATAATGTAATACCTGGCCGAAAGAGATCAGGACCTGGCCGAAAGAGCTAGAGGACCAGCCGGGATCTTCGAAAGAGAGGAGGACATAGCCTTCGATTTTGAAAGAGAGGAGGACCTAGCTAGCATTCGGTTCTAATTGAAAGAGAGTAGGTATCGGAGATGAGTTCTACTAGCGCGGGAGATGAATTTTGTTGGAAATATTTTGGTGGAAACGAATTGGAGGTCTGCCGCACGGGAGATGAATTTGCTACAGGGAAATATTTTGGTAGAATCGGTAGGGTTTTTGAGAGGAAAATATTTTGGTGGTAGAGTTTAGGAGAGAAACATTGGAGGGGGAAATAATATTGGAAACCAAAATTCTTCTCCTTGCTCTGCTATAGATCAGAGACCCGATCGATTATGTTATATATTGGCCATATACACATATACCGACTCAAATTACCATATATAAACATATGTTTTAATTTAGATTTATATGAGTCCATATTACCGTAAAGGGGCAGCCACTTTACCATATATAAACATAAGATTAATTTGGGTCTATATATGTGCACCTTGCCATAAACATGGCCTCCTAATTGTAAGCGTTTGCCAACGTTTAGCTCAAAATGTTGGGTCCATTTGTTTAAGCCAACTTAAACATACGTAAACGTCTAGAAAAAAATGTCATAGATGTTCAAACTATTCGACATTGTTTACCAAATATCGGTAAATTTCTCGATGTTTGAACACAAAAGTCGATATTTCTCCACGTTTATCTCAGAAAGTCGGTATTATCCAGAAAAATGTCGCATACTAGTTGAAATAATCGATATTCTTGTCCAAATGTCGATAAATTTCTCGACATTAAACACAAACGCAAGTAATCATCAACGTTTATTGCAAAACGTTGGTATATGATGACTGAGACGACGTTTACATAAACGTCGGCAAAAAAATATTGGGAAAACCCTGCTTTCTTGTAATGTAGGGCCAAACAAATTCATATGAATTAACTGCAAGGGTCTAGAAGTACTTATAGCGTTGATGGATTTAAAGGTCGACCTAGTTGCCTTGTTCTTCTCACAATCAGCACATACCATGTCTCTCTTAAATGTTATTTTGGGCAGTCCTTTTGCCAACTTCTTGGTGCTAAGTCGTGAGATAGTATCCATATTAGCATGTCCTAGCCTCATGTGCCATAGTCAACTTTCATCCTTATTTGCTACTAGGCACCTTCCTGCATTGTTAGTACTCTTTATAAAGAAAACATAAATGTTGTCTTCTCTAATCCCTTTATATATGAGATTACCAGATGACATATCATATATAGTACATTTGTCTTTTACAAAGTTGATGCCATAACCATTATCTGCCAAATGACTTATGCTAAGTAGGTTATGTTTTAATTATGTAACTAGACAAACGTCTTTTATTACTGGGTAAAGAGACATACCAACAGTACCATTTCCAATTATATCACCTCTCAAGTTATTTTCGAAGGAAACATATCCTTCTTTCTTCATCGATAGCATAGCGAACAAAGATGCATCACCAATCATGTGCCGCGAACATCCGCTATCGAGGATCCACTTGCTTCTAGCATGAGAGGGTTGAGGGTCCATCTACAAAACGAGTAGATAAATCCTTTGGTACCTATTTCTTGAAGGGTCCATATTGAATAGTCTTAGGACTCCAAACAAGTGTTTGATTGTCAACAAGTTTTCTTACTAGAAAATACTGTGATATGTGCCCGTGTGCGCCACAGTACGTACAAGTAACTTTTTAAAAAAGTGTTCTTTGTTTCTGAGTTGACAGCTAGTTGTGTTCTTTTTGAAAACCTATACGTAAAAGCATGATGATAAGCGTGTTTCTTACGTGCTTTCTGTGGTTGAGTCATCTTAGATGTCTACTTAGCATTAGGACTAACCTTAGGCTGTGTCACAAGGATGGCCTGCTTGCCTAACTTGATCTCTAATTTTTTACAGACCGTACAAGACTCCTCATATCTAGCAGTTATATCAATGAGTCTTTGTTCTGTGAGTAAGTGCCTCTTCTTCGCTATGTCATAAAGTTCTTGTACTTTGACATAGTCTCTTTATTTCCTTTCGATGGTGAGGATAGCCTCATGATAGTCTACTTTGAGCTTGGCTATCTCATCCGTGCTACCGATAGTAGATGTCTCTTTGATATCTTCAAGAAGATTAGACAATCTGGCTACTTCGGTTGTACATGCCTTAACCTCTTTACGAGATTGTTTATACCTGTCTAGCACATTTCTGTGTTCTTCAAGTAGTTCGCCAAAGGAATTTTCTAACTCATCGAAAGTAAAATCAACGTACAGAGGGTTAGAAGATACCCTATTAAATGACATGAGACAGACATTGGCAGTGCTGCAGGGTCTGTCCTCTTCCTCTGAATCACTGGCATCACTTTCGTGCCAGATGCTTGTATTTGCATACTTCCGACCAGTTGTCACTTTTCTGTTTGATCTTGATCTATCATATGGACTGTTTTTCTTTGAAATTAGACAGTCCTTCTTCATGTGCCTTGATTTCTTGCATCCAAATCATATTGCTTCTTCTTTGTTGCTTTCATGGACGTCTCTCTTACTTCTTTTGATCTCTCAAACTTTAGAAACTTCCTAAAGTTCTTTACTAGTAGGACTTGTTCATCACCACTGGATGATTCTTCATTAGAATCATTGTATGCTCCTCTTTTGGCTTGAGCTTTGAAGGAAATCAATTTTTTAGGGTTTCTTCTTCAAACTATTGTAGGTCCAGCTCATGGGTCATCATCAGCTTGCCCATAAGTGTCCCCAGAGTCATGGTGGTAAGATTGTTTCCTTCAATGATTGCTGTTGCCTTTGGATTCTAATTCTTAGTTAGAGCTCTTAGCACCTTCCCAATCTTCTCGTTATTACTGTAATCTTTACCTAGATATTGCAAAGGATTAGTGATATCTAGGAAAGGAATAAACATATATGGAATTGACTCGCCGAGTTTCATTTTGAATGATTTATATTCCTGTGTTAGTATGCTG
>JANAVB010002393.1:1424002-1848700 GCA_029216955.1 Iris pallida
CAATGTGTCAAGGCCATGAATGCAACACACAAGGGGGTCCCTTAAATCTAGGTTTAATATGTAAGAAAAATAAATACATAGCAGGAAATATAAATGAACAGTAAGTTCTAACAGGTTATGCCATGTATCACAGTTTATTTTGCATAAAAAAATAAATAATGCATGAAATATGAGCTAAAATAAATAAACAGCAAATGGCAAGGTGTATTGCCTGGTAGGACGCCTGGTGTGCTGCGATGATCAAGGTGGCATGAACTACAATTTCGGTGTAATAACTATGCAAGGTGACCTCTGATGGTGGCACGGACAGTTCCATTAGGTCCAGAAGGGTCAATTTAGTTAGGGTGGACATAAGGTACGTACAGATTTGGCAAGGGGTTGAGAATAGGACTAATCGCAGAAGAGGAAGATAATCGAAGGAATTTGATAATTAAATTATATACGATTTCGAAAATATTTTATAATACTCGGAAATATATATAATATTTGGGAATCTCGAAATCAGCTATGTTCAAGACTAAAATTCTGTAGACCAAAGTAGTGATTTATTTTAACTAGATCAAAGTAGATTTTCCTAGGATTTTAAAAGCTACAATTTATTTAGATAAGAAAACATGATATCTTTTCTCACCAAATTTTTGAAAGTATAAATTTATATAATAAATATGTTAATAGTACTAATAGTATAGTTACTCAAAAATAAATAAATAAATAAAGAAAACTATGATTACAAGATATGCATGTATTTAGGTTATATCATATACATCATAAAAATAATAAAATAGTAATAATAATGACAATAATACTAATAATAATAATAACAGTAATAATAATAATAATAATAATAATAATAGTAACAATAATAATAATAATAATGATAAACTAATAATAATAATTAGTAACAGTAAAAAAAATATAATAAATAAATAATAATAATAATAGTCTCGTGCTTCCTTGGGAAGCAACCAGCACAAGCAAAAGCCAATGTCAATTAATGGAGAAGCACAGAAACCTAAAAAAATCAAATAATAAAAAATAATAAAATAACAGCACAACATAACCTTTTCCCGTAAATGGCAGCTGTGCCTTCTGCTTTACTTACGAGAAAAAGACAAAATACAAAAAATCTCAAGGATTAAGAGAGGGGAAGAGGGAGAGAAAGAAAGCTGAAAAAAATAGAGATGATGAAGAGGGAGGAAGAGAGCAACGAGTGAGCGAGAAAGAGAGAAGAGAGAGAGGGAAAGGGGTCGGGAGCTCGTCGGCGTTCCGACCATGGAGGCGGCGGAGGCTCGACGCGGAGGGACGGCGCTAGGGAGCGGGAAGCGGATCGGGCGGACGGCCGGAGGATGGCACGGGTGCGAAGGAGGACGTCGCCCGGGGCTGACGTTGGTGGAGGCGGTGCGCCAAAGTACGGCGAACGGGAGGCAGCTGATGCAGGGAAGTTTGGAGGGGGCGGCGTACTCCGGCAGCGGCGGAGTGGGAAGGCCGGGGCGGCGAGAAGTGGCGCCGGTGGGGGCAAGCTCAGGAAGCGAAGATGAGGGCGGTGGCCGGAGCAGCACACCGGTGGGGCGACGCGCGGCTCGGCGGCGCTCTCAGAGGGTTTTAGGTTGTACGGCGCGCTAGACGGGCGGCGGCGGACTCGGATGACCGGCGGGCTCGCAGCGAGATTGGATCGGAATGGTCGGGGATACGTGTGCGTGCGGAGGGAGACGACGGTTCGGGATGGCTCGTACGGTGGCTGTGCGGCCAGGGACTCCGCACGCCGGCGGTAGGGCACGGGGGCGGATCTGGGGAGCCGAGGGCTGACGGAGACGGAGGCGGGCTGGTCGGGCTTGCGGGATCCGGCCGGTGGTCGGTGATGTGAGGGTCTGTGTGCGTGTGTTTTATCTATTTATTTATTTCTGGGGTTTGGTGATTGACGGTGGTGATGGCGGTGTTAGTCGTGGTGGCCGAGGTTTGGCCGGGCTGCGGTAAAGTTTGGTGGTGATGATTGTCGGGTTGGATTTGGGAAGGACAAGAGTCGGGTGGCTGGTGGTGATGGGGACATCGTCGTGGCGGCGACGGGTGCTCCAAGAGTGGAGGCCAAGGCGGTGATGGTTGGGTGGACAGGGTGGTGTCGGGGGAGTCTGCGACGGGTGGCCGCGCCACTGTAGTAGCGTTCGCTGTCTGCAGGCATGGTGAGGAAGATAGTGACGCCGGTGGTGATGACTGCGGGGTGCTTAATGGTGGTGGTTGGCTGAGGCAATGGTGGTTGGCTGAGGAAGTGGTGGTTGGCTGAGGCAGTGGTGGTTGGCTGGAATTTTGGGAGCCGTGGTAGTGATAGGGTTTTGTCGAGGAGGCGGGGAAGAAGACGACGGGAAGGATGGATGGCAATATTAGGCGTAGGATTTATTTGTGTCGGGATTGTCGACACGGAGATAAATGTATGTATAAAAATATGGAATAAGATTATGAATATAGGAACACGGACACGATGCACGATTAGGTTGTGGAATTTGTGGAGGAATAAAAATACATGGATGAGTACCTGCCTATTTATAGGATGTGGGAATTCCCATTAAGATAAGGATTAGGATATAGTTTAAACCCAAAATAGATAATTCACAACTTGATTTAAAATCAATTAAATTTAAGTCCAAATCAAAATCCAATTTAAATCTATTTAAATTTACATCCTTTAGTTTAAAACCAAATGAGATAATTCTAATTCCAAATATAGATATTAATTTTATCTATAAATGCAAAAATTAAATCAAGATTTAAATGGCCACAATAACTTTCAAAGATATTTTTCAAAATACAAATAATAATAATTTCGAAAATAATAAATATTTTTAAATATCTTTTTGAACAATAAAATATTAATATTAATAAATCTCGAAAATTATATTTTTATTTAAAATAGTCCAATAAATAATTACGAAATATATGTATGCAAAAATATTCTTTACATAATTATGCTTTTCTAGTATACAAGAATATTATTTATTATTAATAACTTTTAGAAATGACGTAAGAATAACAAGCTTAGAAATGATAGCAAAACTAATTATTATATTATTTGAAACTATATATAAAAAAATAGAACAAAATATTTTTCTAAAATATGTACGCTCGCACATATTCGTACTCGTCGAGCAAATTCGAAAACGAACTTCCGTACACGACGTACAATACGACTACGTGACGTACAATACAAAATTTTAAATCAGTACCAAATTTAATAAAAAAATAGTAAAAATTTAGGGGTTTTACAATGGGCTCTCCAAACCTTGAACGGTAGATCCCCTTGGCTGAGGATGTGGTTGACTGTTTCCGACTGTCGATCATAGCAGCAATTGCAAGTTGAAGCAAGGCTGAACCCGATGGTGTTGAGAGTGTCATCAGTTGGTAGGATGTTACGAAGGGCTCTCAAGAGGAGGAAGGACCACTTCTTGGGGATGCAGGTATGCCAGAAGGATGCAATAGTAGGAGATGGAGCCGCATTACCTAGGATCACTCTTCTGGCCGACTTAACCGAAAATGCCCCATTGACATCGGGGGACCACTCTAGCTTATCATGGTCCGGTTCGATCTGAACTCTGCTACTGCGAATGGAATTGACCGCCTCGAACCCCGTCTATGTCCGAACATTGTTCCAATTCCAGGTGTTGTTTGTAGGGTCCCACAAGTCCTTGATAGAGCTATTCCTGGGGGCTGCTAAAATATTGGCAAGCAAGATATTGCCGACCCAGCGCTCCAAAAATGGCGAAGCTTCGCCACTGCCCATTTTAAGGCAAATCACCGGTTCGGCGAGGGACCGACCGATGAGAATGTGACGCCAGGCTGCTGAGGATCTGCGCTTCCCGATGGCCGTAGACGGGTGGATGTGCTTGAAGTATCTGGCCTTCATGAACCTGGACCATAGGTTCTTACTCGTGCGAAGCTTCCACCATAATTTCATTGAGAAAGCATTAACGATGTGGGAAAATTTATTGAAACCCTGGCCCTCCTCCCCGGTAGGCCGAGCCATGGTATCCCAGCTGGCCCAATGGTGCTTGTCGTGGCCGCCGCTGTGTCCCCATAGAAAGTTGCTGAGGATGCTCTCGATGTAGGCTAGAACTTTCTTGGGAGGGAGCAAGCTGCTAGGGTGTATATGGGAATGAAAGTGAGGACGTGATTGATGAGGATCATCTTGCCTCTAGGGGATAGTGTTGCATTGTGCCGGCCCTCGAGCTTCTTCCTGATACGGGTGATTAGGTTCTCGAAGATCCCGGTGTTAGATCTGCCGTACACGAGGGGACACCCTAGGTAGTAAAGTAGAGGGTGCTGGACGGGGAATGAGGTGGCGGTAGAGATGTTCGCCGCTTGCTCTCTCTTGATCTTGTGGTGGGTGTAGACAACACTTTTGTCCGGGTTGATCTTCTGTCCCGAGCACCTTTCGTATCTCTGTAGCGTATTATGGACGACGTTCACTAATCCGGTGTCCCCGGAGGAAAAAAATAAGGATATCGTCTGCGAAGGCCAGGTGGGTGATGATCGGGCATCCGCTAGCTTTGTGGAAGTGTTGGAAGTTGGTGGTGCTCGCCATCTTATTAAGGTTTCTGCTTAATGCGTCCGCCGTAATGATAAAGATGGTGGAAGATAGAGGATCTCCTTGCCTAACCGCACGACTGGATTTGAAGAAACCGTCCGCTTGGCCGTTAATGACCATGGAGAACCAGGAGTTGCTGATCGATCTCCACACGGTGTTGGTCCAAGTTTTGAAAAATCTGAAGGCTCTAATGACCCAGATCATGAATTGCCAATCTAGTCTGTCGTAAACTTTCTCCATGTCCAATTTGATGGCAATATTACCCCCTCTTGTTGGGAGCTTCATGCAGGTGACTAACCCTTGGGCCAACATGATGTTATCTTGGATATTCCTTCCCCGAACAAAGCTACTCTGCTCCTCCAAAATGATTTTGGAGAGAAGCCCTGCCATGCGAGATACGATGATCTTGGATATGATCTTGTTGGTGAAGGTGCAGAGACTGATGGGGCGGAAGTCTCGAAATGATTCTGGGTTGTCTTTCTTCGGGATGAGGATAAGGTTGGTGCTCGAGATGGCTCTAGGGTAAGTAGATCCCTGGAGGAAGGCGGAGGCCGCGTTGTGGATGTCAACCTTGATGATGTCCCAGCAGGTACAAAAAAAATTTCGCAATAATTTGTCTGGCCATGGAGCGCTGTGTGCGTCGAGTGCCCAAACGGCTTCCTTCACTTCCTCCTCTGAAGGGGGTTGTTCGAGCCGATAATAAATGTTTCTAATGGTTCAACAGCTCTCATGCCCGGGCGATCTCGGGGCGTCGTGCCCTGCCTAGGCCTGCCGCGCCCATCACGGTGGGGCCTTGTCAGAGTTCGGCTCCCCCCATCTCTCTCCGCCATGGCCACTCCACCCGACCTCCTCGCCTTACTGGGGATGCCCGCTGATCCGGCGCCTCCGTCCGCCCTCCTTCCTCCGCGTAAGGCTCTCGCCCCCTCACCCACCACCCTCCGCCTCCCGTTCCCTTCCCAGGCGCCCCCCACCCCTCCCCTCCACCCCTTCTCCCTCCTCCCACCCCCTCCCCTATATCTCTTTCGGTGCCCCCCTATCGGAGCTGCCCACCCGCGTCCTCCTTCCCGGTGCCTCTTCATCGGAGCCGCCCTTTCTTTCTTCCTTCATCGTATCCACCTCCGCCCCTTCACCCTCGAGTCCCCCTCCGTCCTCGGGGCATCCGCAGTCCTCGGGACCCCCGCAGCCATCCCGTCCTTTTTTATCCCAGCATTTTTCGATTTCCTCGGGTGACACGCCCACGTGGGGGTTTGTACCCTCCGGTGCAGCCTGTTGCACACGCAAGCTTTCTGGCCACGTGCCTGCGTCAGGCCCACATGAAGCAGCTGACACTTTAGTCTGTGGTGGGCCCTCTGGCTTCTTGCATATGCTACCTCATGGCACAACTCAGGATGTGCATGCTTCTTCGGGCATCGCACTAGGCACAGTCCGTATGGACTTAGGCGCCGGCACAGTTGAGCGCTCTGGTTGGTCCGTACCTCTTGGTGCATTTTCCCCTATTAGCACACCTCAGGGTGGGTGGACTTCCTCGAGAGCTAAGCTGAGCGCTGAATCCAGTGCCACATCGTTTCCTTCGGAGACTGAGCTGGGCGCAGTTTGTCCTGGCTCGGGAGCTGTACCCTATGGCACATACTGGTTCGACCGGCCTCATGGCCTAGTGCCTCTTGGCGCAAACCAGGAGTCGCCTGCTCCTTTGGAGCTGGGCTCAACCATTTTTGCGTCGGGGGCTGTGCCCTCTGGCGCTAGCTGGCGTGCGCCTCTGCCTGCTCTCGGCGTACCCCTTGGTGTGTCTGACTCCTTGGGATCCCCGCCTGGCGCAGTTGGCTATGCTTCGTTAGCGGCTGCAGCAGAGCCCACTGGTACACCCTGTTATTCCAGGTGGGGCACAGCCTGGAGTGTTCCAGCGGCTGGCACGACCCTCTCCCTCGGGTCGACTGGGTTCGTACGCACCTCAGCCCGGAGCGCGCATCTTGGTGCGGCTGTTCCATTAGCGGCCTCGTTTGGCACCGTCAGATTGGACCAGGCACGCTCATCGCGGGCCCCACCGGTGGTTTTGCCTCCCAACCCTACCCGGTTGTGCCTAGAGTGGGCGCAACCCACCCCCTCCTCCTCCCTCCCATTCCTCTCAGTTCCTCTTCGCCTGCGCTTTCTTCGTCTAAAGACGTGATGCTCCTCTCCGATGCGGCCGGGCTTCTGTATCCGTCGGGTGGTGCAGTTGTTCGGTCGGGTCACGCGGCCTCGCCCATGTCTCCTCCTTGTCCCTCCGTCACCACCCTTCTGCCGCTTCCTCTGAGTGCCCCCTATCTTTCGGCTAGATCGCAGCCTGGATCTCCTAGGGGTCAGCCCCACCCCCTCCTCTTGGCACCTTCCAGGCTAGCGTGCTGGCGCATGCTGGGATCCCTTGGTGTCAGCCCCCACCTCTCTGGGCGCTAGCCAACCCCTTCTGGGCTCTGCGTCTTCAGGCGCAACCCAACATCCAGTTCAACCTATTTCGGGCTCATCTCAGAACCCATCCCCTTCTTTCGTCGAAGTCCTTCGTCCAGACAGAGCCCACAAGCAGGGCCTACAGATCCCGGATGTCCCGCTCCCCGAAGTTGAGTATCCGCCGGCATCTTCCATTTCGACGGTGCCTTCCTCCGACCAAGAGCTCTCCTCTCTGACCTCCTCTTTCTCCTTCTCCTTCTTTCTTAAATTCTCATCTAGCTATCCCAAACTATCCAGGGTCGCAGAGGTTATAGCCAGTTGGCGGCTATCGGCTGAGTACATGGTAGCCCCCCTCGACTCGAAACATATTCTACTACACCTTTCCTCCGACCTTGACCACAAGACGGTGTGGTCCAAAGGCATCGGGAGGGTCGACTCCCATCAGATGAAGATAATCAAGTGGTCAGCTAACTTTAACACCCAGGAAGACTTAGCGACAGTGGACGCCTGGGTCACCCTACCCAATCTCCCCCTCATTTATTTCGTTCCAGCGGCTCTTCGGCGTATAGCCAACTCCTTCGGGACTTACGTGGCCACCGCAACGAAAACCAACAACCTGACTAAAAGCCCACTACGCCAAGATTTGTGTGGAGCTCGACCTCACCTCAGAGCCCCCAACCACATACTCATTGAACTTGGCAACCAAACTCACACCCAGCAAATTCTCTACGACAACCACATAATCTTCTGCACTCACTGCCACCTTCGCGGCCACTCATCCAAACATTGCCTCCGCCTCCACCCCGAGTTGAGGAAGAAATCAGCACGGACAAAACCATATCCCAAAGGGAATCGGCATCTTAATACCGCCTAACCACCCCTAATTCCTCTACCGAACTCCCACACCAGATTCAACTCCAGCGATGGAGAATCCAGCAGAGACAACTCAGCGAAAAAATTCGTGGTCCCCTACCACCCACCCGCCCTTCCTCTGTTAAATCAATTCAACGCCCTCGTGCTAGAAGCTATCGACCCCCCAGGAGACGGCATTTTCTGCTGACTTCATCATAGCATCCGAAACAGAAACGGAGGAACTGGGCTCCTCTCCCCTAGAGTAAGCCAAGGAATCCTTCCTTCAGGATGCAGGAGAATCCCTCCCAACTTTACCGAGCACCACCGACCATCTTTCACTACACAGTAACCCCGCCATTACTGCCCTGGCTATTCTAGGGCCAGAACAGGCTGGTAGAGGCCTCTAGGTTCTCGCCACAGGATTCCCTCTCCAGGTGGAAGGCGACCAAATTGATTCTCCCGACGACTTCCTCCTCTTGCCACCGGAGCAAGCATATCTCGATTCCGTCGGAGAAGCGGTCGCACCCCCTAACCGCTCCGAGGACTCCAGCTTATCCACCGAGAGAGCGGAGATAACATCCATCGACACCAGGATCAAAAAATGCTCCGAGGACTCCAGCTCATCCTCCAAGAGAGCGTGGGTAACATCCATCGCCCCCAGAAAGGGTCCGCCAAGTCCTCGTCCATGCACACTAGGTCTGCTGCTAAGCGGTCCAACCAACCCTACCCAAACACCCATTAATGCTGAACATTCTCTCCTAGAATGTCCGCGATCTGACGAACAAACCTACTATGAGGAGAATTACCATCCTTAAGAAAACTCAAAAGATCGACATCTTGATTATCCTGGAACCCAAAATCCCTTACAAGAGACTCAAATCCATCCAATTGTAGTTAGGTTTTCACTCGATCATAGCTGGCAGATACGACATTTGGATCCTCTGTTCTAAGGCCGTCCAAATCGGAGTCATCCATGATTCAAGACAAGCCCTTTCTTGCTGGACTAAACACCCTCTGATCCCCAATCGCGCCATCCTCTCTGCGGTTCACGGCAGCTGCAACATAGCGGACCACAGACAGCTCTAGAACGATCTCCTGAACATCAACAATCACAACCACAACACCCCATGGCTTTGTATTGGAGACTTCAACACAATCACCTGCAGAGAAGAAAAAATTGGAGGCCGCCCCCCCCTCTCCCCACCATATAAGACTTCAACAACTTTTTCTTCAACTCCCACCTCTCCTCCCTCCCGTACACAGACAATGCAATCACCGGGTACAATATGCAGGATGGCGACCGTCGCCAATTCTCCCGCCTCGACAGGGCTTTATCGAACACTCTCTGGGTAGGTATGGGGACCACCTCCAAGCTTTCTTACCTTAACGCTACCGAATTCGACCACGCCCCCTGTTAGTCGAAATCACTAGCACTTCCAACCAGTCCAGGAAAAGCTTTCGCTTCCTGGATTTTTGGAGCGACCACCCCCAATTTTTGGAGGTAGTCACGGAAGCTTGGAACAGCACGGATTCTATCGATCCTGTCAACCGAGTGGCTAACAAGCTCCAGACCACGAGGAAAGCTCTAGCAGCTTGGAGCAAGCAAGCTTATGGTAACATATTTCAAGCCATTCTCGAGGCGGAGGAAGACGTTACTCGTACCGAAGCTAAGTACATGACCGACGGTTCGCCTGATACTAGGAAGGCTCTGAATCTCACCAAAGCTATCCTCAAATTCAGACTAAAAATCGAGATCGATTTTTGGAAGCAGAAAGCTAGGATCAAATGGGACAGCGAGGGGGACAACAACTCGAGATTCTTCCACGCTTGCGTTAATGGGCGTAGACAAAAACTCACTCTCATATATATATATATATATATATATATATATATATATATATATATATATATATATATATATATATATATCCTCCTCATGTCTTCCCTCTTTCGGCCCCCGTCGCGATCGTCTCCTTGGCCTCCGGACCTTCTAGCACTTCTCGGTCCCGACTCACCCCCGGCCGCCCCTTCGTCATCCCCTCCCTTGTCACTACTAAAATCTGTCAAATCAGCGATGCCTCAGGACGTCGCTAAATAGAAAAAATACGTCGCTAATTTTAAGTAGCAACGTATTTAGCGACGTTTTGACGTAGTCGCAATTAACCTAGTCGCTAAACAACACAACGTCGCAATACGTCGCTATTGCGACGACACTTAGCGATGCATACACGTCGCTAATTCAACGACTACCAGCGACGTAAAACGACAGCAGTTACCAACGTAACCTAGCGACGTTGAGCGACTTGACATGCATCGATGCTGACCTGGCTTGAGAGACAAATGGCGACGTTCTGCAACTTTGTTACGTCGCTATAGTACCGACATATAGCGACGTTTAGCGACGTGGTACATAGCGACGTTTAGTGACGATCAGTGACGAAATTTATCACAGTTAGCGACGTTTTGATACTTACTTAGCGACGTTAACTTTCGTCGCTGGACGTCGCTGAACGTGGCTGAACATCGCTAATTGTGAAAAAAATACAGCATTTGCAGCATCCCCTACAGCATTTACAGCATTTACAGCATTTGTAACATCCCCTACAGCATTTGTTACAACAACACGGTGTGTATCACGAACACAGTATCAAACAACACAGATACACACAATCACGAACACATTTGAAACACAATCTCATCAATCAACACAGATATATGAAAAATTGTAACAACAATGTCAAACATAATGCTCCACATAAGAATAATGTATGTATAACTACATAAAAGACCCAACAATGGGCCATCACACAACAATATATATATATGTCGACTACGGCTGATCAGGAGAAGCATCACTGCTCCTGGAAAAAAAGGTAAGCATACTACTCCGGTGTAAGAACCACCGACGATGATGAAGGAGGAGGCAATGCAACCGCTGGAGAAGGAGGCAGTGTAACCGCTGGAGAAGGAGGTACTGTAACCGCTGGAGATGGGTGCGTCCGCTTCTCCTCTAGGGTTAGTATTCTGGCGCTACATTGCTAAATGCAAGCTGCTATCCTAGTAACGGTGTCGTGAATGGACTCTTGCGTCCCCTGTACGTGCCGCACGGTGCGCTCAAGCTCGTCAAAGCGTGCGGTGACCGACACAGCGTCCCCTTACGCCTGAGACCCTGGCTGCTCAGAAATCCTCCTCAGCATATCCTCGCGCAACTCAGCAATCTGGCGGGCAATGGTATCCTTGACTCGGGAGGACTCGGCCTGTGACGGCTGTAAATGCGCACTGGCAGAGGGAGCCCTGGATGCCTGCATCGCAACAAATGCGCCGTAGGACCCCGTACCGTAGTACGTACCCCTCTGAAGACCACCAACAGATGTCTTCCAGAGCTCGTCCTCCGACTGAGACGGAGAGGGCTGCGATGTACCAACCCCTCCCTCTGCCGGTACACTAGCACTCGCACGCTCATCACGTAGCCTAACAAACTCTTCCTAGAAATCATTGTGCATCTCTATAAATCAGTACTTACCTAAATTAGCCTAATAAACTTCTAAAGTATTTAATTATTATTAACTATATGGTTATCTGTATATTCTTCAAGTTGTGTTAAAAATTAACGAAATCTAAATTAGTACTTACATAGCTCTGAGTAGCTCGGTCGTGGATGAGCTTCCCGTCCTTCCGATGGGTGGCCAGGAAGACGGTCACCATGTTTGCGTCCTCACCCCTCTTTACCTGCGTGATTGTTATATTTTATTCTTTAGTAAAATAGAAAATTATCTACTCCTACTATCAATAAAATCTTATATTTTGTAATAAATTACATACCAGACGACGAAAATGCTCCGTCATAGGAATCAATCCACCACACCACTTTCCGGCCCTCGTCCTAGCCGCCTTCGCCTTCTCCGACCGCTCTCTGTACCGGGGCTCCTCAAATCAAGCCCTCATCGTGGTCCACTGGTCAGGTGTGATCCAACCAACAATCGGCTTTCCGGAGCGCTGACGAGCTTTCTGATCGGTAATTGCATCACGGATCAACTTGGCGGCGACGGTAGAAAACTGCCTCTCAACCTGCTCGTCCCGGTATGGTGGATAAAAATAAGTCCTCTACAAGAATTACAAATTAAAATAATAAGTTCTAAAAAATGCTTAAAATTATATTAATCATAATAAATTAACTATCTTTAGTTACCTTGAAGTGGGCAAACCAGAATGCCTTCCTCTCTTTCGAGGCATCCGAGTAGTTGATCCACGGACCCCCATAGTTGGACCTTAGAAAGGAGTCCAACGCTCTCTGTACCGACGAGGGACGATATCTGTATACAACGATAACCGACGTATTAATGAATATATATAGATATACAGACATGCATAATATATATATATATATATATATATATATATATATATATATATATATATATATATATATTCATTTAACTTACTTCGTAGGATCGTCGGCCCAAATCTGCATCCTCGTCTCGTCCTGAGGTGCGCATGGAGGGTCGCTCTGGTACGGATCCGCCCGAGCGGGAGTAGGGACTACCTCCTCCACCTGCTCCCCACCCGCCATGCTACTGTCAGCGGTAGGAAGGCTAGGGGAAGTAGTATGATCAGCAAGCCTGGAACTGCTCGTCGCAGGTGCACTGCCACCCGGACCTGTGACCGTATGGTACAATGGAGTGCTCGGGTCAGACGATGGTCCGGAGCCATCCTCTGGTAACGGAGCTCTCTGCCCACCTAAGGACACGGCTCGTCCTGACCTATCTCCGTGTCGTCCTGAGGTACCTCCGCGTCGTCCTGCCATGCTGATAATAACATATGATTGAAAATATAAATAAATACAATGACAGTTTAGAAATATCTGCATAAATTGGAGTTCATAATTTAAGTTTTCAAAAATCTGAATACTAATAGAAATGATCATAGTTCATAATTTAAAATTACAGAAATATGAATACATAAAAATCACAGTTTCTCAATCATCCTCTGAAAATTCATCTTCTTCGTTTGTCTCCTCCTCCTCCTCATCCTCTTCCTTTTCCTCCTCACCGTCACTAGCATCTCCTTCGTCTTTCCCTTCGGATACTTGTATCTCTTCTACACAAGTAGATATTGAATGGGAAACTTCTGCTGAGTCGATATCAACTGTATTTGGTACAAGAGGCAGCTCGTCCTCCTGATAAGCCACTTCGTCGACATCGTAGGTATTTCTGGCTTTAGTCTTGCATACTGCCCACCAGTCGTACCTTGTTGTTCCCCGTCTAGGATATGTTGTAAAATATACGAGTTGAGCTTGACTTGCTAGGATAAATGGTTCGTATCCTTGGTATCGACGACGGTAGTTAATATCCACAAGACCATGCTTGTCAATTTTCTATCCTTGATCTTGTATGGGATCGAGCCAATCAACTTTGAACAACACGATCTTGGCAGGCTCTATGCCATTGTTGTACGTCAATTCTACGATCTCCCGTAAGACGCCATAGAAATCATTGTCTGGAGTGACATCTTTGTAGTTTGTAGATTTGATACACAAACAACTGTCTTTTGTGGAATCAAGATCCAGGAAGCTATCTCTGATGAGAGCATTTGTTGACTTGAACTTAAACCCATTCACGCAATATCTTGGCCATATTTTGACGGCATAAATTGGTCCCTTGGTAAGAGTTCTAATAGATTCATTCTCAAGGATGACGTCCGGATGATCGACCTAAAAACGAGAAGATATAAAATTGAGTTTAATGTTAAGTTATTTCTTGTGCAGTTGTGAATGGAGGAATATTCTAACTAGCTTCTTACGTACATATGCAGTCGACCAAGACGGGAAATAAAGTCTCATTTCTTCTTCTACTTCTTTATCTGCAATGTATGGTCTACTTGACCTTACCTCATCATTAAATTTGCTAAAAACCAATAAATATCGGGATATACTCGTTAAATTATAATAACGTAATCAACAAATAGATGACTTGAACGTTGAAGATTTTAACTTACCACTGTAGCTTTTCTACTTCATCCTCCTCGCAGTTGAGTAATATATATAACTGGGCAGCCTTTAGTTCATCATCATTCAAATATCTCTTTTTCAGTTTTCCAGAAGGCTTTCCAAGAGCATTGAAGACTTTCAATAATGTATTCTATATTTCCAGCATCATTCCTCGGAGCTCTTGTTCTATTTGTAGCAATATGAGGCTTGAAATATATTGAACAAAAATTTGTAATCTCCTCAAGGACATAGGATTCACAAATAGAACCCTCGACCTGTGCCTTATTTTTCACCTTCCTCTTCAGGTGGTTTAGATGGCGCTCGAACGGGTACATCCACCGATAACTGACGGGCCCACTAACACGTGTCTCATATGAAAGATGAATTGACAAATGCTCCATAGAGTCGAAGAATCCAGGAGGGAACACCCTCTCAAGCTTACACAATGTTACTGCAATGTCTTTCTCCTGCTTTTCAAGCCGATCGACGAGCAACTTAGTAGAACAAAGATCTCTGAAGAATATGCTAAGCTCTGTCATTGGATCCCAAACGACCTGAGGTAAGAATTTCCAAAATGCAATCGAGATTAACCTCTCCATAAAAATGTGACAGTCGTGGCTCTTCATACCCTGTAGTTTGTTCTCCTTCGAGTCAATATATCTTCTCAAATTCGATACATACCCATCTGGAAATTTTAGGCCCTGGATCCACCTAGAAAGTTTACCTTTGTCCTCCTTGTCCAGTGAAAAAATGGCCCTGGGCTGCTTATACTTTCCACTGCCTTCCTTTATCAAATGCAACTCTGGACGTCTGCATATTTCTTCTAAGTCCAACCTGGCCTTGGGATTGTCTTTCGTCTTCCCCTTTACGTCCATCAAAGTATTTATTATATTGTCAAATACATTCTTCTCGATATGCATGACATCCAGGTTATGTCTAAGCAGATGGTCACTCCAATATGGTAGGTCCCAGAATATACTCCTCTTCGTCCAGTTGTGAGCGCGGCCAAATCCATCACACTTGTACCCCGCTGTAGGCTCTTCAATAGCACTTGACAATTCTTTAACTTCTTCCCATATCGTGTCCCCGGACTACTGTGGCGGTGGACTGGACTTCTCTACCACGCCAGCACGAAAAGTATTCATGTTCCTCCGGTACGGATGATCCTTTGGCAGGAACTGTCGATGACAATCAAAGAAGCATGGTTTTCCTCCGTGTTTCAAACAAAAAGCCTTAGTGCAATCCATGCAATACGGACATGCGAGATGACCATGGGTGCTCCAACCCGATAATATTCCATAGGCCAGGAAATCATTGATGGTCCATATTAGTACGACCCTCATCTGAATGTTCTGCTTTCTGGAAACATCATATGTGGTTGCACCTACTTCCCACAACTGATTCAGCTCATCTACCAAGGGCTGTAAGTACACATCGATGTTCCTCTTCGGGTTCTTCGGACCTAAAATAATAATAGTTAGGAACATGTAAGGAGTCTTCATACACATCCAAGGCAACAAGTTGTACGGAGTAACAATCACAGGCCAACAAGAATATTGTGAGCCCAAAATTTTAAATGGGGTAAAACCGTCGGAGGAAAGCCCCAATCTGACATTACGCGGCTCCGAAGCAAAATTGGGATATATTCGATCAATGTACTTCCATGCTTCCCCGTCGGATGAATGATCCAGTACTTCATCTATTTGTTTCCGCTTGTGCCAGCTCATATTATCAGCTTTCTCCTTTGCCATAAACAACCTCTGAACCGCGGCATCAAAGGCAAATAGTGCATCGAATCTGTTGGCTTGCGTGCACCAGAAGTCCTTGTTGTACTAGTTGCCTTGAAGCGATCGGCACCACAAAATCTGCAGGCGTCTTCATCCTTGTCGTCCTTATAGTACAACATGCATCCGTTGCGACATGCATCAATTTTTTCGTACCCTATCCAGAGCAATCTCACAATTCTCTTGGATCGGTAGAAGTCTTTAGGTAACTTGCCACCCTTCGGCAATATATCTTTAATTAACTCTAGGATTCGGTTGTAGCATTCTTGAGACATGTTAAAATCTGATTTTATGCTCAACAATCTTGTAATCACCTCCAACGGTGAATGGTCATCACAACCAGGATATAAAGGAGTCCTTGCATTCTCCAGCAACTCTATGAACTTTGAAGCATCGGCATTCGGTGCCTCCTCAGCTGCATATTGATTGTTCGGATCGAAACTAGGCCCCGTAGCATCGAAAATCATGTTCGTCCACCCTTGGTCGTAATCAGCATGCTCGTGGACATCTACATAAGGCTCTACATAAGGCTCCGGCTCGGAGGCTAAAGGCACAAGTTCTCCGTGTGCGGTCCACTGATAATAATTTGGCATAAAACCCCTCGAATACAAATGATATGTCACATCCACTTCCGAATGATATTTTACGTTGCGACATCTCACACATGGACAATTAATTCTTGTACGGTCCTTGTACTGAGGGAACGCCTTGGCAAACTGCAGGAACTGTTATACACCCTGTATAAATTTATCCCGTATACCGCATATGTCATCAGGATGACGATTGTACATCCACAAATGGTTTCGCAAATAGTAATTCATATCCATTTTAAGATAATTCTGCAAAGATTGACACAGATAATAATTCATCAGGATGACGATTGTACATCCACAAACGGTTCCACAGATAGTAATTCATATCCATTTTAAGATAATTATTACAGAAAGTGAAGACCGACATGAACTGACGCACGAAAGTGACGATTGTACGACCATAAGTTTTATGTTCTTCAACGATATATTTTACATGCATAATTGCCAAGTGTGGGGATGAATGGCTCAGAACACAACCCAAAATTCATTCTAGCATACATTAGTTTGAATCATCTATGTTCTGTACATATGGTGTAGTATATGTTCTTATCGAATCTAGTATCTGAAGGATGTAAAGAATCAAGATGAACCCACATAATGTAATACTAAGACATTGTCTACTACTAAAAGATGTAGTGATAGGTTATCGTATCATCATTGTCGAGTGATGGGGGTCGGAGGACAGTCAACTTTATCTATGGCTACATAGTTTCTGCCTCGCCAGTCGAATGGCTGCAGGGACTATGTCCTGATCACGATCTCGTACCGTAGATTAATACAAATTCCTTATAGCAAATGTCGTATATAGATTTCTGTCTTGCCAGTCGAATGGCAGATAAAAAGGTTATATTCGATTTTTTGTCAAGTGTGAGAATGGATGGCTCAGAACACAACCCAAAATTCATTCTAGCATACGTTAGTGTAAATCATCTATGTTCTGTACATATGGTGTAGTACATGTTCTTATCGAATATAGTATCTGAAGGATGTAACAAAATCAATAAGATGAACCCACAAAATATAATACTAAGACATTATCTACTACTAAAAGATGTAGTGATAGTTGTCGTATCATCATTGCCAAGGGATGGGGGACGGATGACAGTCAACTTTATCTATGGCTACATAGTTTCTGCCTCGCCAGTCGAATGGCTGCAGGGACTATGTCCTGATTACGATGTCGTACCGTAGATTAATACAAAGTCCTTATAGCAAATGTCGTACATAGATGTCTGTCTCACCAGTCGAATGGCTGCAGGGACAGTGTCTGGCTGATATAATACTATGCAGTTGGGGCCCTACCTCTCCAGCTATAACTTAATTCAATACGAAGTAGGGGGAACTTGAACTAACCAAGTAGGGGACTGACAAGGTTGAACATAGATGAAACTAAATTGGAACATGGGACTGGTCACTGAACATTTAAAATAGGACTAGATCCTATACTACCTGGGAACTGAAAAAAAAGTTTTGGACTCTACAAGATATAAAGGTTTGAACATATAAAACAGGGACTGACACAAAGGATAACAAGACTAGACATGTAATGAATGTAGCGACTGATACATTACTAGTGGACTGAACAAATAGTGCAACTAAGGAATGAACAATGGGCTAACTGCTAACCCCAATACCTTTGTCCATTGATACCTCAAACATGGCAGTCATACTGCTGCCAAGGGCCAACTATACATATGCAGGGAATTTCCCTGTTTCTAAAGTCCAAACTGGACCCCTAAACAGTCCTGGACCTGCAGGACCAATTGGCCTGACCTGTACACTACTTTAGTCTTCCAAGGCAAAACATGACATGCCTTCCTCATGATTTCCCCCTCATCAGTTGGCCATCCCTTTCCTCTAATCAGTTAACCAATGCTTATTCCCCTTTTTCTTCTAGCCCTCACTCTCCCCCAACCAACTGCCATATGATCCACTTACCCAGAGCTCATAACTCTATATCACTGATACTATAGGCTATGGACTGAACAATAGTCTAAGGTAATCTTTTCATCCTTTCTAACTGATAATGATTTAATCAAAAAGGTTGATACATGGGGCATAGAGGACTGCATAATAAATACAAACCTCTCCTTTACTGATACCAAAATGAAAGGATGAACCAAGGTAGCCTACAACTCGAGCCTAACCCAACTGAATAATGTGGTTGCTAAGACCTCCCTTAGGACTGAACCAAATTAAGTAGGGACTGGACACCTAATGTAATGAAGACTGATACTTAAGGGAGGATATGGACTATAGTTCAAATGGACTGCTCTGGATCTAAAACTGATACCAAACTAAACAAGGACTGATACATGTAAACCCTTACAAACTCCCATGCTCTCAAAGCCTTCACCATAGATATTACATGGGGACCCATGCATTTGATATCAAGCTTCAAACAACAAAATATATAAAATGCAATGTCTGATACATTCAGGCAAATCTACTCTCTTCATCTACTTAACTGACACCCACACACCCAAATAACTCAAAGTAAGTACCTTGGGTAACCCCATACAAACAAATCCCCCTCCTGATAGGGACTACTCATCCTCTAATGGAGCACACTAGCCTCGGTCTCACCATAACTGAGGATGAAAGCAAGTGACATTAAAGCAACCAGATCTCACTGGCCAAAGATGGTCTTTGCTGTATTTGCAGTGCCCTATAGAGAGAGAGAGGGCGAGAGAGATGGTGGGGGCTACCTGAGGCGAAGGCCAGAGGAGGGTACGAGGAGGAGGAGGCCGGAGGAGGAGGAGGCCGGAGGAGGGTACGAACGCCGGAGGAGGGTGCGAGGAGGAGGAGGAGCACCGGAGGAGGAGAAAAATTTTGGGGGGAAAAAAAATTTCGGCCGCGAATAGAAAAAAAACCCTCGTGTCCATGTCCTTATATGAAACACTTAGCGACGTCCGAACGGGACGTCGCTAAACGTCGCTGACTATTAATATACTGTAACGTCAAATAACAGTCGTCGCTACGCGTCGCTATATTAAAATAATTAGCGACGTGTAGCAACGAAATTGCGACGCAGGTTCCTATTTAATATACTAATATCGCTATTCGTCGCTAGTAGTCGCCACCAGCGATGGATAGCGACATCACATTTATACGTCGCTAAATTCCTAAAAATTAGCGACGTTCTCTCATGGAGTCGCTAAATTCGTCGCAATTTTGCCATATTTTGGTAGTGTGTCTTCTCTGGGGGCTGTGCCATTGGACCTCGTCTCTCCAACCCCCTCTTTTTTTGTCGTTCTGGCGATTATAAGCTCTGACCTTGGCTCCGATTTGCCTGCACGCAGGCTGCCTGGTCCTATCCCGGTGACGGTCAGTACAGCTGCTTTGGACGGTCCTCTTTTTTTGGTCGGTTCCGAATGTTCTTCCCCTCTCTCACTCGAGAACGGTGCCAGGTTTGGCTTCGTTCCCCATGCGGGCCCACTACCCGAAGCAGTTTGAATTTCATAATTCAAAATCCCCCTCTCCTCTCCTGGTTTCCTCATTCTTAGTACCCCCTATTTTTGGTGTCCCTTCGAGTGGTGCATAGGCTTTTGTCCCTTCGAGTGACCCATCGAGTGGTGCACAGGCTTTAGTGCCTGCCCCTACTTTTGGAGGCGCCAGCCCCTTGAATGGTGCACGAGCTTATGCGCCTGCCCCAGCCTCAGGTGGCACGAGAGTCCTAGCTGCGCCAGCACGGACTGCCCCTCTTCCTAAGCCTTCCTCGGCATCCCACCCTCATCTTCTTTCGATGCATCCTGCACCCAGGCTAGCGTTTCCAGCAGATCTATTGGCACTGGCACCATTTCTACTGGGTCAGGCCAAGTATAGCGCGTACCATCCAGATCCTCTGTCTTCCTGTGGCGCTTCCCACTGTCATGCCCCGACTCGTCAAATTGGTCCTCCTCGTCTTGCCTCAACATACATCGATTTATAAGGTCGGGGCATGATTTCGTACAAGTCTTATTGGACTTGTACAAGGCAAGAACGTTCACTTGAAAATCCTTTTGAGACGACGAGTTGAAATTAAACACTGCAGAGAGTTGAAGACACAGAATAGGAAGAAATTTAGCTTTTCATTCATAAAACTTGCAAAGTATGTACAAGGTCATTTTTATATTACATACACCGTTGCAGCTACATCTTTGAAAACACAAAAGAAAATCCTTCGAAAAGCTGCCATGAAATAATCCTTGTCGTTCCATACATTCATGCCCTTTATACATTTGAACAAAAGCCTTCGATATGAATTGGGCTTCAAATACTTCAAAATAGGAGAGCTTCAAGCCGTCTTCCGTTCTTTAGCTTCAGTCTAGTCTTGAGCTCCCGCAGCGCGCTCGTCACCTGAGGAGTTGGTGGTTAGCACACTTGCTAGTGGATGGGACGAACCCACTCGTGTAAACTGAAATTGTTTATTAAGGATTCTATCATACGAAGTAATCTTTCTATTTAGTACTATATGATTTATAGTTCATACCGAAGGCACATTTAAACAGTAAACAACATAGCCAATCTCAACTTATCTTACCACGGCCGTGTTCTTTTCCTGCACGATATGGATATAATACTTACCACCTGCACAAGACAATAGGTGAGCATGCAATCTATCTTATATGAGGTCATTGGTGATATCGACATCATGAAGGACGATTACGTAGCATTAAGACGCGCCCTACCAGTCCAGGTTGTGAGCCTAACTAGAGGTCTCGTAATGCCTCGCGCTGAAGCACGATCCCATAATTTCCTCTTAGGCCGATTCGGTCCTAGTGCCCCGGGTACTGTTTCGAGGAAAGCTTACCATGTGCACAAGTCGTCCATGACAATACGAATGTATGAATAGTTTAATATGTATGAAGTAAATGGCATAACGCAGACATTATTAAACCATATAATTATTTCTACTAGTGCAAGATACTTTTTTCCCGAAGCCGTACGTTCTGATTTAGCATCCCGTAGGCACCAAAATTCTTCGAGGCATAATATACCGCGACCAATGTTTCTTCATTATGTTTTGCAGAATATAAATTAATTCTATCTCTTTCCTAGAACTTTATCTTTTCTCTTTTTGGTGAAAACTTATAAATTCTGAGTAAATTTGTCTAGCTTGATATAATTATCCCAAGTTCTAGATCTTAGTGGCAAAGCCTACATCCAGTTAGCATCATCGATTTGAACGTTGAACTTTAAGAATTTGTTGGCGAGAAGGAGTAGAAAAGAAGAGGCCGAAGAACCACCTACCTAGAGAGATTACACCGAGAGTAGGAGATCGCTTCGCGACGGTCAAGCGTCAGTTATACGAATTCCTGCATTGGTACGAGTGTCGAATTCGAATCCCTCCTTCAATCCTTCGAAATTCTCAAAGACGTATTCAGAAGTCGATGCGAAAGCACACTTATCAAACCCAAGCAACAATTCATTCAAAAAGCCAATAAAACCAACAAAACCAATAACAGTCCGATTGTGTCGCTCTCTTTAGAGTTCATTCCCCAAGACACAGTCCACTACATCTAGGACTTATTCCAGTAGTAGCCGATCCATTAGTTGGAACGGTACTCATATTATTCGTCCAAATCAATTTTATTGATGCCATGGTTTTTGTATACCAAACTCGTCGCTGAGTCAGACTAGCCATATTTGTTTTCGACCATGTCTGACTTGCCACGAGTCTATTACATAGAGTGCTTCGCCCGAACGGGAGCAGAGCACTACACCTACTGGGCTCCTGCGCCTCCCTGTGGCGCACAGCTCGTGCACGTGGCGGACGCTGTCTCCCCCTCCGGCTGCCTGCCTCGGTGGTGCCGAGTTCCCTAAGCTCTCTGCGGCGCTCACCCCCTCATCTTTGTGCAATCCGTTCTGCGCCATTTAGGTCGCGAGCCCTCCGTCTTCGGACACGACCCCTATTGGCGCCATTCTTCCAGTCAGCGCCACTCAGCCCGCGGGCCCCGTCTTCGGATACGGCCACTATTGGCGCCATTCTACCAGTAGCCTCACCCGCCCCCACGCTACTTGACAATCCTTTGTCTAATCCTTACTTTACGGAGTTACTATGTCCTCCTAGGGCTGGGCGCAATACCCCGGTCATCAACGACGTGACGCCCGCCCCTCCTCCAATGGATGAGGCTAACATAACAGTTTCCATCTCTCCACAGGAAATCTCATCCCTGGCCAAACAGTTCACTCATTCTTTCGTGTTAAAGTTTCCTTCGGGATGCCCTAAACTCTTAAAGGTCCAAGAAGTTATTACGGGATGGGGTTCATCCCACGCCTACTGCGTTGCCCCCTTAGACCCTAAGCATATGCTACTCCACCTGTCGTACGAACAGGACCAAACAAATGTTTGGATGAAGAACACCATCAGAATAGATGCCCGCACGATGAAAATCATGAAATGGTCTCCAGCCTTCAACGCTGATGAAGAACCTACGATCGCTGCAGTTTGGGTCACGCTCCCCAACCCCTATGATCTGTTTTGTTCGATCCGCTATGAAAAGAATTGTGAGTTCTTCCTGAAAGTTCATCGCGACAGCTGAAGAAACTTGTAATCTCACTAAGGCCAACTACATCAAGATTTGATGGAGTTGGACGTCTCTAAGGACCTTCCTAACAACATCCATATTCAACTGGGGAACATGGTACACATTCAGCAAATTAATTACGATAATAACACTTTGTTTTGCAGCCACTGCCATATGAGGGGCCACCCCTCTAAACTCTGCTTTAGGGCTCACCCAGACCTCAAGAAAAAAAATCAAAAATAGGGGACCCCACGGTCAGCCCTACGAACAGAGATACTACGTCTCCACTATTGCCTCTACCGAACACCCACCTCTACTTTGAGGAAAGCTGCAGAAAAATTAAAGAACCAGCCAGCGAGCAAGACATGAAACATCCCTCGAGCCCACGTCCCAAGATAGACATGCATGCCTCCAACAAACCCACCGCCCCCACCTCGACTCCCGGATTAAACTTTGATAATAAATTCGACATATTAGGCTCAAGCCACCTCGAAGTAAACTAGGAGACTATCATCCTTGATGAAGACCAAGAGGCCAAACCAACTGACAAGGCACCTGCGGATCACAAGGAGGTAGAAGCGGCAGCGGTCGATGAAGACCCAACAGGATCAGTTTCTGACGATGGCCATGCTTCAGAGGAGAGCACCGATGCAAAAGAAGAAGATAGCAAAGAAGATGTTGAAGAAGAGGACACAGATGTAGCAGTTGTTGACCCCACTACTGCTACTATAGAAGTATCTCACCCGATTTCGGACGAAGAGACCCAGATCAGAATGATGGTCTTCTTTGCTAAGATCGTTGACTTCCTCCACGACAACGAGGATGTCAAAGAGTTTAGTCTACTAGCTGCCCTCGCTTTCAGATCCCAGCGAGCCTTCCGGGATAGAGTCAAGAAAACGGACACCACCCTGGCAACCATCCCTAATCTCCATAAAGTCTTCGTTGATTACGTTTAGGCTAGGCGTGAGGCCCTTATACCCCGACGCTCACTATGCTCTAACAGTAAGAAGTGTGTAGGGCGTCTTGTATTTCTGGCTTAGTTCTTTTTGGCTAAGTCTCTAGGGGCTACATCCCTACACCTGTAGGAGCAAGGGCCATCTCCCTACTCTATCTACCCATTTCCCTTGTTCCTCAGCCACCATGGTTCTAGTATATATATATATATATATATATATATATATATATATATATATATATATATATAATTACGAAATAACATTTATATTATATATAGTAACTATTTATAAAATATAATTACTTGATCAGCAAAATAAACTACCATTACATATATACCATATACATCTACATGAACGTCTTTGGACGTACCACATGACCATGTGGGCTTAGATTGGGTTCGGGTCAAGTCCGGGCTAAAATGGTACAACCGGATTTCCTAAAAGTTAATAATCTAATTAATAAATAATTAAATTATCTATAGGGGTTAAGTCACAACTTCGCCTGGTTTTTCTAGTTAGGACACACATATGACTCAGCCTTCAAAGCACACAAATATAGTATCCGTGCCAAATGTTTTGGTCATCTCGCACTCCAAAACTTAACCATGGTTAAGGCCATCTATAATAATTATTAATTAATTAAATATTTATAAATTCTATAAATTTTTATTTAAGTCAAATAAATAAATAAAAATACTTTCTAAATTTTGGGAAGAGGGGTTACAAGTCTACCCACCTTAGAAGTAAATTTGTCCTCGAATTTAAGGACATCTAGTTTAGGCGGACTTGGTAGATTGGTGGAAAGATAGAAAAATTTTGGGTAAGGAAATATTGATCAATTAGGTGAAAAGTGGAAGAAAGAGTCTTGAAACTCTAAGGGTCCTAACAAGTTTTGATAAAGGAAAAAATTATCATAAAATAAAGTATCGACAAAAATTACATTCAACCACGATAAATAAAATAAGATAAATGAATAATTAAAATTCTGGAAATCTAGGAAGAGGAATTTAGGGTTAATGTTAGAAATTAGGAATTGGATTTGAAAATTAGGGTTAGGGGTTTCTGGTGGGGGAGGAACAAGAAGAAGTCTCAGGCATTGGATTCCTAATTAGATAAGAAGTAAATATGCTAGTAGGTAATTCTCCTATAATTTAAGTAAATTATTCAATCTAATCAAAATTTCCTTTATGATAACAATAATAATTTAAAGCAATATTATTGTGTTATCAAATGTTTTAAATCGTGTAAATTTAAATATTATTCACCAATCCTTGTTGGTCAATGATAATAACAAATATTTCCATGTAAGTAATTTGAGTTTAACAAAATAGTTCGCTAGGATAATTGAAAATAATATTTGTTATTTATCACAATAATTTGACTATTAATTTAAAATTGCGTAAATTCACTTATTCTTTATAAATAATATTACCAAATCAAAGATAATAATATTATTTCTAATCAAAGATATAATTTTTTTAAATAATTAATCGCGATGATAATTGAAAACAATCTTTCATATTCCTCGAAATAATTTGAATATCATGGAAAATTTTAAAATATATTAATCAAAATATTATTTAAGAATTAAATAGATAAATTAGAAACCATGTATCAAAATACTTAAGATTTAAAAAAAATACCAAATCTTTTCAAGTTTTAAATCAAAAAAGAAAATATCAAATTCAATAATTATCAATCAATCCATAGTAAAGTAATACAAGATATTACTAATAATATTTTAAAAATACATTTAGCCAAACTAATTTAATAATGTGTAACCATAATATTCTATAATAATTTTTAGTAATATCAAATAATATTTGAAACATAATCGCAATAATAGGCGATTCCAATAATTCTAGAAGTCTATTTTTAAAAATAAATTTGAAAAATCTCTTCAAAATATAAATAATAGAAAATGAACATTATTTTCTAACTAAAATATATTTAAAACTATCAGTAAAATAAAAGTTTGAAAACTCGGCAGTGGTTTATAATTCTATCCACCTTAGAAATTTTGTTTTAGCACGATTTGATTGTTTAGGCACGATCAAAATACAATTATAGGGAAGAAGTCTAACAGTAATTAACATTATGTAATCATGATCAAAGATCAAAAGTTAGAAGAAGTCTAACAGGATTAAACTACTTAGATACAAGTAAGTTGTAGTTACGATCAAGGCTAATCATGCAAGTCATTCAAGTATGGTTAAAATTAAAAGTTGGCACGAGCATGAACATGATCAAAATAGTCATTGTCATAATGGAATAAGAATATAAACATTAGTTATAATTGAGTTGAAGTATAAGCACAATTATGATTTAGTCACGATCAAAATCATTTAAGATCGATCAAAATTATTTTGGCACGATTCAACTAGTTAAGCAAAATTATTTAGGCACGGTTTTAGAATCGAAATCTAGGAAAACATGCGGATTGGCACGATCGACGTATAATGGAATAGTTTAGTCATGATCAAAGGTCGTTAAGGATAATCCAGTCGAAATCTTTGGCACGATCTGTTACTAAACCAAAAATTGTTTAGACACGATCATAGCATCAACAATCTAAGTATGATGATGAATCTAGTGGGATAGAATCAAAATATAATAATCGGTTCCAAAAGATTACTAGGAAGAAATTAAATGACAGAATTTAAATATGAAGATAAGAAGGAAAGAACGACCAGTTTATTGAGAATACGATAATAAGAAATGGAATGCCAAGTCTATTAGTAGATTTTCAAATGACTGTTAGGAGGAACGACGATTCTAAAAAGAAACATGGTTTATCGAGAAGGCGTATAAAATCAAATTTGCAGATTATGAAAATAAAGGCATATGTCAATAAAAGATATAACCTCTATGGTATTCAAAAATTATATGCATATATGAAATCATTTTACTGAGAATCCATGCCTCGCCAGTGTACATCTGGCTGCAGTAAACCCTTGGTTTCATGACTCCAATATGATATTGTATCGAATATTCTATTAGATATACCAATTTAACATACGACTCAAAAGTAAAATAAGGCAACTAGGATCGAGATCACTTCAAGTTAGGGATCATGCCACGCCAGTGCGCTGCTGGATGCAGCGAACCTGCAGTCTCGATAATTCAAATAAATGGCAACATTGTGCTGCTGTATTGCCATCGTAAGTCAACGAATATTCCTCCAACAATATCCATAAGTGTATCAAAGTAACTTCTAGAAATTCAAACAAGTCGATTATGATAGAAAAATGTAGGTATCTGTCCTTGAAATAAAGTATTAATTATTTAAAGAATAAAATGATCGATCAGGTATAAATTTTAAAAATCAAACGACCGATAATAAAAAAATGATTGAACACAAGAGAAGCAAAAAATTTCCATTTTATTTCTCTAATATTCAAGGATTGAGAAAAACATATCTATATCTTGAATTTCAATAAAATTAACTCAGGATAAATATATGGATAATAGGATCATGTTAGGCTCAAAAGTCAATAATTGAAATAGAATGTTGACTTTGAGAAAATATTACTAATGGAAATAAATAAGTAATAAGGCCTAGACAGGAGAGAAATTTCCAACAGAGTCCAAGGTGATTAAGATAGGGGAAATGGAAGTATGTCTTTCAAGTATCAATTCTTGAAAGAATGAAATGAGCGACTGGATGGATAATGATCGAAGCAAAAATTAAGGATAAATCCTGTAATCCATATTGCACGGATATTCAACATTCAAAGATTAAGAGGAAAATATTAAGTAAAAGCTAACTCGAGATTAATGTATTACTGATTGAGTGAGAACTTATTAAAATAATTCCTTAGGTCCAAGGAAAAATATAAGTGATACAAACTTATGATATGACAGATGTTTAATAAAGGCACAAACGATCAAGATTAGGAAGAAAATGACCGAAGACAATAGAAATATAAATTTTAATTTCCTTCTCTATTATTCAGGGATCGAGGGGAAACATATACATATTTTGAATTTCCACAAAGGCTAACTTAGAAAAAGGTTAGGCTCAAAATATAATAAATGGAAATAGAACATCTACTTTTGGAAAAAGAAAATAATTACTATGGCTAATGGAAACCAAATAAGCAATACATACCTTATGATATGATAATAATGTTTAGCTGGGGAAAGAAATATAATTTGATTAAATTATCGGGGTTTTAGGGATTGAGTCATAGGAATGCCTAATTTACCAAGCGAAATGGTCTACCTACATTTGATCCAACTATCGCATCAAAACACAATGGTACATCCTTCTAGTAAAATTCCTAAGCTATCTAATAGAGTTTAAAATTTAATCAATCCTACCTAATCATATGGCCTACATAGCAACTTTAACTTCCCCAACAACCAATTGAATAAAGGACTCCTAGTCCTAGTCATTCTCCTAAAATCAAATTAATCCTAGTCGTGAATGAGCATTTCCTAATCGCAGGTTCGCAATAGTACGACTAACCTAAGTACTATTACGAGTTCGAATGATTTACGAAAACTGACCTGCATGGGCCACCACAAAAACTTGTCACGACCCACATCCGCTTTTCGAGATACGACTGCGTGTCCAAGCCAGCTTACGCCACAGTGTCGGAGGTAGAACGCTATATGTTCCATAATATACAAATGCTCAAAATAAACTTTACTGCTCATTCACATTACTAATTTAATTACAACATTTACAAGAGTTACATTTAATGAAAAGTAGAGGTTCTTATAAATACTGAAAATGACTACGACATCTACCTAATCTCTAAGTTTTGGCCTGCAAGTACGTTTGAATCTCCTAATGCTAAGAGAAGCCACAGATAACCTGAAAAATGTTAGTTTTCAGTCAGAAATGAAACAAGTATATTCTAATAGCAGTACCAATAATTTGACAAAATCTATAAAATAGTAAATAATACTGAAATATATGATGGTTGTATAAACATGGGATCATGGTATAAAATATGTGAGTAAAAGTAGAAGATCATGGCAATAAAGACAAGGAAGTAACTGTAATAAATGACTGAAACAGGAACTGTAGTATAGCAAGACTGTATCTAACTAGTTAGTTGAAATACACTTTCGACATGTAAATGGCTAGAGATAAATTCGGTACCCTGAACGTAAATTGTGCGACTGCTATCAGACACGATCAGACAAATGGGATGTTTCTAGGTATATTTACATGTCTACTAATATATTTTCCCGCTCGACTAGTATTCATGAATTCAACAAGTCATGAATAGGGTAAACATGTAAGTCACGAAAGATAACATGAAAGAATCCATAACTACTATACCGTGTGACCATCGTGTCAAAGATTAGCAGAAAATCAATATAAGATAATACTAGATAAACGAATCATAGAAATTATCAAATATGAAAACTATCAGAAATGTACTCGTCTGGGGTTCTTAGCTACTAAAATTGATATTCTGTTTAGGTTCTGAATGGCCCAGTTAGCTAGTGTAGCACGTAAAACCAACGATACTGAACCATCCAGTGCCACAAAAGTCAATTGGCGCAACACTCTCTGGATGCTGAAAGAAACACCACCAACGAGTTTGGTATAAAAGAAATGTCTAATAATGCCTATTCAAAATTCCAATTCTGGATAGAAAAGAAAAATCATAATTTTTGGTCAAAACGGTATCTACCGTTTGACCTGTTTTGCACCAAAAAGTGTGTCATTATCTACGGTCTTTAATGTCCTAAAACTATATATCTATAGGTCAAGTTTTACAATATGAACCCAACTGTATGTTCAAAGTTAGATTCTGGTGGGCAGTGCACAAATTCACTCGTTGGATCGGGTCATGGGCCCGCCAAAATAGTGTTCAGGTCGACCTTCTCAAAATCGGACCAAACTTGGCATACAGGACCAAAAAAATGACACGGCCCTACTGGCGCAAGTTTCGTCTTTAGATTACAAACGTGCACGAAGTTATGGGCTAGTTTACAGAAAGGACGATACAGGTATCTCAACGAATACGCCTCGATTTCGTCGTGCGCACACAACGAAATTGAGTTTCGTCGAATCGCACACATCGACAACATCTATACACATCTTTTAATGCTCATGGGTTGCGTCGACATCGTCCAATTTGTCGGGGTGCACGTCGTATCGGGAAATCTTCCTAAATTTTATTATTTTGAAAACAGTTTTTTTAATTTTAGAAATCGATTTTCTATGCACATAGAGGAGGGTCTTCTACAGTAGACTCGTTCTTTTCTTTTTATTTCCTTTTTCCTTTTTCTTTTTCTTTTTCTCTCTATTCCTTTTTTTTCCTTTTTTTTAAAGATATATATATGTATTCAGGCAGTGCGGCAAGCGGCAATGAATACGCCTCGATTTCATTTTCTCTTTTTTTCTATTTTCTTTTTCTCTCTATTCCTTGCATTGACATCTACAGTAGACTCGTTCTTTTCAGGCAGTACGGCAAGCGACATGCTTTTCACTGCGATCGCAACCAGACCACTGTCTGGAACTCCTTCCTATCCTAGTTCGAGTCGTTTTGGGCTTCTTCCCTCCCCTTCTTTTGTTAGTATACGTGTATAGGCTTCGACATTTTGCGCCTTCTGGTATATATATTTTTTTTTCTGGTATATATATATATATATATATATATATATATTAGGAAACCCCTATCCATTTATTAAAAAGGCACAAAAAGCCTAAACCAGTCCAAGTATACAAGACCCAAAATGACAAAGCCTGTACAAGTATACCACCAAAAGGGACTAAGAGGGATGGAAGGATCTCCACTAGCAAGAGCTAAGGGAAGGTAGAGGACCAAAAAGTTCTCGGGATGTGGGAGCAATGTGTGCTCCATTTACGGCATTGACGAAAGACTTCCCGGGTGATGTGATCGGCTAAGTATTGGTAACCTTCGTATCTCGCCTTGTTGTAATTTTTCCATAGCACCCACGTGGCGGCCGCTGCAACGATCTGGTGGCCATGGAAGGCAGAACCCCAGGCGGCCGCCAGATCGTGGAAGCGTCCACCGCCCGGCACAATATTGTAGAGCAGATTGAGGGTCCTCCAAGAATTTCTAGAAAGGTTTCCTAGACAAAAGATGTGGTCAATGGTCTCCATCTGACGATCTGGGCAGCAATTACAGGCAGACGCGAGGCTTATCCCAATGGTTTTTCGGATCTCGTCGGTGGGCAATCTCTTGTAAATGAATCTCTACATGAGGATCAACCAGTTCCGGGGGATGCAGGTCTGCCAATAGTGTGCAATGGGATGATGCTGCTGGCCAATCCCGAGGAGAGCGGTCCTCGCTGACCTCACCGAAAAAGCCCCAGAAGCTTCTAGTGTCCATCTAAGCGCATCGTCGTCACTGTCGATAGTTATTTCGGTCTGGCGAATGCTGACCATCGCTTCTTCTCCAGCCCAATCATGGATTTTGTCCCAGTTCCAGTCGTTGGTGGAGTAGTTACACAAGTCTCTGATTCTGCTGTTTCTCGGGGACTCAATAATACTCGGGATAAAGCTGTCCCCGTTCTATCACTCCAGGAATGGGTTCGACTCGTCGGCTCCCAATATGTGTCTCATTGCAGGCTCGGCAAGGTCGCGGCCAACGAGGATGCGACGCCAAGTAGCCTATGATCTGCTGTTGGATATGGCCAGAGATGGGTGAATGTGTTTGAAGTACCTTGCCTTCATAAATCTGGTCGATAAGTTCTTGCTCGTACGGAGTTTCTACCACAGTTTCATTGAGAAAGAATCAACGATGTGGGTAAGCTTGGTAAATCCCAGACCTCCAGCCTCGGTGGGTTGGGCCATGGATTCCCAGCTGGCCCAGTGGTGCTTGTCTTGTCCGTTGCAATGCTCCCAGAAGAAGTTACAGAAGATCTGTTCGATCGAATCAAGAACCTTCTTAGGCGGAGAACACGTCGCCAGAGTGTGAATCGGGATGGAAGTGAGCACATAATTGATAAGGATCATCTTGCTGCCCGGGGACAATATGGCATTATGCCACCCTTCAAGTTTTTTTTTTTCTGATTCAAGCTATCAGGTTCTCAAAGATGCGGGTATTAGATTTTCCATACACCAGAGGACAACCTAGGAAGTTGAAGGGGGGTTAGGTAATAGAGAATGATGTTAAGTAGGAGAGATTGATAGCGTGCCCTCTTTTGATGCTATGATGGACATAGATAATGCTCTTGGACGGATTGATCTTCTGACCCGAACATCTGGAGTACCTCTGTAGAGTATTGTGGACCACTTCCACCGCTCCAACATCCCCAGAGGAGAAGATGAGTAAATCGTCCGCGAAGACCAGGTGAGTGATGGTAGGACAGCCACTGGAAGTGTGATAGTGTTGGAAGTTCGGAGTACTAACCATATTGTTAAGATTTCTACTCAGGGCGTCCGTGACAATGATGAAGACGGTGGAGGATAGGGGGTCACCCTGTCTAACGCCCCGACTGGATTTGAAGAATCTACCGGCCTGGCCATTGATAACCGTAGAGAACCACGAGTTGCTGATGGATCTCCACACGGTATTGGTCCAAGCTTTCGAAAACCCGAAAGCTCTGAATACCCAGATCATAAATTGCCAGTCCAGCCTGTCGTAGGCTTTTTCCATATCTATCTTAATGGTAATGTTGCCCCCTCTAGCTGAAAACTTCATGCAGGTGATTAGCTTGTGGGCCAGTATAATATTGTCCTGGATGTTTCTCCCTTGCACAAAGTCGCTTTGCTCCTCTGAAATGATCTTAGGTAAAATTTTTGCCATCCTGGATGCGATTATTTTGAAGATGATTTTGTTGGTAAAAGTGTAAAGACTGATAGGGCGGTAATCCCGAAAGGACTTCGGGTTATCTTTTTTGGGGATGAGGATGAGGTTGGCGCTAGATATGGCTTTGGGGTATGTGGCACCTTCGAAGAAAGCGATGGTCGTGTCGGTGATGTCTTGCTTGATGATGTCCCAGCATTTACGAAAAAAGTCTCCAGTAAAACCGTCCGGGCCGGGAGCACTGTGCTCGTTAAGGGCCCACACCGCATCTTTAACTTCATGGTCCGTCAGTGGACGTTCCAGCTAGGTGTTATTGTTGTCATTTATGAGTCTGGGGATTTGGTCCAAGAAGGGTCTGTCGGTATGGACAGTCTTTTTGGTGAATAATTTGGAGTAGAAATCCGCGGCAGCTTCTTGGTTGCTTTTAGGTCAGTCATGATGTTTCCGTTGTCGTCTGCCATATGGTGAATGAATAATTTCTGTCTGCATCCATTGACGCAAGCGTAGAAAAATTTTGAGTTTCTATCCCCTTCGTTGTCCCATTTCAATCTCCCTTTCTGCTTCCAGAAGTCGATTTCCACTTTAAGTCAAAATTTGAGCATGGCCTTGGTGAGGTTCAGGGCTGACCTGGCCGTCGCGGTACGATCCGATACAAAATATGTTTCAGCACGGGTGATATTGTCCTCCGCAACCCGCACGGTTTGGAAAATATCCCCGTAGGCTAGTTTGCTCCAATTGGATAGAGCTTTCCTCGTCGCTCGGAGCTTGTTGCTCTCCCGCGATAGGGGGTTGGGGGAGTCTTCCCGATTCCATGCTTTCGCGATAATGCCCAGAAATTGAGGATGATCGGTCCAGAAATCGAGAAATTGGAAGTTCTTTTTGGGGTGGCTAGAATTATTTTTAATTTCAACCAGTAGAGGGGCGTGGTCTGATTCGATGGAGTTGAGATGGGACAGGTTGGTGGTGATCCCCATTCCGTGCCAGCGATCGTTCGTGAGGACTCTGTCCAGATGAGAGTATTGTCGACGGTCGCCTTCCTGCATGTTGCACCAGGTGAATGCGTTGCCGGTGTACTGGAGGGTGGTGAGATGAGCATTGAATATGAAATTGTTGAAGCCTTGCATGGCCGATGTCGGAGGAGGACGCCCTCCGATTTTCTCTTCTCTGCAGGTGATCGCGTTAAAGTCCCCGATGCACAGCCAAGGGGAGTTGATATGGTGGAGGTGGATGTTTATGAGGTCATTCCAGAGATGTTTTCACTCGGTAATATCACAACTACCATGAATAGCAGAGAGGATAGAACATTCTGGGAGCGAGGGGTCTTCCCTCCAGCAAGTAAGGGCCTGCTGGGAGTCCTAGATAACCCCAATTTTGACATTCGTCGTACCTAGGATCCAAATGTCGTTTCTGTCCACTACGGCCGTGGGAAGGCCTAGCTGTAACTGGATAATTTTAATCTTTTGGGAGGGATTTTGGGTTCGATGATGATGAGGATGTCGATCTTGTGGATTTTCCGTATGCCAAAAATTCTCCTCAATGTGGGTTTGTTTGCCAGACCGCAGACATTTCATGATAGGATGTTAATCATTAATGAGGTTGAGGGGAGGATTTTTTGTTCCGCTTAGTGGCGGATCTGGTTTGGATGGTTTTGTTTTCATTAGTTGCTTTGTTGGCCTTGTCCCCGCGTGAGGTTGACGCTTCTGTCCTTGACGAGGTGCCATGGTCCCCGAGCGGAAGGGTCGTCTCCGCCTTAGTTGTAACACCCAGATTTCTAAAATAAGAATAATTTTAAAATTTTATATTTAATTTATTTAATTATGGTATTTAAATAATAATTAATATGATTTTTAGTAATTTTTAATTATTTTAAAACTATTAAATATCATGACTTGTGATTTTGATGTGCAGCTAGTGAAACCGTAGAGACTGTCTGCCCTAGAGCCTAGCCATGTAATTAGGGTGTTTTAATTATCATTTTTAGTCTAGGGATAATTTGGTCATTTTGACTTTTTAGAATTATTGATTTATTGTTGGATTGACGGTTGTTGATTTTGACTTTTGCTAGTTGTGACATATGAGACTAACCTAGATGTTGACTCTAGTTAAGGTGACTTGATTAGCATGGTGAGACCCTAATCTAACTTAAGTCGACTTAGTTTTAACTTGAGTGATTTAGCTCTTGAGAAATTAGGAAGGATTTTAATGTTGGACTTAAGGCTAAGGTAGAGAGCCCATTTCTCATGTGACTTGGCCCATGGCCCATGACTTGTAACCCTAACCCTAATTTTCACTCATTAGGACCAGCCATAGGGCTTCCCCTCCCTATAAATAATCTCCTCCTTGAATGTTCTTGCCTCTTTTATATTATTCTCCATTTGGTAAAAACCAAGGTTTGTTCCCTTTTTCAAAATTTCCATTTTATTCATTTAACCTCCTTTTTCATCCTAGTCTTTTGCATTGGGTTCTAATTGGTGTTTATGGGCTGTTGGTGGAGAGCCATTTCAGTTTGGGACCAATTTGGAGCACTTGGCCATCAAGAAGAACCACCCCCTTTTGAAGCTTTTTTATGCAAATTGCACATATAGGTAAATCCCTATTCCCTCCACCAAATTTTGTTTTCTTTGCATAGATAGGAAGCCCTAGGTGTCCCATAGCCGTAGGTATTGGATTTGTGTCGTTTCATATCCGTTTGGTGTCCGTATCGGACACGTATCATAGTGTGTAGCTAGGTATTTGTTAAAATATCACAAAGGATTTTATTTTCGATTTTTGAAAAACTAATTACATAGATCTCTAGATCTAGGTATGTGTAACAATATTTTTGAAGACTGATTTGTGTTTATGTCAGTTTTCGTGTCGGTTTTGGTGCTGGACACGCAGCACGGGGGCTCGGTCGGGTGCCCTGCTGCCCGTGTCCGAGTTCTCATCGGATACGACACGTCTCGACATCAAAATTAGTGTAAACCGTCCCTAGGTGACTGACACCAAGCCCCTAAATTTTTGTAGGATCTTATGGTGTGGTTTGGGAGTATTATGACCCGTACTGTTCGTGCATTAGCAGCACACGCGCACAGACACTCGACTGACACGGGCTCATAACTTGGACACGATACAACGTGGACCTCTTGCAGGCTGTGGGACACGTTCCCCTAACCTAGGCAAACATGCATGCATGTGCACGTGACACATGGTGCACTGTTTCGTGTCTACGAGTGGTGTGCACGCGTGCACGACACTGTCAGTGCACAGTTCATGCTTGTGTGTGTTTTAGTGTCGTAGACACAAATGTGTCAACTTGGTTGGACACAAGGTGACCCTATGACACGTACACATGTGCTAGAACAATTACCAACCTTTATATTTAATTATTAAATTGTTTTTACATTCGAATCCAGGGAAATTCCTAATGTACTGATACTTAGGCTGATAAGTCAAATTTCCTAAAAATTTTATATGTGTTACTGGTTCTTTGAATGATAAATTTAATGTTTGTGCACCTAGATATAACTGAGATTAACTACATGATTGGTTTTCAAGTTAATATGAAAAAAATCGGATTTCGAACTCACTTTTGGACTATTTCCTGAGAATTTTAAATTGCTAATATAGGTGCACTGTTCCTTCCTGAGAAATTTGATTATCATATGGTTAACTGTTTGGTTGATGATTAGTTATCATAAATAGTTCATCTATATGTATCTAGGACTAATGTGCATAGTAGGGTTCTTGTTGATTGGGGATTATTGGTTTTCGAATTGGCCAATTGGGCTGAAATCCTGATACTGCTGTTCTTGTCTTTTTTTTCCAGAATTTAAAATTCGATTTTGTTGTGATGTCTTGCCTTGTTAGCTCATTTACACATTTATGGATTTGTCTAAATGATTGGTTGTGATTGGCATTAGGGGGTCGGGTTATGAATTGGAGGTTTGGACAGTGTTAACTGTCATTTACGAATACCTGAGAAAACATTCTAAAACCTGAGTTCTTCTATAAACCTGAGATTTTAAAATAGGAAAGAACTGATCTTGCATGAAACCATGATCATGGAAACCGGGAAATCTCTTATGATTAACTGAACTAGTTATGTAGTTGGGTTCAATGTTTCCAATTCGAAACAGGGAATAAAAATATGAGTTTTGGTTGTAGATAACTGAGAATATGAGTGTAGGTAACTGGGGTTGTTTTGTTTTCAAATTTCATTATTTAGACACCTGAACATTCTACATGCCACACACGCACCTGAGCATCTATGAAACCTGACATTGATTTCCTTTCCTTAACTAATTTCCTGTCAACTGATTTGATTCAAATGTAACTGTCAATGTGTTTCCAGATTTCCTATATCTCTGTACACAGGTATCAATGTATTCACTCACTGATTCCAGGTTGCAATACACACTTTACTCACATGTTACACACACGAATGTGCACTCACTGTTTCCAGGTTAACACTCTACACATATGCCATACTGTACACTGATTTCTGAGGTTGTTTTTACTGTCATTTGATTTCCTATTCAACATGTATCCTCACACTAAACCCTATCACTCACTAACACAATTTTCCCTATTGAATTCCTGCTAACCCTTGCATCACACACTCTATTGTTGGCACTCATATCTCACTGATACACACCCTCATGTGCACACAAAATCTGAGATTCCTTTTCACTGTTTTCCTACACATGTAACACTCTCTTCATTCATGTCTTCCTCTCACAAATAACCCTCACACCACTCACCCTATATACAAGATCCTCTAATCCCAAATGCATGTTGTACACCATTACACACACATGGGTGAGTCCCTATCACATGTATCCTAGCTACACACTCACATATTTACATGCTCTTCTCTATCCCTCTATATATATATATATATATATATATAATATTATATATGGCTAAATGTGTTAATGTGGTAAATAGAGATTTCCTATAGTTATATACATATATGTGTATATAGATATGTTATATGTGGGTACAAAGATATATGGCCTAGTGTTGAATTCTCTTTTCATGTACACCTCCATGTTCACACACATACATAGCTTACATGTTAGTTCCTTTCTTTTATATATATATATATATATATATAATGTTGAATATGCAAGAATATGATGTGCCCTTGATGTGCGCTTGTGTTTGCTTGTATAGCCTTGTGATTGGTGTGTGATTGCTAGACTAGGCTTGGTTAGGCCTAGTGAGACTATCAGACTTGTTTGACTTAGGTTTGACTTAGTTGACCTAGTCTTGACTAGTATAGTTGACTGGAGTTGACCAAGGGTTGACTTTAGTCTAGTTTGACCTAGACAGCATGCAGATGCATTATAGATTTCAATTATCATCCCCTGTATACATCTTGAATAGTGTTGCTCTAACTGGGAGTCAGGTACCTCATCTCGGACAGTACATTTACTTCAGACATTCAGATACCAGGCGAGTACATTCTCTGATCATTTCATAACTTGCTTAGAACTATATTCCTGCTCTAGTTTACCTTATTTGATGCTGTTACGATATTATCACGGATTGGTACTATATGGATCCTTTTATGCAAATATATATATATATATATATATATATATATATATATATATATATATATATATATATATATATATATATAATGTTGAATATGCAAGAATATGATGTGCCATTGATGTGCGCTTGTGTTTGCTTGTATAGCCTTGTGATTGGTGTGTGATTGCTAGACTAGGCTTGGTTAGGCCTAGTGAGACTAACAGACTTGTTTGACTTAGGTTTGACTTAGTTGACCTAGCCTTGACTAGTATAGTTGACTGGAGTTGACCAAGGGTTGACTTTAGTCTAGTTTGACCTAGACAGCATGCAGATGCATTATAGATTTCAATTATCATCCCCTGTATACATCTTGACTTGTGTTGCTCTAACTGGGAGTCAGGTACCTCATCTCGGACAGTACATTTACTTCAGACATTCAGATACCAGGCGAGTACATTCTCTGATCATTTCATAACTTGCTTAGAACTATATTCCTGCTCTAGTTTACCTTATTTGATGCTGTTACGATATTATCACGGATTGGTACTATATGGATCCTTTTATGCAATTTTATCCCCCTCGGGAGCATCAGATACATCATGTCATGTGTTTCATGTATATCATGTATTTCTCGCTCTCGTGTTATTCATGTTTTTATGTGCTTCATGCTCGTTCGTGCTCGCTCGTGTACTCTCGTGTGCTATCATGTTCGGTCGTATTTCTCATGTATCTCATGTATAACCTATACTTCATGTGCATCCTTCATGGGCCTTCATGTGGAATTCATGTGCACTCAGTTCTCTGAGCCCTCATGAATACTTCATGTACACCCATCTATGGGCTTCATGTGAAAACCATGTACGCAACATAACTTGTCTGGATCCTTGTGTATTGATTGGGGTATAGGGGAGTATAAATAGTCATGTGAACAATTCCAAAGTAGTATAGCCATGTACGCCTCTTTAGTATAGTCATGTACAAATCCAGCCATTCACATGTCGACTTTGTACTCTAAATTACTAGTCACTGGTAGCTCTCTACTTATAGTAGATATTTCTATTACAGTTCTCTTCCTATTTACATCGTGTACTTTCTTTCAGTTTCATGTATCGTACTCTCTTGCATGTCTATATTTTCTAACCTGTTATGATCTGCGTGAGATGTATTGTGCTTGCTCTCGTCCTGACTGGACCTGTTGAAAATTTTACAGAGGATGATGAGGAACCGTGCACCCCTTACTTTGGAGCTTGCCTAGATGACACTCGCGACCTGGACCCCTGGGGAGGTTCAGGCAGTTGCTGAGGACGATACCTTGCTCAGTATAGATAGCTTAGACTGTTTTTTCTTTTCATGTTTAGTTGTTGTCCTTGATTTCAGAGTTGTATATTTTAGAGATGTTGAGACTGGTAGTTGTTGAGACTTATGTTATTTCATTCTGCTGTACCTCAGTTGAGGATTTCTCTATATTTTCCATCGTGCAATATTCTACCTTTAGATGTGATTGAGACTGTATTCTGCTATGT
Source organism: Iris pallida (assembly GCA_029216955.1). Lineage (NCBI taxonomy): Eukaryota > Viridiplantae > Streptophyta > Magnoliopsida > Asparagales > Iridaceae > Iris > Iris pallida. The sequence goes on from JANAVB010002393.1 coordinate 1,463,464, forward strand.
CACCTCCATTCGGAGTCTATATATTGTACAGGTACCTTATATGTAGTTATAGTTTATGACCTAAAACATCGTTCTACCGCCGACACTGCAGCGTAGGCTGGGCGCTGTTACGTACTCGTACCCTCACGGTGGGTGCGGGTCATGACACATTTTTAATAGTGGCCTATGCAGGTCGAGTTTGTGTAGTGGTATTCGAACTAGAGTGCCACTACAGCCTGCATTAGGATTAGGATTATTTTTGTGGTACTCAATCACATTAGGAAAAACTCTTAATTGAATTTCTGCCATCCAAATTCCTATTGAAGATTGCTTCCTTGAATAACCGTCCTCCCTTGTATTATCATTTCTATCTCAGTATTGATTTCTTATTTGATCTGTCTCCAGAATGGTGATCGAGACACGATCGCATCGCTCTGGCCCGGCAGACACTGGTGAGAGGCCTACCACCTCTCGCCCGATTATAGATGCTGGGACCACAACACCCCCTATTTTTGATTATATAGGAGCATCTGCAGCTTTTGGGAGTGCACCTCCACCTGTCCGGAGGTCTTCCCCCGTCATTCCAGATATGTATCAGCAGCAGTTACCTTCAGGAACAGTAGATACGGCTCAGATGTTTACCATTTTCCAGCGATTCTTGGAGTCTCAGCAGCAGATGCAGGAGAGCCAGTCTTGTCACGACCCACACCCTAGAGTTAGGACACGAGAACGTAACAACGCCCAGCCTACGCCGCAGTGTCGGCGGTAGAACGCTGTCCTAGGTCTCATGCATCTAACAGTATAAGGCTAAGCAGTTTATACTCCCCGAATGGGGGTGACATAGCAGAATGTAAACTCAATCACATCTAAGGTAGAGCATAATGGAAGATAGATAAAACATGAAATCTAAAAGAGATACAGGAGATAGAAGTCTAAGTGTCTAAGATACATAAACCCAGAAGTACATCTCAAAACTCAAATACAGTAATCCACAAGTAAATACAACTCCCGACAAAATAAAATAACTATCTAAACAACCTCTACTGTGTCTCCTCTAGGCTAGCAGGCAATCCCAGGCCATCTGTAAAATTTATCAACAGGTCCAGTCAGGACAGGAGCGAGCACAATACATCTCATGCAGTTCATATCATGTCAGGAAATATAAAGCAGGCAATAGAATAAGATACATGAAACGCTGTAAGAAGATGTACATGAAAACATGAGAGATATTTGATAACTGGAAATATATATACATGATAAGTAAGAACTGTAAGTGACTAGTGATTTAGAGTACGAGATGGCATGTAATTGGCTTAGGTTGTACATGATGAACATGAAAAGTAACAGAGTGTACATGATAGATAAATCACATGACCATTTATACTCACCCCTACCCACAATCAATACACAAGGATCTATTCAAGTTACGTTACGGACATGATGTTTTGGTTATACAAGAAACACATGAGGAAACATGAGCGTACATGAAAGAACATGAGAGTACATGAACGTACATGTAAGAACATGAGAGAACATGAGTGTACATGAATAACGCAGAAGCAAGGAATACATGATGTACATGAAACACATGTCATAAAGTATCCGATGCGCCCGCTAAGGGGGTAACATCCCAAGAAAAGATCCGTATAGTACCAATCCGTGATGATAACGTGACAGCATCAAGTAAAAGTAATCTAGAGCGAGAATATAATTTGTGACAAGTATGAAACGATCAGAGAATGTACTCGCCTGATATCTGAATGTCCAAGGTAAAGATACTGTCCGAGGAGAGGTGTCTGGCTCCTAGTTAGAACAGCACAAGTCACAACATGTCCAGAAGGGTAATATAAAGCACTACAATACATTCTACATGAATATAGGTCAAACTAGGCCAAAGTCAACCCTTGGTCAACTCTGGTCAACTGCACTAGTCAAACTAGGTCAAACTAGGTCATGTCCTAACCCAGTAAGTCTTACTAGGCCTAACCAAGACTATCCTAGCAAGCACACATCAATACAAGGCTATACAAGCCAACATCACCCAACTCTATATAGCATGCAATTATTCAATACTCAAATAGGCAAGAATTCACATTGGATATACACTAGGTAATCTATTACTTTAAGCTATATATGTCTATACATATATACACATGCATATATTGGTATTCAACATTAGGTCTATAATCATGGCATTTCAAATGGTTATATAAACTTATATATTACAACATAATATGCTAACATATATATAATATACATACATAGCTAAGTTAACTATATTCATAAATACTTATTTAAGAGGCTATGTGTGTGTATGTGAACATGGCAAAGGGGCAAGTGAGGGTTAAATGGGCATACATAGTGTATACATATCAAAGAGTGTCAAAGTGTAAGTGAACAATATGTCAAGTGTGATAGTGTCAACATAGTGTAAGGGGGTACATGAGGTAATATATGATTTGTGTTAACGTAGAACATTATATCTCATTAACTTGTATATTTTATACATTACATCTATTATTACATTACATTCATGCTTGCATTCATTCATCATTCATTATTCTCTTGCACCACTATATGCACCATACATTACATACTATGGAACCTACATATTCATTACAAGCCATACTTATACATGCTTACATTAGATAGGATACTTATACCTCATACATCATTTATTTAACCATTTACTCATGCTTGTATTCTCTATTTAATTACATAATGTATATACATTAACATGGGTTAAAATCAAATAGAACATTATATTACACACAAGGGTGCACAAAATGCATATGCCGAATAGTAACTCCTACTAATAATCAATACTATACCATCTCAGCATGAATTAAAATTTAGGATTAAAGTATGTTATAGATCTATGTGTTAGCTTTCCGAAACTTTAAACGGATCGCATTTTCGTTTTCGAAAACTCCCGGAATCGTAAAACACCGAGAACGCGTTTGTCTTTCGTACAGCTGACACTCAAATAATTCTCCAGAAAGTTACAGAAATAATTAGGCCTATTAATACATGTTTTTGGAAAGCTAACTTTAATACGCTTCTTTTAAAAAAAACGGGAGATTAAACCGAGCTTTGAGCTAGAAGTTATGACATTTCTAAGTTAGGGCTGAAATTAAAAACGTGGATAAAAATCATGACGGATTTAGGTAGTTTGAGACAAAAGAACACAAGTATATAACATAATATATCAAGAACTCACTCTCTACACTAATATATATATGAGACACTATAGAACACATCTCCAATACAAAAATATGAGATTAAACATGTAATAATTCATTCATACATAACAACAACACATAGTGTGTCCAAATTTGGGATTTTCCCACATGGACACAACCACAATACAAAGGACACTCCTATGACCTCTAAATGGACACGAAATGGACACAAATGGAGATACAACTATGGGGTCATTCCTATGGGTTCAAAATAGACCTATATGCATGAGGAAATGAAAAGGAGAAGGGATTTATACCTCCCGGTAGATCGAATCGAAGAAAAGCCTTCCCGAAGCGACACCGACACGTAGAGATTCCAAAAGGACACGAACGAGCTCCGAATCCTCCCAAACTTGGGTAGCTTCCTCCTTGGATAGAATGGAGAAGGAAAGAAGAAGATTTGGTGGTGAAATGGAATGATTTGGTGGAGAAATTGCTAGGGATTGCTCTCTAGGAATTTGGGGAAGAACAAGAGAGAGAGTGTGGATGAGAATAATGAAATGAACTTGAGCCTATCATCTCCCAATGTGGCTGGCCATATGGGGCTATTTGTCCTATTATGGTAAGGTCCAAAATGCCCCCACTAACCTATTCTATGAGTATTAGGAAAGGGCTAATTGGTTGAGGCTAAATTAGTCATTCTAAAGTCTCTAATCACACTAACCTTATCCATAATAATTAGTCTAACCTCTAACTAAAATATTTCTATCATGTGGACTAAAATTAATATCATGTGGGCTATGCCTAACTAGTGTGTGGGTCCCACTAGAGTCAAACTATCCCCGGGTCCCCGTTTCAAGTCGGATTGAGTTGAAATTCGAACCCGACTCAAATAACCCCAAAACAATATCATAAATAATAAAATAATATCAAAATAATTCAAAGAGGTCAAATGCAAAAATATCTTTAGGCCAAAAATGATATTAAAATATCATAATCACATGGTTAGGCTCTAGGTCAAACAGTCTCTAGGGTTTCACTAGCAAAACGTCAAAACCACAAGTCATTGATTTAAATAATTTTAAAATAATTTAAAATCACCAAAAATTATATCATGAATTAAATATCATTATTAAAATAATTATAAACACGAAATTTTAAAATTACCCTCATTTGGGAAACTGGGTGCTACAACTCTGCTGATATCCGATAGAGCATACAAGATACTCACCAGTTGGTCAGGACGACAGTAGAGCTGGTGGCTGCTCAGCCACAGGAAGGTCAGATACAGCCGTATTAGCTGAGGACTCCAGACATCCAATCCTTTAAGAAGATGGGACCCCGAGACTTCAAGGGTACAGAGGGCATCATATATGTTGACGATTGGATAGAGCATATTGAGGAGATATTTTGATTGGAACAAATACCAACAGGATTACAGATCGAGGCACCCGTCAGTCAGATACAGGACTTGGCTCATACTTGGTACCAGACGGACCCGAGGGTTGGTACAGCCGGTTAGACTTGGACAGCGTTCAAGAAACTATTCAAGGAGAAATTCTTTCCCGATACAGCACTCGGTGCCTTGGAGGCACAGTTCGAGAGTTTGGTTCAGGGGAACCAGACCGTTGAGGAGTACGCTAGAAAGTTCAGCCGTTTGAGCAGATTCGTCGAGGATCTTACTGAGGCCGGGAAGGCGAGGAGGTTCCGCAGGAGTTTGATCAGGAAGATTAGGTCGTATACCAAGAGCGGCCGCGACGCCACTTTCGAGCAGATTCTGGTAGGAGCCATGGCAGCGGAGGACGATCTTGGGCTAAAGGAGAAGAGAACGCTAGACACTCAGGGAGTTAGTGGCAGTGCGGGCCCGGCTAAGAGGCCCCACTTACAGACTCAACAGCAGTATCAGCAGCAGATGCCCCATTTGCAGATTCAGCAGCAGTATCCGTAGCAGATGCTACCCTTACAGTTTCAGCAGCAGTATCAGCAGCCGAGGGCCTACTTTCAGCCGTGGTAGTTTCAGGACCGTGTACCCTTTCAGGAGGCACAGCAGCCACAGAGGTAGCAGCAAGCCCCGGTACATCAGCTTGTCATTATTTGCCCCTTCTGTAAGAGACCATGGCATAATTGGGGCGAATGCAGGCTGGGCAGATGTTTACTTTACAGAGGATCTGATCATCGGCTGAGAGAGTGTCCCGAGTCATCGGGACAGACAGTTCAGGGAGCAGGAGCTAGGGCTCCGGTAGGCCAGCAGAAGGGATTACCCTTACCAACTCAGCAGCAGAGGTACATGCAGCATCAGCAGCAGGCCAGGGGAGGCCAGCAGGGGCAAACTTTCGTCGGGACAGTCGAGGATGCTCAGGCCAGTAGAGATCTTGCTGTTGGTTCCGTTCTATTCAATTTTCTTTCTGCAATTGCCTCTTATAACTGCCTTGAAAATTCGATTCCCTCTGTTCCTGATTGATTGATCAACTTTGTTCTGTTGTTCATATGTTATGTCGATTTTCTTCTGAGATGAATCATATGGGCTAGGTCACCTCAGTTATTGTATCTAGAATCTTCGATGGTCGTGTTTAGCTGGCATAGTGAGGACATATAGTCAGATTTAGGAAGTATTTCTCGGGTGTGGGAATTTAAGGTTTTTACTGCCAAGCATGCAGCAATGCAAAAATTTTAAATACCATGATTCTAGAGGTATGTGCCTTAGTCGAGGACTCTGTGATTATCGTAGCCTTGCTCACTAGCACGACGAAGATTCTGAGTATCATGATTTTGGACAGACACATTTGATTATCTGACGATATGATTGAGACTTTGATTGTGGGATGTTTGACCTAGAAGGACTACTACCATTTTAATTTCGAGGACAAAATTTTTCTAAGGTGGGTAGACTTGTAACACCCAGTTTTCCAAAATAAGGATAATTTCGAAATTTTGTATTTAATTTACTTAATTATGGTATTTAAATAATAATATGATTTTTAGTAATTTTTAATTATTTTAAAACTATTAAATATCATGACTTGTGATTTTGATGTGCAGCTAGTGAAACCGTAGAGACTGTCTGCCCTAGAGCCTAGCCATGTGATTAGGGTGTTTCAATTATCATTTTTAGTCTAGGGATAATTTGGTCATTTTGACTTTTTAGAATTGTTGATTTATTGTTAGATTGACGGTTGTTGATTTTGACTTTTGCTAGTTGTAACATAGGAGACTAACCTAGATGTTGACTCTAGTTAAGGTGACTTGATTAGCATGGTGAGACCCTAATCTAACTGAAGTCGACTTGGTTTTGACTTGAGTGATTTAGCTCTTGAGAAATTAGGAAGGATTTTAATGTTGGACTTAAGGCTAAGGTAGAGAGCCCATTTCTCATGTGACTTGGCCCATGGCCCATGACTTGTAACCCTAACCCTATTTTTCACTCATTAGGACCAGCCATAGGGCTTCCCCTCCCTATAAATAATCTCCTCCTTGAATGTTCTTGCCTCTTTTATATTATTCTCCATTTGGCAAAAACCAAGGTTTGTTCCCTTCTTCAAAATTTCCATTTTATTCATTTAACCTCCTTTTTTATCCTAGACTTTTGCATTGGGTTCTAATTGGTGTTTATGGGCTGTTGGTGGAGAGCCATTTCAGTTTGGGACCAATTTGGAGCACTTGGCCATCAAGAAGAACCACCCCCTTTTGAAGCTTTTTTATGCAAATTGCACATATAGGTAAATCCCTATTCCATCCACCAAATTTGGTTCTTTGCATGGATAGGAAGCCCTAGGTGTCCCCTAGCCGTAGGTATTAGATTTGTGTCGTTTCGTGTCCGTTTGGTGTACGTATCGGACACGTATCATAGTGTGTAGCTAGGTGTTTGTTAAAATGTCACAAAGGATTTTATTTTCAATTTTTGAAAAACTAATTACATAGATCTCTAGATCTAGGTACGTGTAACAATATTTGTTAAGATTGATTTGTGTTTGTGTCAGTTTTTGTGTCGGTTTTGGTGCTAGACATGCAGCACGGGGGCTCGGTCGGGTGCCCTGCTGCCCGTGTCCGAGTTCTCGTCGGATACGACACGTCTCGACACCAAAATTTGTGTGAACCTTCCCTAGGTGACTGACACCAAGCCCCTAAATTTTTGTAGGATCTTATGGCATGGTTTGGTAGTATTATGACCCGCACTGTTCGTATATTAGCAGCACACGCGCACAGACACTCGACTGACACGGGCTCATAACTTGGACACGACACAACGTGGACCTCTTGCAGGCTATGGGACACGTTCCCCTAACCTAGGCGAACACGCAGGCATGTGCACGTGACACGTGGTGCACTGTGTCGTGTCCACGAGTGGTGTGCACGCGTGCACGACACTGTCAGTGCACAGTTCGTGCCTGTGTGTGTTTTAGTGTCGTGGACACAAATGTGTCGATTTGGTTAGACACGATGTGACCCTATGACACGTACACATGTGCTAGAACAATTACCAACCTTTATATTTAATTATTAAATTGTTTTTACATTTGAATCCAGGGAAATTCCTAATGTACTGATACTTAGGCTGATAAGTCAAATTTCCTGAAATTTTTATGTGTTACTGGTTCTTTGAATGATAAATTTAATGTTTGTGCACCTAGATGTAACTGAGATTAACTACATGATTGGGTTTTAAAGTTAATATGGAAAAATCGGATTTCGAACTCACTTTGGGACTATTTCCTGAGAATTTCAAATTGCTAATATAGGTGCACTGTTCCTTCCTGAGAAATTCGATTATCATATGGTTAACTGTTTGGTTGATGATTAGTTATCATAAATAGTTCTTCTATATGTATTTAGGACTAATGTGCATAGTAGGGTTCTTGTTGATTGGGGATTATTGGTTTTCGAATTGGCCAATTGGGCTGAAATCCTGATACTGCTGTTCTTCTATTTTTTTCCAGAATTTAAAATTCGATTTTGTTGTGATGTCTTGCCTTGTTAGCTCATTTACACATGTATAGATTTGTCTAAATGATTTGTTGTGATTGGCATTAGGGGGTCGGGTTTTGGATTGGAGGTTTGGACTGTGTTAACTGTCATTTACGAATACCTGAGAAAACATTCTAAAACCTGAGTTCTTCTATAAACCTGAGATTTTAAAAAAAGAAAGAACTGATCTTGCATGAAACTAGGATCATGGAAACCTGGAAATCTCTTATGATTAACTGAACTAGTTATGGAGTTGGGTTCAATGTTTCCAATTCGAAACAGGGAATAAAAACATGAGTTTTGGTTGTAGATAACTGAGAATATGAGTATAGGTAACTGAGATTACATGGTTGTTTTGTTTTCAAATTTCATTATTTAGACACCTGAACACTCTACATGCCACACACGCACCTGAGCATCTATGAAACCTGACATTGATTTCCTTTCCTTAACTAATTTTCTGTCAACTGATTTGATTCAAATGTTACTCTCAATGTGTTTCCAGATTTCCTATATCACTGTACACATGTATCAATGTATTAACTCACTGATTCCAGGTTGCAATACACACTTTACTCACATATTACACACATGAATGTGCACTCACTGTTTCCAGGTTAACACTCTACACACATGCCATACTGTACACTGATTTTTAAGGTTGTTTTCACTGTCATTTGATTTCCTATTCAACATGTATCCACACACTAAACACTATCACTCACTAACACAATTTTCCCTATTGAATTCCTGCTAACCCTTGCATCACACACTCTATTATTGGCACTCACATCTCACTGATACACACCCTCATGTGCACAAAAATCTGAGATTCATTTTGTCACGACCCGCACCCACTGTGAGGGTACGAGCGCGTAACAATGTCCAGCCTACGCCGCAGTGTCGGCGGTAGAACGTTGTCCTAGGTTACTATCTAATCAACAACTCACACAATTATATAATGTACTTGTCAAATCTCAACTCCGAACGAAAGACAAGTATAGATATAATGAATCTCAATCACAGTCTAAGAACGATAAGATATCACAGAAGATGTAACTAAAGGCAAAATATCAGAAATAAAATCCAACAACTAAAAATATAATCTCAAACAATCTCAACTACAATCTCAACTTATATACAACTCCAGTTCTATACGTAAAACCTAAACAACAACTAGCTAATCTCCCAATCACTCCTGAGTGTCGGGGCCAAAGGTAGCTAAACCATCTACATAGTAATATGTAGGGCATGTGTCCTCAGGGCAATCATCTGTAAAATTTACAACAGGTCCAGTCAGGACAGGAACGAGTACAACTCATCAAGAAAACTCAAGTAAATGACAGGGAACTATAAAGCAGTTATAGACAGTTTTATTGATGAATATGGCAGTTTATATTTGGTGATGGTATGGAGAAACAGTAAGACACAAGGAAAGTAAAGTAACTAAACAAGAGAGGAATGATGGCAATGACGACTGTAAATAAATCTAGCTGAACTAAAGTAACATGATAAGTCCAGGCAGTAAATATAAACAAGTGTAAACTACTATAAATCCAGTACGAGATGAATCTAATACAAGATGAATCCAGTACAAGATGATTCTAGGTAGTGATCAAGAATCCAGGTGAGTCTAGCTATACTAACAGTGTGTTTTAAACTACCGAGATCGACATGTAAACGGCTGTGGGTAATCAGGCACACCTCTCACTGATCAGGCAAGAGATGGCTATGCCTCCAGTAGATTCCAGTTGGAGATTCCAGATTTGGGGTATGTCTACATGTCTTACTCAATATTTTACCACCCCGCAATACAAATGAATCCAGAATTCGACACGAGAATCGAGATGAGTCCAGGCAAAATATGATGATTCCAGAAATAGATTCCGGAATGATTCCAGTGATTCCAGTAATAGAGGCCAAATAATATGGTGAGTGTGTCGCATATATGAATCCAGAATTATCCATATGTGTGGTATCAGAGAATCAAATAAAACTAAATAGAACTGAAATAAGTAACTGGCAAATAAATGAGAGAACTATCAGAGAATGTACTCGCCTGATACTCTAAAAAGAGTAGTGTAATGTTAGATGTCTGCACCGGAGTCACAGTGTCCTAAATAGAACAGTACAGGTTATAATGTGCTTAAAATAAGACAAATGAAGTCTATGATGCGATCTACATGATTTCTAGGTCAAACTAGGTCAAAGTCAACTCTTGGTCAACTCTGGTCAAACCAAGTCAACTACACTAGTCAAACTAGGTCAATTGGTCACATCTAGACTCAATGTTGACTTTTGGTCAACTCCAGTCAATCTTGAACTATTGGGTCAACTTTGGTCAATTCTAGGGTTTTGGGTCAACTATTGGCCAACATAGGTCCCTACTAGTCTAGGTTTATCTAAAACCTACATTAAAACTAAACTCCTAAGTTCTAACCCATAACCCAAAACATATACTTAAATATATCTCATAGACATATATATAATATGTATACATACACTATAATATTATTTCTAGGATACATTACCATTTCTAAGCCCTCAACCACAATACCAAAACACAAACTATCCTAATACATCATGTATATTACATTTATTATCCACCTTGCATATACATACATATATATATATATATATATATATATATATATATATATATATATATATATATATATATATATATATATATATATTACATTTATAGATATAGAGATGTGAGAAGGGGTTATGTGTTGTGTGTAACAGGGAAGGGTTGAGGAGATGTGTGTGTGTGTTTGTTAGGGATGAACCTAGTGTGAATTAGGAAGCTGAAATCAAGGCTATGTGTGTAATGTATAGGTGAGTGTCATGACAGGGTTTCATGGGACATGGCAATGAGTCAATGTGTGTGTGTTGTGTGAAATGGTACATGTGAATGTTGAGTCTAGGTGCATATGTATGTGTGTGGGTGTAATAGAGCAATGTGTGAAATCAGTGTGTCAAATAGGATGTGTGTGTGTGAATATACATTTAAACAAACATTTCAGTTTTCAAAGTCCAAACAAAGTTTTCATTCTCAGGTATTTATGTGTAATGTGTGCATCTATTGTGTGTGTATACATGTAAGTGTCCACACAAAATCAGTGTAATGTGATGTGTCAATGGAATAGGAACTGTAGGGTGTCAATGAAACATTCTATCCAGTTTTTTAAAGGGAAAAGAAAGTCAAGACAGTTCTAAACAACCAACCACTTTCGAACTCCCATTACCTATCCCAACACAACCATATGAATCAATCAATAACTAATACAATGTAATTTAATCATGGTAATTTAAGCATTTAACAATCAGTAAAATGAATATCAGTGTGTGTGTGCTAAAATCAGTTTTGTGTGTGTGGACACTGAAATCTATGATAATATCTCAGGAATTCTGAGAACAATAACCAAAGTGAAATTAGTGGTGTGTCAAGCCATGGTGAGTGTGTGTGTCTATGAAAAATCTGAAAACAAAGAGTGTAGAGTGTGTCCACAGTGTATAAACTCAGTATTTGGGGATTAGTGTTTAAACTAAGGAAGATATGAGAACCCATGACAATTATGAACGACCAACCCAAATTCGAATTTCCTTTGTTTTCCAATACAATCAAAACTCCCCATAATCCAACATTCAGTAATATAATGTAGGAGTAACAAATGTAATAGAGTTTAGCCTAGTGCTAAACATCAAGAAAATCAGTTTTTAACAGGGACTTGCAAATCAACATTAAACTAACAGTTCACAACATAACCGAAATCCCATTTTGGTAAATTGAATCCAAAATCTTACTGAAATCCTAACCAGCAGTAGCAATTACACATGTAGGATCATAATTGACAATTTAACATCATTCATAACAGTAAAAAAGAAAGAAAGAAGGTTCAGATTATTCAAACAGTGGAAAGAACTGAAACTAGCAGTCAACATGCCCATTCAATATCGAAAACCTATTTCGAAATGCAAAAACCAAACACAATCAGCAAATAATATTACAGTGATGTAATTACACATGTACATGTATTAAACACAGTAATTTAATTTGTTAAAATAGTTTAAAAACAGGGAATCAATCCCAGGATATTGAAAACTGGGCTCGTATCAGTCGAACATAGGAATCTTCGATTTGATTTACAAAAATATGGTAACATGAAGAAATAAAGGTTGGTAAATCATAACAAACGTGTGCACGTGTCGTGACACTCGTTCGTGTCCCACCAAGTGGACACGAGCGTGTCCAAACCATTCCAACACTCACAGACGCACAGGACAGTGCGCTGCGTCATGCACGCATGTGCGCGTGTCCTGCGCGTGACACAAAATACGACACGACTCGTGCTCGTGCCCATGTGTTCGCCACATATAGGGCTACACGTGTATGCCCCTCTACCGTGTCCAAGTGTCGTTGACGTGTCGATACGAGGCCGTATCAGTGAGCAATTTCCGTGCGTGCAGTGACAGTGCGTGACCCGTGCGAACGCGATTACTTAGCGCACAGTGAACGAAAGTTCATGAAACTTTGTGTGGATGATGTCAGTAGGTGCCCGCACGTCTCCACAAATTTTTATGGTGTCACGTGTCGTGTCCGCAAAGGCACTCGAACAGCAGGACAGCCGCACGGGCCTGTGTATAGTGTCGTGCACGAGTTGCGTGTCCATTTTGGACACGAAAACCAACCCGATTCGTGCTCAGACATATACATATATAATCTACATATTAAGAGCTATCCAAATATATAATTTGTTTTGAAAAACATTAACATTCAATCCATTGAGGCATTTCAACAAACACCTGCACAACACTACGACACGTGTCCGATACGGACACCAAACGGACACGAAATTCACCCAAATTTCAGGGACACCTAGGGAACTCCTAGATCTAGCCCTACATTCAAAGAAAACTGAAATTTAAATCAATTTAAAGGGTTTTATCTATAGGTGCAAATTGCATGGAAATACTCCAAATGGGGGGTGTTCTTCTTGATGGCCAAATGCTCCAAATTGATCCCAAACTGAAATAGCTCTCCACCAACAGTCCATAAACTTAAATTAGAACCCAATGCAAAAGACTAGGATGAAAAAGGAGATCAAATGAATAAAATAGGAATTTTTGGAAGGGGGAAACTTATCTTTCTTTTCTCCAAGTGTTGGAATGATAAAAAGAGGCAAGCCCTAATGAACAAGTGTTTAAATAGGGTGGGGATCCCTATGTGGCTGTTCATAGGTTCAATAATTAGGGTTAGGGTTCACTAAATGGCCCATGGGCTTAAGTCATGATCAATTAAATAATTAAGCCATAAGTCATTTCGTGAAATCACAAGCCATGACTTAAATCAGTTTTTAAATAGTTTAAAAATTATTAAAAATCACTAAAAATCATAATATGAATCAAATATCAATAATTAATAATTATAATTACAAAATTTCAAAATTACCCTTATCTGGAAAACTGGGTGTTACAATCTTACCCACCTTAAAAAAATTTCGTCCTCGAAATTAAAATGGTCGTATCCCTACTAGGTCAAACCCCCAACAAATCAAAGTCGAAGAAACACAATCCTACTGGTCATGATTTCACAATCTCAAATGGGGTAGCTACACTATCTAGCAATCAAAACAATATTCTGGCAGGTACTAATAGAATCACACAGGAAGTGGGAAAGAAGAATGAGAAGGACAAACCTGCTAACCCATCACCTGCAGCGTCGGTCTCCTCGACCGCCATCGCAAAATCTCCACCCCTCTGGTGCTGAGCTACAGGTGGCCTAGCTCCCTCAAAAGGAGGTACAAAGGGACAGTCTATCTTCTGGTGGGCTTCAGACACACAGGAATAGCAAACCTTCAGCATCTTCCTACATTGCTCTCTGGTGTGTCTTAACTTCCTGCAGTAGGAACAACTGATCGTCTTTGGGTCCTGACCCCGATACTGATGCTGCACCTGCTGAACCATCACTGGTGCCCGGGTCTGCTGAATCTGAATGTGAGGCCTCTTGGCCTGGCCTCCGCTGCTGCTACCACTCTGGAAGTCCCGACCCTTCTTCAAATTCAACCCTAGGTCGTCCTCCGCTGCCATAGCCCCAGAAAATATCTCTGCAAAGGTAGCGTTCCGGTCGCTCTTAGTCAGCGACCGAACCTCCCTAATCAAGCCTCGACGGAACTTCCTCGCCTTCGTCTTCTCAGTCAAGTCATCTGTAAATCGGGTCAATCGACAAAACTCCCCGGCATACTCAGTTACCGTCTGGTTTCCCTGAACCAGACCCTCAAAATGTGCCTCTATGCCTCCCATGGCCACATCAGGAAAGAACTGCTCCTTGAACAGTTCCTTGAACTGGGCCCAAGTCTGGCCCTCAACTCCCACCCTGGGATCTGTCTGGCACCACGTACGGGCTAAGTCCTGCATCTGACTGCCTGCCGCCTCGATATGGAATCGATCTGGTATCTTTGCCAGCCTGAATATCTCTTCGATGTGCTCTATCCAGTCGTCTGCATAATGAATGCCCTCTGTGCCCAGGAACTCTCTGGGATGTATCTTCTGGAAGTCCTGTATATCCTTCTCCTTCCGACGAGGCTGCTGCTGCTCCCCCTGAGCAGTCACCATCTCCACAGTAGTACGAACCAGCTGGTGTGCCTCGTCAATCCCCTGACGGAAATCGGTCATCTTTTGCTGTTGCTGCTGCTGATGAGACGCCAGAATCCTCTCCACGAAAGAGAATAGATGAACAGCATCTACCATCCCCGCAGGTGGAGGCTGCTGCGGTGGAAGGATCTCGGGAAGCACCGAACTCTGCCTCCCAGCTGATGGAAAACCCACCCCAGCTGATGGATCTCCGAAAGCTGCTGAAACACCCACCCCAGCTGGCATGACTGGGGCTACGGTACCAGGGGCTGGCTGCTGAAGGTGAGAGGTGGCAGACCCCTCTGCAGCGGCTACTGTACCAGAGCGATGTGATCGTGTCTCCACCATCGTGAAGACAGATCGAAAAGGAAGTCAATACTGAACAGGAATCGATAAAATGAAAGGAGGACAGTTTATCTCAAAGAAGACAATTAGTAAGATATGTAGATGGCATGAATTGAAGCAGAATTTTTCCTAACTGTGATTGAGTACCTCTCCGTTAAATCCTATCTCTCAATCCTATCGCAGGCTCGCAGCAGTACAACAAATTTGCCGTACTACCACGATATCGCACTAATGCGACTCTCGACCTGCATGGGCCACCACTAAAAACGTATTATGACCCGCACCCACTGTGAGGGTACGAGCACGTAACAACGCCCAGCCTACGCCGTAGTGTCGGCGGTAGAACGCTGTCCTAGGTTACTATCTAATCAACAGCTCACACAATTATATAATGTACTTGTCAAATCTCAACTCCGAACGGAGGACAAGTATAGATATAATGAATCTCAATCACAGTCTAAGAACGATAAGATATCACAGAAGATATAACTAAAGGCTAAATATCAGAAATAAAATCCAACAACTAAAAATATAATCTCAAACAATCTCAACTACAATCTCAACTTATATACAACTCCAGTTCTATACATATAAGCTAAACAACAACTAGCTAATCTTCCAATCACTCCTGAGTGTCGGGGCCAAAGGTAGCTAAACCATCTCCACAGTAATATGTAGGGCATGTGTCCTCAGGGCAATCATCTGTAAAATTTACAACAGGTCCAGTTAGGACAGGAACGAGTACAACTCATCAAGAAAACCCAAGTAAATGACAGGGAACTATAAAGCAGTTATAGACAGTTTTATTGATGAATATGACAGTTTATATTTGGTGATGGTATAGAGAAACAGTAAGACACAAGGAAAGTAAAGTAACTAAACAAGAGAGGAATGATGGCAATGACGACTGTAAATAAATCTAGCTGAACTAAAGTAACATGATAAGTCCAGGCAGTAAATGTAAACAAGTGTAAACTACTATAAATCCAGTACGAGATGAATCTAATACAAGATGAATCCATTACAAGATGATTCTAGGTAGTGATCAAGAATCCAGGTGAGTCTAGCTATACTAACAGTGTGTTTTAAAATAGCGAGATCGACATGTAAACGGCTGTGGGTAATCAGGCACACCTCTCACTGATCAGGCGAGAGATGGCTATGCTTCCAGTAGATTCCAGTTGGAGATTCCAGATTTAGGGTATGTCTACATGTCTTACTCAATATTTCTCCGCCCCGCAATACAAATGAATCCAGAATTCGACACGAGAATCGAGATGAGTCCAGACAAAATATGATGATTCCAGAAATAGGTTCCGGAATGATTCCAGTGATTCCAGTAATAGAGGCCAGATAATATGGTGAGTGTGTCGCATACATGAATCCAGAATTATCCATACGTGTGGTATCAAAGAATCACATAAAACTAAATAGAACTGAAATACAGTAACTGGCAAATAAATGAAAGAACTATCAGAGAATGTACTCGCCTGATACTCTAAAAAGAGTAGTGTAATGTTAGATGTCTGCACCGGAGTCACAGTGTCCTAAATAGAACAGTACAGGTTATAATGTGCTTAAAATAAGACAAATGAAGTCTATGATGCGATCTACATGATTTCTAGGTCAAACTAGGTCAAAGTCAACTCTTGGTCAACTCTGGTCAAACCAAGTCAACTACACTAGTCAAACTAGGTCAATTGGTCACATCTAGACTCAATGTTGACTTTTGGTCAACTCCAGTCAATCTTGAACTATTAGGTCAACTTTGGTCAATTCTAGGGTTTTGGGTCAACTATTGGCCAACATAGGTCCCTACTAGTCTAGGTTTATCTAAAACCTACATTAAAACTAAACTCCTAAGTTCTAACCCATAACCCATAACATATACTTAAATATATCTCATAGACATATATATAATATGTATACATACACTATAATATTATTTCTAGGATACATTACCATTTCTAAGCCCTCAACCACAATAACAAAACATAAACTATCCTAATACATCATGTATATTACATTTATTATCCACCTTGCATATACATACATATATATATTACATATATAGATATAGAGATGTGAGAAGGGGCTATGTGTTGTGTGTAACAGGGAAGAGTTGAGGAGATGTGTATGTGTGTTTGTTAGGGATGAACCTAGTGTGAATTAGGAAGCTGAAATCAAGGCTATGTGTGTAATGTATAGGTGAGTGTCACGACAGGGATAACATGGGACATGGCAATGAGTCAATGTGTGTGTGTTTTGTGAAATGGTACATGTGAATGTGTGAGTCTAGGTGCATATGTATGTGTGTGGGTGTAATAGAGCAATGTGTGAAATCAGTGTGTCAAATAGGATGTGTGTGTGTGTGAATATCCATTTAAACAAACATTTTAGTTTTCAAAGTCCAAACCAAGTTTTCTTTCTCATGTATTTGTGTGTAATGTGTGCATCTATTGTGTGTGTATACATGTAAGTGTCCACACAAAATCATTGTAATGTGATGTGTCAATGGAATAGGAACTGTAGGGTGTCAATGAAACATTCTATCCAATTTTTTAAAGGGAAAAGAAAGTCAAGACAGTTCTAAACACCCAACCACTTTCGAACTCCCATTACCTATCCCAACACAACCATATGAATCAATCAATAACTAATACAATGTAATTTAATTATGGCAATTTAAGCATTTAACAATCAGTAAAATGAATCTCAGTGTGTGTTAGTGCTAAAATCAGTTTTGTGTGTGTGGACACTGAAATCAGTGATAATATCTCAGGAATTCTGAGAACAATGACCAAAGTGAAATCAATGGTGTGTCAAGCCATGGTGAGTGTGTGTGTCTATGAAAAATCTGAAAACAAAGAGTGTAGAGTGTGTCCACAGTGTACAAACTCAGTATTTGGGGATTAGTGTTTAAACTAAGGAAGATATGAGAACCCATGACAATTATGAACAACCAACCCAAATTCGAAATTCCTTTGTTTTCCAATACAATCAAAACTCCCCATAATCCAACATTCAGTAATATAATGTAGGAGTAACAAATGTAATAGAGTTTAGCCTAGTGCTAAACATCAAGAAAAATCAGTTTTTAACAGGGACTTGCAAATCAACATTAAACTAACAGTTCACAACATAACCGAAATCCCATTTCCGTAAATTGAATCCAAAATCTCACTGAAATCCTAACCAGCAGTAGCAATTACACATGTAGGATTAATTGGCATTTTAACATCATTCATAACAGTAAAAAGAAAGAAAGAAGGTTCAGATTATTCAAACAGTGGAAAGAACAGAAACTAGCAGTCAACATGCCCATTCAATATCGAAAACCTATTTCGAAATGCAAAAACCAAACACAATCAGCAAATAATATTACAGTAATGTAATTACACATGTACATGTATTAAGCATAGTAATTTAATTTGTTAAAATCGTTTAAAAACAGGGAATCAATCCCAGGATATTGAAAACTGGGCTCGTATCAGTCGAACATAGGAATCTTCGATTTGATTTACAAAAACATGGTAACATGAAGAAATAAAGGTTGGTAAATCATAACAAACGTGTGCACGTGTCGTGACACTCGTTCGTGTCCCACTAAGTGGACACGACCGTGTCCAAACCACTATAACACTCACAAACACACAGGACAGTACGCTGCGTCGTGCACGCATGCACGCGTGTCCTACGCGTGACACAGGGCACGACACGACTCGTGCTCGTGCCCATGTGTTTGCCACATATAGGGCTACATGTGTATGCCCCTGTACCGTGTCCAAGTGTCGTCGACGTATCGATACGAGGCCGTATCAGCGAGCAATTTTCGTGCGTGCAGTGACAGTGCGTGACTCGTGCGAACGCGATTACTTCGCGCACAGTGAACGAAAGTTCGTGAAACTTTGTGTGGGTGATGTCAGTAGGTGCCCGCACGTCTCCACAAATTTTTGTGGTGTCACGTGTCGTGTTGTGTCCATAAAGGCACTCGAACAGCAGGACAGCCGCACGGGCCTGTGCGCAGTGTCGTGCACGAGTTGCGTGTCCATTTTGGACACGAAAACCAACCCAATTCGTGCTCAGACATATACATATATAATCTACATATTATGAGCTATCCAAATATGTAATTTGTTTTGAAAAACATTAACATTCAATCCATTGAGGCATTTCAACAAACACCTACACAACACTACGACACGTGTCCGATACGGACACCAAACGGATACGAAATTCATCCAAATTTCAGGGACACCTAGGGGTCTCCTAGATCTAGCCCTACATGCAAAGAAAACCGAAATTTAAATCAATTTAAAGGGTTTTACCTATAGGTACAAATTGCATGGAAAAGCTCCAAATGGGGGGGTGTTCTTCTTGATGGCCAAATGCTCCAAATTGATCCCAAACTGAAATAGCTCTCCACCAACAGTCCATAAACTTAATTTAGAACCCAATGCAAAAGACTAGGATGAAAAAGGAGATCAAATGAATAAATTAGGAATTCTTGGAAGGGGGAAACTTACCTTTCTTTTCTCCAAGTGTTGGAATGATAAAAAGAGGCAAGCCCTAATGAACAAGTATTTAAATAGGATGGGGATCCCTATGTGGCTGTTCATAGGTTCAATAATTAGGGTTAGGGTTCACTAAATGGCCAATGGGCTTAAGTCATGATCAATTAAATAATTAAGCCATAATTCATTTCGTGAAATCACAAGCCCTGACTTAAATCAGTTTTTAAATAGTTTAAAAATTATTAAAAATCACTAAAAATCATAATGTGAATCAAATATCAATAATTAATAATTATAATTATAAAATTTCAAAATTATCCTCATCTGGAAAACTGGGTGTTACACCTTTTTACTGTTTTCCTACACATGTAACACTCTCATGTAACACTCTCTTCATTCATGTCTTCCTCTCACAAATAACCCTTACACCACTCACCCTATATACAAGATCCTCTAATCCCAAATGCATGTTGTACACCATTACACACACATGGGTGAGTCCTTGTCACATGTATCCTAGCTACACACTCACACATTTACATGCTCTTCTCTATCCCTCTCTCTATATATATATATATTTATATTATATATGGCTAAATGTGTTAATATGGTAAATAGAGATTTCCTATAGTTATATACATATATGTGTATATAGATATGTATGTATGTGGGTACAAAGATATATGGCCTAGTGTTGAATTCTCTTTTCATGTACACCTCCATGTTCACACACACACATAGCTTACATGTTAGTTCCTTCCTTTATATATATATATATATATATATATATATATATATATAATGTTGAATATGCATGAATATGCTGTGCCCTTGATGTGTGCTTGTGTTTGCTTGTATAGCCTTGTGATTGGTGTGTGATTGCTAGACTAGGCTTGGTTAGGCCTAGTGAGACTTATCAGACTTGTTTGACTTAGGTTTGACTTAGTTGACCTAGCCTTGACTAGTATAGTTAACTGGAGTTGACCAAGGGTTGACTTTAGTCTAGTTTGACCTAGACAGCATGCAGATGCATTATAGATTTCAATTATCATCCCCTGTATACATCTTGACTTGTGTTGCTCTAACTGGGAGTCAGGTACCTCATCTCGGATAGTACATTTACTTCAGACATTCAGATACCAGGCGAGTACATTCTCTGATTATTTCATAACTTTCTTAGAACTATATTCTTGCTCTAGTTTACCTTATTTGATGCTGTCATGATATTATCACGGATTGGTACTATATGAATCCTTTCATGCGATGTTATCCCCCTCGGGAGCATCGGATACATCATGTCGTGTGTTTCATGTATATCGTGTATTCCTCGCTCTCATGTTATTCATGTTTTCATGTACTTTATGCTCGTTCGTGCTCGCTCGTGTACTCTCATGTGCTATCATGTTCTATCGTGTTTCTCATGTATCTCATGTATATCGTGTATTCCTCGCTCTCGTCCTGACTGGACCTGTTGAAAATTTTAAAGAGGATGATGAGGAACCCTGCACCCCTTACTTTGGAGCTTGCCTAGATGACACTCGCGACCTGGACCCCTGGAGAGGTTCAGGCATCTGCTGAGGACGATACCTTGCTTAGTATAGATAGCTTAGACTATTTTTCCTTTTCATGTTTAGTTTTTGTCCTTGATTTCAGAGTTGTATATTTAGAGATGTTGAGACTGGTAGTTGTTGAGACTTATGTTATTTCATTCTGCTGTACCTCAGTTGAAGATTTCTCCATCTTTTCTATCGTGCTATATTCTACCTTTAGATGTGATTGAGACTGTATTCTGCTATGTCACCTCCATTCGGAGTGTATATACTGTACAGGTTCCTTATATGTAGTTATAGTTCATGACCTAGAACAGAGTTCTACTGCCGATACTACGGCGTAGGCTGGGCGATGTTACGTACTCGTACCCTCCCGGTGGGTACGGGTCGTGACACTAGTCATGGTTGAAGAGTCGCTTGAGGGTTGCTCTGGCAGGTCCGTGGGAATGCTTACCAATTCCCCGACGGAGTCCAAGGTGGGATCTTCGGAGGGAATAACCAGAGAGTCGCTGGCGCTCCTGATCAGAAGGATAGTCTGCTGGAGAGGGTAACTCGCGGCTTGAACCTTAAGTCCTCTCCGCACTTGGTCTGGCCCGAGGATAGAAAGGGCTTCAACAACAGGGTCTTCGTTGGGGCATTGATGATCAATGCGGATGGTGTCGGTGATCTCCTCGTCGATCTCTGTGTTCGGGGGGCTGTGCGCTGCCTCGATGAGATTAAATTGGGCTATGGGGTGGCCAGACTCACTTGATTCCGCTCCTTCCGAGTCTAAGACATTAAATTAGTTGGAGACGGTAAGATCTAGGTTGTTGCACAGGGACTGGGCTTTGATCAGAGTTTTACAAGGATGCTCGCTTCGGTCAGTCTTGCCGTCATTGGATCCGAATCGAGTGTACGAGTTTGGGCGCGGCAGGAGGGGTGACTTGGGTGTCCTTCCTTCTGCTGGCTCATTGTCTATCCGGGTTGCTTTCTTCTTGAGTTCTGGGTGAAGGCGATGGCAGTGCTACGTGAGGTGGCCTCTTAAATGGCAATAATTGCAGAACATTATGTGGTTGTCGTAGAGGACTTGTTGGGTGTGGGTCTGGTTGCCCAGCTCAATGGTAATGAAATTGGGTGGTTCGGTGGTGAGGTCGAGTTCCACGCAAATTTTAGCATAATGGGCCTTGGTTAGGTTGCTGGTTTCGGGGGCTGTGGCCACATACGTGCCGAAGGAGTTGGCGATGTGCCTGAGTGTCGCTGGGACGAAGCATATGAGGGGTAGATTGGGCAGGGTCACCCAAGCAGCGACTCTCGCAGAGTCTTCTTTGGTGGAGAACCCTTGTGACTATTTGATGATCTTCATCGAGTGGGGGCCGATTTTGCACGTGCCTTTAGACCACACAGTCCTGTGATCGGTGTCGGAGGAAAGATGGAGGAGAATATGCCTAGGGTCGAGGGGGGCTACCCGATATTCTGCCGAGAGGCTCCAGCAGGCTATCATTTCCTGCACTCGGAAGAGTTTGGGGCAGCCGGTCGAAAACTTTAGAAGAAAAGTGTAAGGGAAAGAGGATGACAGAGAAGTCAATTCCAAGTCGGAGAAGGGGACCATAGGATCAGAGGACTCCTGAGGAAATACAATGTCCGGGAGGCTGACATCACGGAGAAAGAGACCCTTAGGTGTGGTCAAGTCCGGGCGGAGAGTTACGACGAAGGACATCTGGGCTGGACCGGATGGGGATGGAATCCTGGTTGCTCCCTCGATGGGCGGGGGTTGTAACAGAGGGGTGGCAGGGTCCGAGACTGGGCGAGGGGGGAGACTACAGGGCCAGCCAAAGGGGGGCTGCCAGGGAAGGGGGCGTGGGCCAAGGGGATGGCGGGGACGACGGCTGCTCCCCGGGCGGGAGGGTGCACCGCCTGAGGGACAACCGCAGACTGAAGGGGAAGGACTTGGGGGTCGATGGCCGCACAGGCCGAAACGGGGGGGGCTTCGAGGCCGGCAACGCTCGAGGATCAGGGTGACTCCCGAGGTCCCGGAATGGAGAGCGACGGAGACAGTGGTGTTAGAGGGCTGCGGCACGGAAGGCGCTAGGGCTGAAGAGAGGGTGGCAGCTGGGAGGCTGGCAAGGGACTCGACGGGGGTAGAGGTGGGGGCAGGAGCTAGAGATGAGGAAGGAGAGGGGATGGGGGAGGGGGCCCCATGGGGAACGAAAGGGGGTGCGTAAAACTGCGGGTTGGAGAAAAGCCCGCCGGAGTACGCTGATAAGGGTAGGGGGTGAAACGCGTTGGTGGGGTACGCAAGACTAGCGTAAAGATTGGAGTGGGATAGGTACGCAGCTAAGGGGGCCACTTGACCTGCGTAAAAGTGTTGGGGGCTGCTCCAGGGAAAGCGCCAGCTAAAGACCGGTGGGATCCACCAATGTGATTTAAAAAGTAAGCTGCGTAGAGCACAGGATTATAAGAGGATGGGTAGGACCCACCTAAATGTGAAGAGAGCATAGCTGCGTACTGCGAAGCTTGGATGAAAATGGAGGGGTCTGCCTCGTGGAGAGGCCCGAAAGCGTCCAAACCGAGGGACTGATGTAGGGGGGCCCACACCGGCACCGCAGGGGGGTACCACACTGATGGGACGCTGGAAGAGACAGAATTTCAAAAATGAGGGGGGAACTGAGCCCGGCTGCTGAGCTCCGAGGAGCTCCCGGCCCAGTCGACACCAGCACCTGGGAGAGGTCCCCGCCTGGACGCCGGAAGGAGGAGATCGGGGCTCTCGAACGGGCTAGACGGGGGGGGGGGGGCGAGACGCCGGAGGGAGGAGGAGAAGAGGAAGGAGGAGGGGCCGGGGAGTGAGCGGAGGAGGCTGGGAGGGTGGCCGACCAGGGCCAGCAAGTCGGCCGGCCAGGGGGCTACCATCGGAGGCAAGGGGAGAGAAAAGGGGGTGGAGGAAACCATAGGGTCTCCATTGGGAGAGGGAGCAGCGAGAATAGAGAGCCATATATATATATATATATATATATATATATTATATATTATATATATATATATATATATATATATATATATATATATATATATATATATATATATATATATATATATATATATATATATATATATATATATATATACATACATACATACACGTACGTATACAATCATATTCATGTGTATAAAATAATGGCCGTATTTTCTATATACATAACACTTGTATATTGCAAACATACCAGAAAATTTATTGGGTCATCTCTTATATATACCATATACATCTACATGAACGTCTTTTGACATACCACATGACC
This sequence comes from Iris pallida, assembly GCA_029216955.1. Classification (NCBI taxonomy): domain Eukaryota; kingdom Viridiplantae; phylum Streptophyta; class Magnoliopsida; order Asparagales; family Iridaceae; genus Iris; species Iris pallida. Next base: position 1,487,904 of record JANAVB010002393.1, read on the forward strand.
ATGTGGACTTAGATTGGATTCGGGTCAAGTCCAGGCTAAAATAGTACAACTGAATTTCCTAAAAGTCAATAATCTAATTAATAAATAATTAAATCTTCTATAGGGATTAAGTCGCAACTTGGCCTATTTTTCTAGTTTGGACACACATATGAGTCGGCCTTCAAAGCACACAAATACACTATTCGTGCCAACAATTTTGGTCATCTCCCACTCCAAAACTTAACCATGGCTAAGGCCATCTATAATAATTATTAAGTAATTAAATATTTATAAATTCCATAAATTTCTATTTAAGTCAAATAAATAAAATAAAATAAAATAAAATAAAATAAAATAAAATAAAATAAAATAAATAAAATAAAATAATATTTTTAAAATTTTGGGAAGAGGGCTACAAATTTATTAACCTTAGAAAAAATTTGTCCTCGAATTTAAGGACGACTAGTTTAGGCGGACTTGGTAGATTGGTGGAAAGATAAAAAAAAAAATTGGGTAAGGAAATATTGATCAATTAGGTGAAAAGAGGAAGAAAGAGTCTTGAAACTCTAAGGGTCCTAACAAGTTTAGATAAAGAAAAAAAAATCATAAAACAAAGTATCGACAAAAATTACCTTCAACCACGATAAATAAAATAAGGTAAATGTATAATTAAAATTCTAAAAATTCGGGAAGAGGAATTTAGGGTTAATGCTAGAAATTTGGAATGGGATTTGAAAATTAGGGTTAGGGATTTGGGGGGGCGACAAGGAGAAGTCTCCTTAAATAGGCATTGGATTCCTAATTAGATAAGAAGTAAAGCTGCTAGTAGATAATTCTCCTATAATTTAAGTTAATTATTTGATCTAATCAAAATTTTATTTATGATAACAATAATAATTTAAAACAATCAAATGTTTTAAATCGTAAAATTTAAATATTATTCACCAATCATTATTGGTCAAAGATAACAACAAATACTTCCAAGTAAGTAATTCGAGTTTAATAAAATAGGTCGCCAGGATAATTGAAAATAATATTTGTTATTTATCACAATTATTTGACTAATATTTCAAAATTGCATAAATTCAATTATTCTTTATAAATAACATTACCAATTCAAAGAAAATAATATTATTTCTAATCAAACATATAATTTTTTAAAACAATTAATCGCGATGATAATTGAAAAGAACCTTTCATATTCCTCGAAACAATTTGAATATCATGGAAAAAATTCAAAATATATTAATCAAAATGATCAACTATAAGGTCAACAATCTTATCTTGGCGATCCATATAGTTACCTTGTCAATTTCAGCGATATGAGATCACTGGAATCGACTGATCTCAGTTTTGACGTACGAATTCCGAAATACTAATATGATTACGAATTAATTATAATTAATGGTAATACATAAAGAAAACTCTACAGACGTTATCAGATGATGAAAAACACATCACCAACATGTCCAGAATGGTCAAATTAGCTTGGATAGCCTACCCTTAGGTCCAATTTGGACATAGGGGCAAAATAATAATTTTGGATCAAAATGATGTTATCCGTTGGCCCCATTTTGTACCAAAAAATGTGCGAGGATACAAGTCCAATAAACCTAAAAATTATATGTCCACGAGTTCATAATGACGATACAAATCTAACGGTATATCCGGAATAGGATTCCGATGAACCGATCTCAAAATGACTCGTTGACCCGGACATTAGAACCCATTTTGCACAAAAATACGTGCCGAAGCCAAAGTCCTCTAAATTTAGCAAATTATATGTCAAAGAGTCTAGAATGATGATACGAACCCAACGGTATATCCAGAATTGGATTCCGAAGAGTCGATCTCAAAATGACCTATTTGACTTGGACAAAAGGATCCGATTTGCACCGAAATATGTGTCGGAGTCACGTTGCTCCAAACTCAGCAAATTATATATTAATTCTTGCCAAAACAATGCAACAATTCCATTGGTGGCATCAAAATTGGAATCCGTAGTCCGGCTCCAAAATTGGAATTATATAAGTTAGAAATTATGATTTCGAGAGGCCAAATTTGGTGTCGGTTACAACCAACCAAATGACAACCTATGAAGCTGAAATATTTGTGGAACGAAGGTGGTTATACTGCTATGCATAAGAACTGGTGGTACATCAAACAGATCTACAATGACGGATAAACAAATCCACGAAGTTGGCTCCACGAAACTGTCCAAAAATAATACAATTTATTCGAGCAAATTGGGGGTTTGTTTTTTTCTATCAAACGATCGAAATGGCGGTTGAAATTTTAGCTGAACGAAGAGGTATATACTAAGATTGAGATAGAAGAATCGAATCAATGATCTAACAATCATATTGTCCAGAAAATACATCCAAAGTTGTTGTGACGAAACTCAATTTTGGACTCGAATTTGCGCGCGTAACGACGGGATCGACTTCTAAATACAGAAATTAACCCTGTCACTCATCGTGGTGAACGATAGCCGACAACGGGGTTCGCTGGGGATGCACAGTCTTGTGGAGGATTTCACGACGGCGGTTGGCAGCAGTTGTCCGGTGCTAGGTCACACGAGAAGCCTACGACAGCAGTAGCAAGTTTGCTGGCCCATACATGTCAGAGTCTATCGTATCGGATACGTAACCGTACTGATACGAGCCTGCAAACAGGAATAGACCAAGATAGGATCTTAATCAACAACTGATTTTACAAATTCCTTATTGAATTTAATTATCTCTTTTGGCCTTCGTATTTGTACTCACTTGTTCTTCCTTGCCATCACTATCCTTGTTCCTTGTACCTCCTTCTTCTGGAGTGACGAATACTCGTACTTTGGAGATGTTTTACGGTTATCCAAAGTTAGAAAAATGGTTAAAAATAAGTGTCTCTTAGGTAACTGCCAAAATAGTTGCTTATTATGATTTTTAATACCTTGAGGAGGAGTATGATGAATGTTATAAGCTACAGATATTATAGTATTGAAGTTTATGCAGGATAACAACTAATAGATGAAGTTATGACATTTTGTGTTTAATAGAGTGGTGCAACCAATGGTGGGTAGACATCCTCATGAACTAAATTATTTGTGATAGAATAATGGTAGGAGTATTGATATAAAGTTTATTACATTTGATTGATAAATCATTGACATATGAAAACTTGAATGAGTGTATACGAGATGATTAATGAGGTTCTAGTTTAAACGAGTTTGACTAGGAAGATGTGACTATGAATTTTATTGAGGATTGGACTTGGGGATTATATAGAGTGAATATTAATTATACGAAACAAAATTATGGATTAGATTTATAAGACCTTAGAAGATACAGTAACACCATATGGAGAAAATGCAATACAGTAATGGGTGTCTTCATAAATAGTGATAAGATATGGATTGCTAGTATTTAGTAGTGGTATTATTGATGGCCCTATATTAGACATTTGGTTGTGTCACTACCACATTTCTAGTGTGAGGGTATTTTTGACATTTTTGGGTAATTTAAATTTATTAGAATTTATTAGAATTTATTAGAATTTTTGGGAATTTTTAGGAATTGTTTGGAATTGTTTGGACTAGGTTGACTTTGACTAGTGTTGACCCTTGTAAACCAACCAAGGAGCTAACCCTAGTTAGTATGGACTTGGTTAGGATATATGACTCTAGTCTAACCTAGCCTAATCCTTGGTTTGGTCATTAGAACCTAATTAGCAATAGAAATTAGATAAGTCATAAGTCATGACTTATGGTTTGAACCATTTAATAAAAATAACTTAGCCATAGCCTATGTGACTTAGCCCAAAGCCTATTAGTCAAGTGCCCAAACCCTAACCCTAACATTTTGTCCAGCCAACCTAGGGATTCCCCCACTATTTAATCTCTCCTAAAATCTAGGGCTAGCCTCTTCCTTAGGAATTTTTTACAAGAGAAGAAAGAGGTGAGTCCCCATGTTCAAAAATCCCTAGAAAATCCATTTTTCCTCCTTTTTAATCCAAACAAGTTGCAATAGGTTCTAATTATTGTTTTCTTGCTATTGGAATTGGTTGTTCTCAGTTTTCTATCAATTTGGAGGAGTTTCACCATCAAGGAGAACATCACTCATTAGAGCTTTTTGAGAGTTTTGATACATTGAGGTAACTCTCTATTCACACCATAGAATCCTGAGATTTTTGCATCAATAGGGAGCCTTAGACCTAACCTAATAGTAGGAATAGGAAACCCTAGGTTTTCGTGTCCTTTCGTGTCCAAACAGGACACGTATCAGTGCACCAGTCAATGTGTTTGTGAAAATGCCTCAGTAAAACTTTTTGTATTATTTTCGAATTATGTTTGAATGAAAATTTGTGTTTTGATGTCGCTTACTCATTTCCATTGCTCTGAGCTTGATTCGAGTCTGTGTCGAGTCGATTGGACACGCGTGCACACACTCTCGCGCGCGCGCGCACAGCTACAGTAATCCCCTGCCTATCGGGCTACCTACTGGACACGACACGAACTTATTGGACACGAGTTTTTGTGGACACTTAGGGGCACCCACTGTCATCACACTCCCCAAGTTTCACGAGATTTCGTGGACTGGATTGGAAGAAATCGGCTGCGCACGAGAATTTTACTGTTCTGTACACTGTGTTTATTTGCCACTGATACGCTGTTCGTATCATTGCTGGACACGTCATGGACACTCTTTGTGGATACTGACATACTCACCTAGACCTAGTCTAACACTAGATTCGAGCACTTGGCCTCTCGTGTTGTGCATCAAGTCCAATCTGGATCGACATGGCCGCACGAGGCCTGTTATTCACAGTTTTCTGTTACATATGTTCTATGTGTTTGGACACGTTTGTGTCCACTTTGGTGGACACAAACTCATTGTAGGACACGTACATAATGTGTATGTTCATTACCAACCCATAGTTTCACATATTAGTTTGATTTTAATTTCAAATTCTCATTTACCCTCCCCCCCCCCCAAATTGCTGATACATGTATTTCCTGTGAAATTCCAGTTTTGGTACATGAACTTTGTCATCAATTTAGACCTATTTAATACTGTTAAATACTGGTTTTAGTTCCTAAATGGGTTCTCCTATGGGTAAACTAACTGTGGTTGAGTTTTGGGTTGATTTTGTTAAGATTTGCATTCAAAATGGGGTTTTGAAATAGTAGGCCCAAACTGTCAAAACCGAGACTGTTATATAATGATTTGGTTTCCTTTCCTATTGTTTCCTAAAACTGAACTGTACACTGGATATCCCCCACTCCCCACTGTCCAGTTTTGGACTGAGCACCACACACACAATTGTACTCAAGCTTACACACACACAGTTTTTCTGAAATTGAGCTTCCCTCACCTAAACACTTCTTTCACTGTCACACACCATTGCACACTCTTCTCTTCACACACACAAACTTTCATGTTCAGTCACTCACCCTACACACATGTATTCACTCTACACAAGTCTCACAACACTCTCATGTGACACTCACACACACACCCCTCTATGTATATCCTATTGTATATGTATGTAATATATATATGTATGTATAATGCTAACTCTAGTATATGTGACTATATGTATAATGCAAGTTGTGTTTTTCTATACAAGTTATTAATGTGTTGTGGGTATGTAGAATGTGAATATCTAACTATGTAGGGATACCACATAGGCATGTATGGTATATTATGGGGTACTTAGAAATTGTGTTATCATTGTATTGTGTGATGTTAGACTTGTATTCTAGTTTATAGCTAGTAGCTATGTTGTGATATAGCTAGTATAGGCTTGCATAGCCTTGTAAGGGTTTGTGCTAGCTAGTGTAGGTTAGTTTAGACTAGTATAGACTTGTTTAGCCTAGAATGACTAGTTTGACCTAATTTAGACTTGGTTGACCTAGTTTGACCATAGTTGACTTAGGTTGACTCGTTGGTTGACCAAGGTTGACCAAGAGTTGACTTTGGCCTAGATTGACCTAGAATCAGGTAGAATGCATAGTAGGACTTTATTTTACCATTTTGGACTTGTTGTGACTTGTGCTGTTTTGTTTAGGAGCCAGACACCACTCCTCGGACAGTACTTTCATATTGGACACTCAGATACCAGGCGAGTACATTCTCTGATCATTTCATATCCTGCTTAGAATTATTTCCTGCATTAAATTACTTTACTTGTGCTGTCACGACATTATCACGGATTAGTACTATACGGATCTTGTACTCCTGTGCTTTCACCATACATGTACAACTTTTTAGTGTAGATCATGTACAACTCTGTAGTGTAGATCATGTACAACTCTGTAGTGTAGATCATGTACAACTCTTTAGTGTAGATCATGTACAAATCTGTTCTGTTCACATGTGCTATCCTGTACTCTGACTCACTAGCCACTGTTAGTTCCTTACTTATAGTAGATATTTCTATTACAGTTCTCTCTTTCTGTTACATACTGTATTCTTCAGCACTTGTATCTTACTTTACTGTATGATTATATCTTCTAACCTGCTATGAACTGTTGAGATGTACTGTACTCGCTCCTGACCTGACTGGACCTGTTGAAAATATTACAGAGGATGAGGAGGAGGCTTGCCTGGACACTTACTACGGGGCAGCCTTAGATGACACCTACGAGCTGGACCCTCAGGAGGACTCAGCTCTAGCTGAGGATATCACACCGATTGCCTAGATTAGATTAGTTAGGCTTATTATCTTTTATGTAGTCATGAGACATGTTTTAGCTAGACTTTATTTGGAGTTCAGAGTTGTTTATTCTTTCATTCTGTATCTGAGATCATGTACTTTTGGATATTGCTGGGATTATCTTAGACTACTTTTTATCTATTTATTTCCTTGAGTTCTATTTCTTATCGTGCTATCTCTTCCTTAGTTGTGATTGAGTTTTACTGCTATGTCACCTCCATTCGGGGAGTATAAACTGTTTAGATATATATATATTGTTAGATGTATGTTGACCTAGGACAGCGTTCTACCGCCGACACTGCGGCGTAGGCTGGACGTACCCACGTCTCGTGCCCTTACTCTAGGGTGCGGATCGTGACACGTTTTTAGTGGTAGCCCATGCAGGTCAAGATTAGAAGTGTAGTGGTATTCGAATTAGAATATCACTACAGCCTGCAGTAGGATATAGGACAATAATTTTTTTTGGTACTCGATCACATTAGGAAAAATTCTTTTGTTACCATCTAAATCCTTATTTTCAGCTGATCCTTTTGAATTTTAATTGTCCGCCCTTGTTATATCGCTTCTTTCTCAGAAATTGATACTCTTGTTTGCCTATCTTCAGGATGGTAGAGACTCGATCGCAGCATGCCACTCATGAGGATGCTATAGAGGGGACTGCTACCTCTCAGCCAGTACAGCGAGGCCAGGGGACTGCAGCTCCTGCCACCTCTGCTCGTATTGAGACCTCGGCAGTAGCAGCAGGGGGTATGCTTCCACCGGCTCGGAGGCAGGACCCAGTCATTCCAGAGGATCCTTTCCAGCAGCCACCTGCAGGGACAGTGGACGCAGTGCAGCTGCTAGCCTTCTTTCGGTAGTACATGGAGGGTCAGCAGACCCAGCAGCATAGGCATACAGCGGAGCTCACTCGAGGCATTGAGCTGGCAGTGACTGCAGTAGAGAGAGTCATAGCTCAGCCAGCGGCAGTCCCGCAGCCGCACCAGCCGTGGGAGAAGGGCATCCAGGACTTCCAGAAGATGCACCCTAGAGACTTCCAGGGGATAGAGGGGATCTTGTATGCCGATGAGTGGATCAAGCATATAGAGGAGATTTTCAGATTGGCTGAGATTCCGACGAGGCTCCAGATAGAGGCAGCGGCCAGCATGATGCAGGATCTGGCCCGTACCTGGTACCAGACCGACCCGAGGGTCGGCACAGCAGGACAGACTTGGGCAGCATTCAAGAAGCTGTTCAAGGAGAAGTTCTTTCCAGATGCAGCACTGGAGGCCCTCGAGACCCAGTTCGAGGCCCTAGTGCATGGGAGCCAGTCCGTGGAGGAGTACGCAGGAGAGTTCTGCTGTCTGAGCAGATTTATGGATGACTTGTCCGAGACGACGAAGGCCTGAAGATTTCGGAAGGGCTTGGTAAAGGAGGTCAAGTCCTACACCAAGAACGCCCGCAGTGCTACATTTGAGGAGATCCTGGTGGACGCACTAGCTGCAGAGGATGATCTTGAGCTTAGGCTCAAGAGGGGACGAGACTCCCAGGGAGGCAGCAGTAGCGGAGGACCAGCCAAGAGGCCGCACTTTCAGCAGCAGCACCACCAGCAGCAGAGGCAGTTCCAGCCGCAGCCGATTCAGCAGAGGCCAGTTCACTAGCAGCAGTTTCAGCATCAGGCACCAGACAGTCAGTTGCACCTTCTGCAAGAAGCCTGGGCATGTCTTCAACGAGTGCAGGAAGAGGCTCGGGAGGTGCCTTCTTTACGGAGCGGCAGATCACCAGCTGAGGGATTGTGCTAGATCTGGGGGACGAGTAGCCCAAGGAGGAGGAGCCAGAGCAGCAGCAGGCCAGCAGAGGGGACCAACCCTGCCGATGCAGCAGCAGAGGTTCGTCCAGCACCAGCAGCAGGCCAGGGGAGGCCAGTAGGGGCGAGCTTTTGCCATGGCAGCAGAGGATGCAGAGGCGATTGGAGAGCTGATTGCAGGTTCGATCCTTCTCGACTCCAGTCCAGCATTTGCATTATTCGATTCCGGTGCTTCGTATAGTTTTATATCAGTATCTTTTATGGTTAGACACGGTATCATAGCTGAATCGTTGCCTAGGACTTACAAGATCACGACCGGGGGTGGCATTATCCTCGTACGTGATGTTTGTAAGGGTCGAAGAGTAGTTTTGGGAGGCCGTGAGTTGGAGGTGAGCCTGCTCGTAATGCCATTGCCGAACTACGATATAGTACTAGGCATGGATTGGTTGAGCAGGCACCACGCCAGCATTGATTGCAGAGTGGGTAGAGTTCTCTTCAGAGCGCCGGGGGAGCCAGAGTTCGAGTACTCCAGACGTCAGGCGGAGCAGAGCAGTGGAGTTTTCTGCGGAGTCTCGGTCGAGGAGCAGGCGATTCCACACCCCTTGATAGCAGAGTATATGGATGTTTTTCCAGAGGAGTTGCCGAGATTGCCACCAGACAGAGACATAGAGTTCTCGATAGACTTGGTTCCAGGAGCGGAACCCATCTCTCAGCATGTCTATCGGGTGAACAACAGCGAGCTGGTGGAGCTGAAGAAGCAAGTGGATGAGCTACAGGACAAGGGCTTCATCCGCTCGAGTTCATCGCCATGGGGTGCACCAGTGTTGTTCGTGCCGAAGAAGGATGGGTCAGTACGTATGTGTATTGACTATAGGGCACTCAACAACCTCACGATCAAGAACAAATATCCACTGCCGCGGATCGATGATCTTTTTGACCAGTTGAGCGGAGCTCGAGTATTTTCCAAGATTGATCTGAGGTCTGGATATCACCAGGTAAAGGTGAAGGGGGATGATATTCCCAAGACCGCTTTTAGGACGCGGTACGGGCGGTTTGAGTTTTTGGTTATGCCGTTCGGGCTAACCAATGCGCCAGCAGTGTTTATGAACCTTATGAACAAGGTGTTCCACCAGTATCTGGATCAGTTTGTGTTGGTGTTCATAGACGATATCTTGATATATTCCAAGACTGAGGAGGAGCACGAGAAGCATCTGCGGATAGTGCTGGAGATTCTCAGGAAGGAGCAGCTTTATGGAAAACTCTCCAAGTGTGAGTTTTTTTGGACCGGGTAGACTTCTTGGGGCACGTTGTGACTGGAGATGGTATCTCAGTTGACCCCAAGAAGATTGTAGCAGTCGAGGCATGGGCAGCGCCGACTTCAGTTGCAGAGATCAGGAGTTTCCTGGGGCTGGCAGGGTATTATCGGAGATTTGTGCAGGATTTCTTCCGGGTTGCGGAACCGTTGACTCGGTTGACCCGGAAGGATGCAGAGTTCGTTTGGTCAGAAGAGTGTCAGGCAGCTTTTGATGAGTTGAAGAAGCGGCTTACGACAGCTCCGATTCTGACATTGCCTTCAGGATCGGGTGGTTTCACTATTTATAGTGATGCTTCAGGGATGGGGCTGGGTTGTGTGTTGCAGTAGCACGAGAAGGTGATTACCTATGCTTCCAGGCAATTGCGTCCCCATGAGAAGAACTACCCTACCCACGACCTAGAGCTGGCAGCAGTGATATTTGCTCTGAAGCTGTGGAAGCATTATCTGTATGGTGAGAGGGTGGAGATCTTCACAGATCACAAGAGCTTAAAGTATGTGTTCACTCAGAAGGAGTTGAACATGAGACAGCGCAGATGGCTAGAGTTGATGAAGGATTTTGATATCCTACTTCAGTATCACCCAGGGAAGGCCAACGTGGTTGCCGATGCCTTGAGTAGGTATCCGACAGCCATGTGTTTGACCATGGATCGACATTTGCTTCCCGACTTGGAGAGCCTTGGGATTGAGGTGATCGTGCCCGGAGTGTAGATGCAGCTATGGGGGATGCAGATTCAGTCAGACTTGGTGGAGAGGATCAAGTCGGCACAGTTTGAGGACGTTGCTCTACGGTGTCTCCAGGAGCAGGTTCGAGCAGGATTGCTGGAGGGCGAATTTTCTCTTGCAGAGGATGGTGCCTTGAGGCACGGTTCCAGGTTATGTGTGCCCAGTGGAGATCTCAGGGAGCAGGTTATGCAGGAGGCCCACAGATCTCAGTACTCTATACACCCGGGTGCCAACAAGATGTACCGAGATCTGAGAGAGCATGTTTGGTGGTCAGGGATGAAGCGGGAGGTGGCTCGCTTCGTGGCTAGGTGTTTGGTCTATCAGCAGGTCAAGGCAGAGAGACAGAGGCCCGGTGGATTATTGCAGCCGCTGCCCATTCTCGAGTGAAAATGGGAGCATATCACTATGGACTTCGTATCGGGATTGCCGCGCACACCAGGAGGAAAAGACGCGATTTGGGTCATCGTTGACAGGTTGACCAAATCAGCCCACTTCTTGCCATTCAAAGTGGGTACGTCTACAGAGAGGCTGGCGGAGTTGTATATGCGGCAGATAGTCAGGATTCACGGGGTTCCAGTCAGTATCGTCTCAGATCGGGATAGTCGTTTTACTTTCTATTTCTGGAGGAGTCTGCAGACCAGCTTGGGCACTCAGCTCAAGTTTAGTACTTCATACCACCCCCAGACGGACGGACAGTCAGAGCGGACTATTCAGACCCTTGAGGATATACTGCGGACGTGCGTCATAGACTTTGGAGGTTCCTGGGAGGATCATCTTCATTTCGTGGAGTTTGCCTACAATAATAGTTTCCAGGCCAGCATTGAGATGTCACCTTTTGAGGCTCTGTACGGGCGTAGGTGCCGTACACCCTTATCCTGGGATGATGTTGGCGAGCGAGCTTTACTGGGGCCAGAGATGGTTGTTGATACGGCCGAGAAGGTGAAGCTCATCAGGGACAGACTTCGCGTGGCGCAGGACAGACATCGGTACTGGGCCGATAGCCACCGGAGACCCTTGGAGTTTGAGGTACAGATTAGAGTAGGATTAGTTTAGGTTTGATTGTTGTGTTTTAATAATCATGTTTGTTTATTATAATTAATTGAGACCTTGCTTGTGATTAGGTCGGAGACCAGGTTTTCTTAAGGATATCTCTGACTCGTGGTACGATACGTTTTGGTGGAGGCGGGAAGCTTAGCCCGCGCTTCATCGGCCATTTCATTATCAGCGGGAGAGTCGGTGACGTTGCATACAGCTAGACTTGCCGTCTGTACTAGTGGGAGTCCACAACGTATTTCATGTATCACAGTTGAGACGGTACGTGGCTGACCCTAGCCATGTGCTCGATCATTCAGAGATAGAGGTTGGGCCTTCTCTCTGCTATCCAGAGCAGCCAGTGGAGATTCTGGATCGACGAAAGAAGGTTCTGAGGAACCGGGTGATACCCTTGGTACGCGTCGTATGGAGGCATCATTCTCCAGGAGAGTCTACCTGGGAGCGGGAGGATGAGATGCGCGAGCGCTACCCTTATCTTTTTGGACCGTGAGGTATGCTTTCTATCCTTCTCATCAGTTGTATTTCGTCTTTCAATTAAGAGGACGAAATTCTTTTAAGGAGGGTAGATTTGTCACTACCACATTTCTAGTGTGAGGGTATTTTTGACATTTTGGGGTAATTTAAATTTATCAGAATTTATTAGAATTTTTGGGAATTTTTAGGAATTATTTTGGAATTGTTTGGACTAGGTTGACTTTGACTAGTGTTGACCCTTGTAGACCAACCTAGGAGCTAACCCTAGTTAGTATGGACTTGGTTAGGATATATGACTCTAGTCTAACTTAGCCTAATCCTTGGTTTGGTCATTAGAACCTAATTAGCAATAGAAATTAGATAAGTCATAAGTCATGACTTATGGTTTGAACCATTTAATAAAAACAACTTAGCCATAGCCTATGTGACTTAGCCCAAAGCCCATTAGTCAAGTGCCCAAACCCTAACCCTAACATTTTGTCCAGCCAACCTAGGGATTCCTCCACTATTTAATCTTTCCTAAAATCTAGGGTTAGCCTCTTCCTTAGGAATTTTTTACAAGAGAAGAAAGAGGTGAGTCCCCATGTTCAAAAATCCCTAGAAAAATCATTTTTCCTCCTTTTTAATCCAAACAAGTTGCAATAGGTTCTAATTATTGTTTTCTTGCTGTTGGAATTGGTTGTTCTCAGTTTTCTATCAATTTGGAGGAGTTTCACCATCAAGGAGAACATCACTCATTAGAGCTTTTTGAGAGTTTTGATACATTGAGGTAACTCTCTATCCACACCATAGAATCCTGAGATTTTTGCATCAATAGGGAGCCCTAGACCTAACCTAACAGTAGGAATAGAAAACCCTAGGTTTTCGTGTCCTTTCGTGTCCAAACAGGACACGTATCAGTGCACCAGTCAATGTGTTTGTGAAAATGCCTCAGTGAAACTTTTTGTATTATTTTCGAGTTATGTTTGAATGAAAATTTGTGTTTTGATGTCGCTTACTCATTTCCATTGCTCTGAGCTTGATTCGAGTCTGTGTCGAGTCGATTGGACACGCGTGCACACGCTCTCGCACGCGCGCGCGCACAGCTACAGTAATCCCCTGCCTATCGGGCTACCTGCTGGACACGACAAGAACTTGTTGGACACGAGTTTTTGTGGACACTTAGGGGCACCCACTGTCATCACACTCCCCAAGTTTCACAAGATTTTATGGACTGGATTGGGAGAAATCGGCTGCGCACGGGAATTTCACTGTTCTGTGCACTGTGTTTATTTGCCACTGATACGCTGTTCGTATCATTGCTGGACACGTCGTGGACACTCTTCGTGGACACTGACATACTCACCTAGACCTAGTCTAATACTAGACTCGAGCACTTGGCCTCTCGGGTTGTGCATCAAGTCCAATCTGGATCGACATGGCCGCACGAGGCCTGTTATTCACAGTTTTCTGTTATATATGTTCTATGTGTTTGGACACGTTTGTGTCCACTTGGTGGACACAAACTCATTGTAGGACACGTACATAATGTGTATGTTCATTACCAACCCATAGTTTCACATATTAGTTTGATTTTAATTTCAAATTCTCATTTACCCCCCCCCCCCCCAAATTGCTGATACATGTATTTCCTGTGAAATTCCAGTTTTGGTACATGAACTTTGCCATCAATTTAGACCTATTTAATACTGTTAAATACCGGTTTTAGTTCCTAAATGGGTTCTCCTATGGGTAAACTAACTGTGGTTGAGTTTTGGGTTGATTTGGTTAAGATTTGCATTCAAAATGGGGTTTTAAAATAGTAGGCCCAAACTGTCAAAACTGAGACTGTTATATAATGATTTGGTTTCCTTTCCTATTGTTTCCTAAAACTGAACTGTACACTGGATATCCCCCACTCCCCACTGTCCAGTTTTGGACTGAGCACCACACACACCATTGTACTCAAGCTTACACACACACACAGTCTTTCTGAAATTGAGCTTCCCTCACCTAAACACTTCTTTCACTGTCACACACCATTGCACACTCTTCTTTTCACACACACAAACTTTCATGTTCAGTCACTCACCCTACACACATGTATTCACTCTACACAAGTCTCACAACACTCTCATGTGACACTCACACACACCCCCCTCTATGTATATCCTATTGTATATGTATGTAATATATATATGTATGTATAATGCTAACTCTAGTACATGTGACTATATGTATAATGCAAGTTGTATTTTTCTATACAAGTTATTAATGTGTTGTGGGTATGTAGAATGTGAATATCTAACTATGTAGGGATACCACATAGGCATGTATGGTATTTTATGGGGTACTTAGAAATTGTGTTATCATTGTATTGTGTGATGTTAGACTTGTATTCTAGTTTATAGCTAGTAGCTATGTTGTGATATAGCTAGTATAGGCTTGCATAGCCTTGTAAGGGTTTGTGCTAGCTAGTGTAGGTTAGTTTAGACTAGTATAGACTTGTTTAGCCTAGAATGACTAGTTTGACCTAATTTAGACTTGGTTGACCTAGTTTGACCATAGTTGACTTAGGTTGACTCGTTGGTTGACCAAGGTTGACCAAGAGTTGACTTTGGCCTAGATTGACCTAGAATCAGGTAGAATGCATAGTAGGACTTCATTTTACCATTTTGGACTTGTTGTGACTTGTGCTGTTTTGTTTAGGAGCCAGACACCACTCCTCGGACAGTACTTTCATATTGGACACTCAGATACCAGGCGAGTACATTCTCTGATCATTTCATATCCTGCTTAAAATTATTTCCTGTATTAAATTACTTTACTTGTGCTGTCACGACATTATCACGGATTAGTACTATACGGATCTTGTACTCCTGTGCTTTCACCATACATGTACAACTTTTTAGTGTAGATCATGTACAACTCTGTAGTGTAGATCATGTACAACTCTGTAGTGTAGATCATGTACAACTCTGTAGTATAGATCATGTACAACTCTTTAGTGTAGATCATGTACAAATCTGTTCCGTTCACATGTGCTATCATGTACTCTGACTCACTAGCCACTGTTAGTTCCTTACTTATAGTAGATATTTCTATTACAGTTCTCTCTCTCTCTGTTACATACTGTATTCTTCAGCACTTGTATCTTACTTTACTGCATGATTATATCTTCTAACCTGCTATGAACTGTTGAGATGTACTGTACTCGCTCCTGTCCTGACTGGACCTGTTGAAAATATTACAGAGGACGAGGAGGAGGCTTGCCTGGACACTTACTACGGGGCAGCCTTAGATGACACCTGTGAGCTGGACCCTCAGGAGGACTCAGCTCTAGCTGAGGATATCACACCGATTGCCTAGATTAGATTAGTTAGGCTTATTATCTTTTATGTAGTCATGAGACATGTTTTAGCTAGACTTTATTTGGAGTTCAGAGTTGTTTATTCTTTCATTCTGTATCTGAGACCATGTACTTCTGGATATTGCTGGGATTATCTTAGACTACTTTTCATCTATTTATTTTCTTGAGTTCTATTTCTTATCGTGCTATCTCTTCCTTAGTTGTGATTGAGTTTTACTGCTATGTCACCCCCATTCGGGGAGTATAAACTGTTTAGATATATATATTGTTAGATATATGTTGACCTAGGACAGCGTTCTACCGCCGACACTGCGGCGTAGGCTGGACGTACCCACGTCTCGTGCCCTTACTCTAGGGTGCGGGTCGTGACAGGTTGAGAGTACTTGGAATATGCTAATAGAAATAATATAGACTATTCATTCTAGTAGATCATAGCTCTTCAAATTTCGAGGACGAAATTATTTTAAGGTGGGTAGAATTTAACCCCTCTTTCTGAAATGTTGAAAATATTTTTCAAAATCATTTATTTGAATTAAAATGGTAATTTTTGGAATGTTTATAAATATTTAATTAGTTAATTATTAGTGTAGAATGCCTTAGTCATGGTTAAGTTTTGGAGTGTAAGACGACCAAGAATTTTGGCACGGATGGTGCAGTGGCGTGCTTTGACTAGTGTATTAGCCATGGGAGGAAATACTTAGTCGTATGTGTACTCTAACTAGAAAAACCATGCAAGTTGCGACTGGACCCCTATAAATAATCTAATTAGTTATTTTTATATATTAAGACTTTTAGAAGACCCGGTTGTGCCAATTCAGCCCAGACTTGACCCGGACCCAACCCAAAGCCCAGGTAGTCATGTAGCGCTACCAACGATGTCCATGTAGTTATATATATATATATATATATATATATATATATATATATATATATATATATATATATATATATATATATATTGGTAGCTTATTCCCTCTGGCCTACGACTCTCGCTACGCCGCCCCCGGCCCATCCCCCTCCCTTTCATCCATTTCTCACGTTAGCCGCCTCGCCCGGCTCCTTCTCTTCGCCGCAGCTGCCCCCTCTCGGCCTCCGGCGTTCGTTCTCCGTCACAATCCCCTCCCCCGCCCCCGCCCTCCCTCCCGTCCATGCCACTCCTGGCCGGCCTTCTCCGCCGGAGCAGGACGAGGCTTGATGGCCTCTCCACCCGGCTGATCCCCCTCCGTCGTGGACATCCACTCCTCCCCGCCGGAGCCCCTTCCGCCGGTGACTTCTCACTTCCCGCTTTGTCCTAGTGACCCCCTTCGCCGGAGCCTCCCCTTCGCCTCCGCTCCAGTTTGGCTTTCTCCGCCGGCGGCCAGCGCTCGACGCTTCCCCTTCCGGCCGCCTTAGCCGGGGACCCCCGGCTCCTTGACGAGCATCCCCCCTCCCCCCTTTCCCTTCCCTCGGCTTTCGCACACTCCTCGTGCAGCGCGCCCCCTCGAGGGCAGCGCACTCCTCGGGCAGCGCACAAGACACCCCCCACCTTGGGCCCCGCGCCCCAACCGCCAAGCTTGTTGATTCGAAATTTAAACTCTTCTGAGTTCAATTTCGGAGCTGCAGCTGCAGCTGACTCAAAATATATATATATATATATATATATATATATATTCTTTTTTTTATTTTTTTTATTGAATGAAAAGCAAAGGCAGGCGCCAAAAAGGCTAAAAGACAAACAGCAAAACAGGCAACATGAAGTCCAAACGGAATTCAAAATTTGAAAAAAAAAGGAGGGGGGAGCGGATCCCAACGGCGTTTATCCCGAGGGGGACTCGTGGCGCGCGCTCGTAGTGCCCGAGGCGCTCTCGACAGACGGCCGGAGGAGGCCGGCGCCTTGCCCGACGCCGCACAGCCTGAGAGGGAAAGCCACCGCGGAGGGGAGGAGGGGGCCGGAAGGGCCCGACTACGGCAACCGCGCACCCGTCGGAAGGGGAGGAAGAACACCACTCACGGCGAGGGGGGTCACGGCGTGTGGGCGCTGGAACGGGCGGGGTCCTAGGGAGGAGGGGCAGGCCGGAAGGGCCCGACGACGGCAACCGCGCCCCCGCCGGAAGGGGAAGAAGAACACCACTCACGGCGAGGGGGGCCACGACGAGTAGGCGCTGGAGGGGGCGGGGTCCGAGGGAGGAGGGGCAGCCCGCGGAGGCTCGAGCCTCGGACGAGGGGGCGGCTCAGGCCCGTCGGGAGAGACGGGGGACGGGTGGGGGGATCCGCCGGGAGAGGGGAGGGACAACGAACCAGGGGAGGAGGGGAGGGAGACAAGACGGAGGAGGAGGAGGGAGGGGGTTCCTGACCCAGCACGGAGAAGGCGGCCGGCTGGCACGCGGGGGGTCGATCACCGGCGTGGGGCTGCCCAGGAATACTGGGAAAAAGGCATCAGAACTGCGGCCGGCTTAGGGAAAAGGGCAGCCAGGTCCGCCGGAGGGGAGGCAGCGGAACCTGCAGGGACCTCCGGCGGGGTGCACGGCGCTTGAGAAGGGGGAGGAGGAGCTGGGGGCACGCAGCGAACACGGGGGAAAAAGGGAGAGGAGCGAGGGAAGGAGGTGGGAGGGCCGACGGTTCAGAGGAGGCCAGACCGAGCGGGCCAGAGAGCGATCCCGGTGGAGGGCCGATGAGGGAAGTGGGCGGAGGGCCTCCAAGGGAGGGGGTAGACGGAGGGGGGTCGGGCCCCTTGCGCCGAGATCGGAGGCTGCGAAGACGTCGGGAGCGTCGGCGGCGCCGAGGACGAGTAGGAAGGAGAGAACGGGAGGGGAGCACGGATAGCGAACAGACGCCGGAGAGGGGAGAGGAGGTCCCCCACGGAAGGGGAGGCGTCCATGCGGGGGGAGGCTGCCAGATAATGCCCGGCCAAATGGTGGAGCCGGGGTGGTGGGAGGGGAGGGGACCACCGATTGGCTGGAAGGAGGAAGACGGCGGAGCCGGTCCTAGGATGTCGCCAGGCCAGGCAATCCAGCCGCACACAGGGAGGAGGAGGAGGGGGGAAGCTGCGGCGAGCCAAGGGGCACCCTCCGGTGGACACCGGAGGAGCCAAGGGGGGGCCAGGAGCCAAGCGGCTGCCATATTATATATATATATATATATATATATATATATATATATATATATATATATATATATATATATATATTATTTTCTTTTTACCTTTTCTAATGCCGGTCTATGACGGTTTCTATATATTATTTTCTTTTTTCCTTTTCTATATATATATATATATATATATATTATTTTCTTTTTACCTTTTCTAATGCCGGTCTATGACGGTTTCTTGTTAGGATCTTTGCTAAGGGCT
The DNA here is from genome assembly GCA_029216955.1 of Iris pallida. Taxonomy (NCBI): domain Eukaryota; kingdom Viridiplantae; phylum Streptophyta; class Magnoliopsida; order Asparagales; family Iridaceae; genus Iris; species Iris pallida. The sequence goes on from JANAVB010002393.1 coordinate 1,506,610, forward strand.
CCACCCTCACCTTGTAGGAACTCGGGCTATCTTCCATTTCCAACCTCTACTTTTCCGTTTCAATGAAGGCTCCAGCCAGTGTTTAAAAATATATATATATATATATTATATATATATTTATATATATATATATATATATATATATATATATATATATATATATATATATATATATAAAATATATATATATATATATATATATATATATATATATATATATATATATATATATATATATATATTGGTAGCTCATTCTTATAATCTCATGATTAATTTATATAAATTGTATATTAAATATAATATATGGATTAATTGCTATTTTAATTTATATCTACCTTGAAAAAATAGAATAAATACTTTCCTTAGTTATCCTTGTACGTTTTAGGGATATTTAGTACTATACCTATATTTGAATGTACACCTATTATTAGGTTACTCTCTTTTGTTATCCTCATTATCATTATTATTTTATTGTTACTAAGAAGCCATTATTTTGATTATTTATAATTCCTTAGAAAATAGTTTAATATATATAAATGTAGATTTATATAGATAAAATACCCTACAATAAGTATAAGTATTTTTAAATTTCTACTATATTTCTGGTATCATTTGGTTATTTAATTTTAATTTCATATATATATATATATATATATATATATATATATATATATATATATATATATATATATATATATATTATAAAAAAAAGAAAAAAAGGAAAATGAAAATAAAAAAAAACAAAAGGAAAGAAACCACAGCAAAAAACCCTTCCCTACGTATAGCCTTTCCCAAAGCCGAGCCCATGCTCAATCTAAACCCCCCTTCCGGGCTTACACAACCTTATATACATAAGAGAGAACGAGAGAGGAAAAGATGCAAACCTAACTTAAAACCCTAATCTCCTCCATCGCCATGTGATCCGACATCCCGACGCACCTCCCTAGACTTTCGTGTGCTGCCACAAAGCCCCACCGGACGGCAACAGCATCGCGTAAGGGCCGTACGCACACAGCATTCGCAGCAGTGATGGAAGTGGCAAAGGGATTTAGCTATAACCCATTATTTCTGTTCAATGCTTTTTTGTTCGGTCAATTCCTACCTATAGAAAACATGACCATCTTCTTAAACCTTCAAAGGGATTTAGCTATAACCCATTATGGCGATCAGAAACTCGACACAAAGTCAGACAAAAACCTGTTCGAAAATAGAACATGAAAACAGTCTCCGACCTTGTTTTGGAAGGCAACCCATTGCCAAACCATAGATTAATTAGAGAATCTAAATGAACAAGTTTTTAGACAACATATATGAGATTAAAACCCATCATGTAGTCCCTGATTTTATTAAGTGTGTGCAAAGAAAATCGATTTCAAAATCAGGAAAAATCATTTTTAAAATAATAAACTTTTAGAAAAAAAATTGATACGGCGCGTGCCCCGACAAATCGGACGACGTGGTCACAATCCATGAGCATCGAAAGCATACAGATGTTGTCAACATGTGGGATTCGACGGAACTCAATTTCGTTGTGTGTGCGCAACGAAATCAAGACGTATCCGTCGAGATACTCCGTATCGACCTATTTACAGATTAGTTAATTACTTCGTACAAGTTAATCTCTCAAGACAAAAGTTACACCAGCAGGACCGTGTCATTTTTTTGGTCATATATGCATAGTTTGGTCCGATTCTGAGAAGCTCGATCGGAACGCTATTTGGCGGGCCCGCGACCCAATCCAATGGACAGATTTTTGTGCACGGCCTACCGAAATCCAACTATGGACATACGATTGGGTTCGTATCATCAATCAGATCCATAAACATATAGTTTGATGACTTTATAGACTGTAGATATTGGCACGCTCTTCGATGCAAAGCAGGTATAACGACGGACATCATTTTGATCCAAAATTATTTTGCCCATATGTCCAGAATTGGAGTATGGGTAAGCTATTCTAGCTAATTTGACTATTCTAAACACGTTGTCACTATCTGTTTCAACCCCCGAAGACTGTTGTGAGAGTTTGACTTTTGTGGCTCGTCGATTGACTAGATAGTGTTGGCTCTACGTGCTACCACTAGGCAAGTATATCTTACCGAACTTATACAGTATTTACATATTTTCCTTTCTATTGTATTTTTTTTCATATTGTCACATGCTTCTCATATTCCACTTGGGTTATCATTTACTACCTTCTTGTTTTGTAGATTTACATGCACGTATAGGATATGAGTTGTTTTTAATGATTGTTTATTGGTCTTCCTAATGTTCACCGTGTCTTATGATATAGTTTTTAGTTATGCCATGTTTCCTTGATTGACTTGACTTGGTCATGATTAATGGACTTGGAGTTGTTTTGAGTATGACCTGACTTGACCATTCTCAATTGGAAGTATCTTGTATTGTACTACAATTAAGATATACTATAGATTGGGAGTATCTTGTATTGTACTACAGTCTATAGGATTTTATATGACCTTTATCTTCCTTTAGGAGATGAGATTGACACTAGGATTAGCCATTCTCAATTTAGAGTATCTTGTATTGTACTACAATCGAGGCATACTATAGATTATAGTATGTTGCATTGTACTACAGTCTATATGAGTTATTCGATCGATTGTTAGCCAAGTCTAGTATTATATTTCCCTATGACATGTCACTTCTTGGATGTTCTTCTTACACTGTTCTTATCCTCCATACATATATTTACTGTCATATTAGTAGACATGTTTTATGTATCTTGCTAGTCTCATGAGGACATGATGATCTATTCAGGTAATTGCTGAGTGGCTGCATAGAGTAGATGGGTATTTGATGATTGTGTCTGCAGGAATTAGGTATCAATAGTAGTACTTATTCAATCTTCCTTATTAATATTTATTTCCATGACTTTTTGCTGATATAGCCTAGTTTTGTAATCTCTGTTATTATTCTTGAGCTTGATCGAACATGTATGGTACAGGGTGGCCGACTGTATTGCATATTGTACATTCTTATTATGTTACTCTCTTAGTGGATTGAGATATAGTTTTGACATGCCATGATTAGATCTATTATCATAGCCTAGACAGCTTATACGTGTTCGAGTTGGGCTGGAGTCCACTTGATACGTAGGTGGCTTGCGCACGCACTCACATCCTGAAAAGTGGGTGTGGGTCATAACAGCAAGAGGAGCTACTAGTTGCTGCCAGGTGCAGGGGGAAGCGCCAAGCAGTCGTACGGTACTACGGCCAGGTGGTGGCCTGTGGGTCGTACGGCCTTGTCGATGAAGTCATGGAGGTGAGGTCGAGCACCCTCGTTAGGGAAAGGGTGTCCATAGGCGGCTAGGGTTTTAGTTGGGAAGGAGGTGAAGAATAGGATTATATATAAATAGAGAGAGAGATGAGAGGGGTCTGCTTCGCTCGTATAGGCGTGCTCTTGCACGTCGTTAGTAGGCGACAGTTGCTACAGAATTCTTCCTATGGGAAAGAAGAACAGTAGCTTAGGTTGGTTTTGAAGTGAACGGTTACGGGCCTCGGGTAATGGGTTTGCGAGTCGATTTTAACCCATACAAGGTTGGAATAACCCTTATAAGGTTGTTGTTCTCCTAACTCATTGCTTGGCTTTGGGATAATAAACTTGGTCAAGCTAGCAAATCTATAGGTGGCTGGGCAACACATATGGGCCGGCTAGTATTGGTTGTTGTTTAAGAAGGGAAGAAGGGAAATGTATGAAAAAAAAGAATTGGAGTTGTGCAAGTGCTAATTATTCAGGAGTATATATCAGATATATGTATTTATTTTGAAAAATAAGCAAATGTTATTAGGGTTGTTCCAACTAACCATATGAAAGGTGAATTGCAAAAATTTGAAATTGTCATCAACTAATGCTAACAAAACATTTTATGAGTACATTTTTAAAATAGGGGCACAAGTCAACAATTTATCTATTCCAAAATAAATATATGTATATATAAATATATTTGATAATAATAAAAATATAGGGGCTTACATGGGGTATGTTGTGTTTGGGTGTGTCATGAGGGGATCACATGCACTTGGGTTGGATGATTGGGTTAGATTAGGTCAGGTTTAGGCTTGGAGCGATCATGACGACAATTTAAGTCATTTATGATCATTGATGAAATAACAATATGCGGGAGCTCAATTGCATGGCACACATTTGGCGTGTGCGTAGTAGGCTCAAAATGGATCAAAACCATATATTGGGTCGATTAGGTTGGATCGATGTCGATCCTCGAAATTAAATTGGAAGTTATGTCAAGTTTTACGGTAGATGGTCAAATAGCCCAAATTGACCAGAAAGTTGTGTGATGCAAATAGAATACAAGGGACCAAGTTTGTGTGGGACATGATATATTAAAATAAAGATAATTTTGTATACTACAAAATTTATAAAGAAAGTTTCGAGAGATGGATATATCTGACGCTCCAAAAATTAAAGTCACAAAAAGGTACATTTAATGATCAAGACTAATGATAATAAAATTATTTATCGAAAATAATTCATTTTAAAATTTTTAAAAATAATCTAAAAATATAGGGAGCTCATAGGCGACGAAGTCATTGTGCCTTTGCGCGATGAAGAGACTATGCTCTTGAGGCGACAAAGTCACTGCACTTTTGGGCGACGAGAAGACTGTGCTTGAGGCTACTAAGTCACTGCACTTTTTGGCGACAATGAGACTATGCTTGAGGCGACGAAGTCACTGCACTTTTGGAAAGGTTAATGACTGCCTTTGAGCGGATGAGTCCACATCTTCTTAATTGTTGCCGCTTTAGGGGGCTCGAGAAGCGGGGACAAATAACATAGTCAAATGAACCCATTAAATAAAATTCATTGTGCTAAATTCTAGTTTCATCCCATTAACTCGGGGTCTTTTGTCCACTTGCCACGTGGCATGTGGGTTGGACCATACAACATATATAAAAAGAAGCTTTTGGGGATGTCTTTGCTCATTGTTTCTTGATATTCCCCTGTCATGCCCAATTTCGACATAGCTTCAGACGGCCATAAGCCTTGCATAAGTCGACTGTTGATTGCAGATCTCTTCGTCCAAAGAAGTCGATGTCCTGGTAAAGGACAACTTTAGAGTTTTAAGATGCACTTGAGCATTTGGCATGACAGGTTCGAACTGAATAAAATCTTGGAGGTCTTCGAGGTCCAAGCTACCGGGTTTGGATTTATTGTCAATCCAAAGAGCCACATGTTATGCTCTGTGCTTCTCAATAATGGCTTTCTTAGCCATATTAGAGTAGGAGATCTGCGTACCCTATTAGGGTGGAAAAGTCATAGGTTGTGCTGTAAGCTTCGTGCAGGAGCTGCGTTCTTTTTTTGCCCAATAGCTGCTTCTTTAGCTATATTGGAGATTCTCCATGTCTGACTAGAAAGTGGTTCGCTCTAACAAGGAAGTAATTCGCTCTGAGTCTACTACACTTTTGTGGACTATGCATTTTTGAAGACATCACATTTATTGGCTGTTTGCTGTGCATTTTAGGTTTTAGTCTTTATATGTAATCATGAAGAGTTTGTAATAGATCTTTGTAAACATAGTTTTAATAAAGAATTTTTCTTTATGAACTGTCTTTTTGTAATCTGCGTTCTGATGTGCACAACAATCTTAGTGTCTCCTGCGCTTCTGTGAAGTATGTGAAGCAACTGATATCTTCTGCACTTCTGTAGATATTGTGCTTTTTTTTATGCTTCTACAAGACCCCTTTTAAAGTTTTCAAACTTGAACAAGTTCGAAACACTTTCAAAAGAAGCATGAAATAACACATGACATAGGGAGTGCGCAGTATGCTGCTGACAGGCTGTCATAAAAAATAATCGTTATTATTAATACTTCAAGCCATCACTTTATTTAAAATGATGATGACTCTTCATTTTTTTAGAAAAAAGATCTATTATGTTTTTCATTGATTCATTGTAACATTTCTCATAACATTCCTTTCAACGAAGAACAAACCACGTTCATTCATTTCATTGGGACATTTATTCATTTTTTATTTCTTATAGGAAACTAGCAACATTTCATATATTTGTAACAGTTATACAGAGCGTACATGATTCAAGTGTTTCATTCAGTTCTTTGGGTCGATAGAATAGCCAGTTCGTTTCTCATTCTATCATTCATAAAGTATCTCATTGATCAATTGATCTATTTGTTTTAGCAGCATTCAGCATAAGGGACATTATTGATTCATTTCATGGCATCAATTCACATTAGCAGTTCAAGTGTGATTTATTCAGCAGTTCAATGTTCATGTGTTGTTCATTTCAATATTAGGCAACATAAGCATCTCTATTATCCAGCAACTAAAATATGGGACATTTAGGGGCAAATCATAGCATCGCAATACTTTATTTTATTAAGCATGAAGGCATAGGAAGGAGGGAGGACAGTTCCACTCACTTGTATAAAGGGTCTTCTTGTTCCGATCGCACACATTACCACTAAACGTAGCTCCACCAGCGAGCCACGTTCCAATACCGATTCCGTCTAGCCAGCTAAGAGAGACTATATCAGTTTCAATTCTTCCGATTTCCAACCCAAGTCACGGTCCAATATTTTGATCGCATCCAACAAGACAACCAAATGCCTCGCACGGAGCGGGGCATTACAGTTCTACTGAGACCGGTCCTTCCAGTGGTGCTGATGATGATGATGATGCAGATGACGATTGAGGATATATTTCTTAGTGATAGTTCACCACTAGTTATGTTTTTAGATTTCTTTTGTGACTATCTATTAGTGATAAATGCTTCTTTCAAGCATTATCAGTTTTAGTATATTATGAGTGATGTATGAACTCTATTTCAGTTTACGGTAGTGTTTTCTATTTCAGCACTATGCATTCTCTTATTTTGTGTTAAATATTATGCTTTATTATTGACTGTGCTGAGTATTACTAGTTCGATCACATCATTTTACTTATGTGACAAAACGGGGTTGTAATAATAGATACTTAAAATGCTGCATCCTGCTTTTAAAATAATTGCTTACAAATATTTTATGACTAAAATTTTGTTTGTAGATCTTGTTCTTCTTTTTCTAGACTCTTATAGATCTTGCTCTTGGAATGTTCGAGGGATCACGAACAAACCAACCTTGAGAAGACTTAAAAGTCCCAAGAGAATCCATAGAATAGACATCCTTGTGATTATCGAACCTAAAATCCCTCCCAAGAAACTCAAGTCTATCCAGTTACAGCTTGGTTTCACATCAGCGGTTGCCGGCTGTCTTGATATATGGATCCTCTTTTCAGCTGATGTGATATATGGCATCATCAATGACTCGAGACAGGCGCTTTCGTGCTGGGTGGAGCACCCTTTGCTCCATTTTGGTCTCTTCTGATTGCAATTCATGGGAGCTGCGAGATCTCGGAGCAAAAATAGCTATAGAATTTGCTTATCGATACCCAATACCAACACACCAACATCCCTTGGTTGTGCGTTGGCGACTTCAATGCCGTCACTTGCGGGGAAGAGAAGTCGGGCGGGCGCCTCCACCCCCCTACCCCCCGCGTCCGCCATGTCTGACTTTGCCAATTGCATTTTTAACGCCCAACTATCTTCGATCCAATATTCGAGCAATGCCTTCACATGGTGTAACATGCAGGAAGGAGCCCGGCGTCAGTACTCTCGCCTTGACCGAGCTTTTATCAACCAAAATTAGGCTGATCTAGACCAAATTACCAGACTCACGCACCTTAACTCCACTGAATTAGACCACTACCCCTCCTCACCGAGATCAGCAGGGTTAACAGCCAGCCAAGGAAATGCTTTTGATTCCTTGATTTGTGGAGTCACCACCCACAGTTCAGACATGTAGTGGCAGATGCTGAGGAGGGGAAGGTAAGGCAATCTCGACCCTCTCGTTCGTGTGGCAGATAAACTCAAAGCTACCAGAAAAGCCCTCACCACTTGGAACAAGGAACATTACGGTGATATCTTTCAAGCCGTTCGCACGACCGAAGATGATGTGGCCCGAGCAGAGATTTTGTTCGCTCAGGATGCCTCACCTAAGGTCTGCGCCTCCCTCAACCTTACCAGAGCGCTTTTGAAGTTCTTACTTAAAATCGAGGAAGAATTCTAGAAATAGAAAGCCAGACTCACCTGAGATTGCGAGGGAGACAAGAACATGAGCTATGTCCACTCTTGCGTTAAGAGCCAAAGAAAACAAGTTAACCTCCACCAGATCACTGATGAGAACGGTCAGATTCTCAAAGCCCAACATGACATCCAGACAGCAGCCGCGACTTTATACACTCAACTATTCGCCAAAAAGGATAACCACAAGGACGAGGCCTTCCTCGCAGCCATCCCGCGCTTGATTGATGATAGTGACAACATCGAGTTGCAGTGGCTGCCGTTTGAGCAAGACATGAAAGACGCGATCTGGGCTCTGAACGAACATATTACGCTAGGCCCGGATAGTTTTTAGGTGTATTCTTCAGATCCTGTTGAGACATTATCAAGATGGACATCTTCGAGGCGGTCACCGCCTTCTTTCAAGGAGCTAGGTATCCCAAGTCGATATCTATTGCTAACTTGATCCTCATTCCCAAGAAAGACAACCCGAAAACCTTTAGAGATTTTTGCCCTCTGAGCTTGTGCACCTTCACCAATAAAATTATCTCTAAGATCATCGCCAATCGTATGACTGGGCTCCTCCCCAAGATTATATCAGAAGAACAAAGTGGCTTTGTTCGAGGCCAGAACATTCTAAACAATATCTTGCTGGCTCAAGAGATGATCATATGTATAAAATTCCCGTCCAGATGAGGGAACATTGCCATTATGTTGGATATGGAAAAAGCGTACGACAGGCTAGATTGGCAATTCATGATTTGGGTGTTTAGGGCCTTCGGGTTTTTGAAAACTTGGATTGACATTGTTTGGAGAACGATCAACAACTTATGGTTCTCCACCGCTATCGACAGGCAAGCCGAAGGGTTTTTTAAATCTAGCCGAGGAGTTAGACAGGGAGACGCTTTATCGTCCACCATTTTTATTATCACGGCTGAAGTGCTCAGCAGAAACCTGAACAACATGGCGAATGCCCCCCGCTTTCAATACAATCACACCGCTTGTGTCACAGTCACTTTTTCTAATTAGGGGTATTTTAGTCATTGTGTGCTAATTTTGAATTTTGTTAATTTATTAATTAAATTGATTGTTGTGTAGCTTTGATTGATGTCTTTGGTAGTAGAAGGTGGTATAACCTTAGTCAAACTTGATTAGAAGCCTAATAATGTAATTAGAAACTTAATTGGCTTTTTAGATTTTTAATTTAGAGCTATTGTCCATTTTAGGAAGCTTTTAAATCATTTTTTAAGTTATTTTTTATATAGCCTTTTTGTCATTGGGCTTTTAAGCAACTTGAGGAGTGTTTGGCCCATGACCAAATCCTAACCCTAATCCCCCATGCTATGGCCGGCCAAACACAGCAGCCTCCTTCTCATTGTGAGAAAACCTAGTAGCCGTCACAAGTTCAAAAACATTACTTTTTCCCTTCTCCTCCAAAAGTCCATTTCTCTCATTTCTCACCCAAATCCTTCCAAACGAAGTACATTGTGACCGTTGGGAGGAGAGGAACCTGCTGGAGACTTGCTAGCGAGGAATCGGAGGCGTTGGACCAGAGAAAATCGGCATCGACGCGTTTGGAGGCCTGTCGCATTGAGATATTGACTCTCAATAGGTAAGCCCCTCTAAATACTTGTTATTTCTGATTTTTCTTTGTAGATGCATCCATATTGGTACCCGGACCTGTGCATAAAGTTTGATAGATTTTTGTATTCGTTTGATAGCCGTATCGGACACGTGTCGGTCCTATGGAACACAGGTTCGACGAAATGCCACTTAAAACTGAAAGTTGGTATTTTTTTATTCTATTTTCACGAATTTATTGTTGTTAATATTTGAAAAAACTTTTATGAAGACGGATCTTGATTCAACACGATTTCAGTATCCGAATCGGACATGGACACGCATGCACGAGGCCCGCGCATGGCTCCGTGTATGCCATGCTGTCTGTGCGTCATAACTCGACGCACAGGACTCCGTTTCGCATGAAATTTTATGGACGCATGGAGGCAACCTCTTACTACGTGCTCCTAAAATTTTACGATGTTTCATGGAGCGTGCGCGGAGAAATCCAACGCGCACGATTCAGCCAGCACTGTACATGTGCCAAAAATTGCCACTGACACGGCCTTCGTTCGCGAACACGATGCGACGAGGACCTGTTCCAGGAGCACAAGCACGAAGCTCTAGACCTAGGCTATCCAGGGACCCAACTCCAAGACACGACGTGGCTCATGTTGCGAGCTACGGGGCTCGACACGCGCCCACAAGGCCCTCCGTGCACGCGTACAGCAGCACGGGTTCGTTTGTCCTCCGACGCATGGATGCGACGTGGTGTCGTGTTAATGTATCCTAGACATAGACCTGGACCACACCTAGCTACGTGTACGAGCACGAGGCTCCTCGTGTTGCGTGTGGCGTTCAATCGAGCGAAAATGCACGTGCACGTACACTTGTTAATACACGCATATCCAGGTTTTTCGATACACACTCCATGGACACGATACGGACATGGGTTCGACCCCGTGAGTACCCGAGCACGTCATACATGTATACACCATTGTGTTTGCCAAGTTTCGTGTGTTCTAGTTGTGTATAGTGCGTTTGGGGTGTTAAGTTGGATTTTCGGGTTTTGTTTGATATATTTGAGTTGAATTCGATTTGTATATTTGTTTTAACCTGCTGTTTAGGTTCAGATTTTGATATTGTATTTAGGTTCCAGTCTTTGGGTTTTGTTCGAGTTTGTATTCGAGATGGAAATCTCAAATCGGATGGGTAGTATCGGGTTTGAGTGATATTAGGATATCCATCTTGTATTGAGATAGTTGATATTAGGTATTATCAAATTGATCTCGGTTTTCAGTTTTGATTTTAGTTATGGGATATATTCTGAGTTTTTATGTTGAAAATCAGTAGGATCTCTGAGTTCGACTTTGTTTTAGACCTAATGTTTACTTTCAATCCTGTATATATACTCTCTATGTTATATAACTCTCTCTCTCTCTCTCTCTCTCTCTCTCTCTATTTTTTTTTTTTTTTTTTTAGAGAGTTATATAACATAGAGAGTAATATATATATATATATATATATATATATATATATATATATATATATATATATATATATATATATATATATATATATATATATATATATATATAAAATATAGCTCATGTTCTTGTCTCCCTCGCAATATATATATATATATATATATATATATATATATATATATATATATATATATATACATTTTATTTATTTTTTATTTTACATATACATATATATATATATATATATATATATATATATATAAAAAAATATATATATATATATACTTGAACGTAAATATAGATGTGTTTATGCTAAAGGATACTAACCTATGATTGGTGAATCAGTTTAGGATTGACCCATTGAGCCTAATCTGGACCAAGTGGACTAGGAAGTTGACCAAGTTGACGAAAGTCAACTTTGAGTCAAACTTGATCCAAATCGACTCAAACGGACTTAGAATGACTTGATAACTCATGTTTGACCTAAAATTTGGTAGATGGACTAGTTGACTTATAGTTGACCAGGTTTGACCAGAGTTGACCAGGTTTGACTAGAGTTGACCAAGGGTTGACTTTGACATAGAAGGACCTAGAATCATTTAGAATGCATTGTAGACTTTATTTATTTCATATTAGACACTTTATAACCTATGGTTGTTCTAAATAGGACTCAGATACTCCAGTTCGGACTCTTATTCTCATCAGACAGTCGAGATACCAGACGAGTACATTCTCTGACCGTTTCATACTTGTTAGGAATTATATTCTTGTCATAGTTTAATTTACTTGATGCTGACACGACATTATCACAGGTTAGTACTATATGGATCTTTGCATGAGATATTATACCCCTCGGGTGCATCGAATACATCATGTCATGTGCTTTTCACGAACATCATGTATTTCATGGACTCTTATAATTCATGTACCCTCATATGCTCTCATGTACTCTCATGATCTCATGAGCTTCATGTATAAACTATCATGTACAATAACATAACCTGGTCTAGATCCTTGTGTATTGATTGGGGCATGGGGGAGTAGAAATAGTCATGTGAACAATTCCAAAGTAGTATAATTATGTACAAACTCTTTAGTATAATCATGTGCAAATTAAGCCGCTCACATGTCTATCTTGTACTCTAAATCACATAGTCACTTACAGTTCTCTATTATCATATATAGATAGCTTCGTTTATCAGTTCCTCTCTTTCTTTTCAAGCTTATTTCTTACAGCATTTAATATATCTTAATCTATCACATGCTTTATATTTCCTGTCAAGATATGAACTACATGAGATGTATTGTACTTGTTCCTGTCCTGATTGGATTGTTAAAAATATTATAGATGATGATGAGGAGTTCTGCACTACATATTATGGCACAGGCTTAGATGACACCGGCGACTTGGACCCTCAGGAGGATCCAGCAGTCGCTGAGGACTTGCCCATTGTCTAGTTGGACTTCTAGACTAGTTTCTTACTTAGATTGTTTTGTCTTGAGATGTACTTTCAGTTATTTGGATTTTGATGTTGTTTTGAACATCCAAATGTATTTCTTTCAGTTGTAGTTCTCAGTTGAGACTATTATCCATCTTTTATCTCTCCATCTTAGATTCTGTGATTGAGATGTACCTTTATATTGTCCTCCTTTTGGAGCATATATCATTGTACAGGTATGGTTATATTATTAGATGTCGTGACGTAGGACAGCGTTCTACCACCGATACTGCGGCATAGGCTGGACGTACTCACTTCTCGTGCCCTTACACTGGGTGCGGGTCGTGACAGCTAGCGGCTGCCCGATCATAACCCACTTGGCCTATGCTGATGGTATCCTCATATTCTCTTCCAGAGATGCAGGATCAGTGGAGTATGTTAAAGACACGCTGCTGAGATATACTAGATGTTCTGGCCAGTGCATCAACCCTAACAAGAGTGTCAGTTATGTCCATCATGCTACTGACAGAAACCATAACTCTACTCTCACCAATATTACGTCTTTCGTGACTTCTTACCCCCTTCACCTACCTCGGTTGCCCGCTAGTGTACGGCAGAACTAACGCAGAGCTATTCAGCAGTTTGGTCAGTAAAATCAGGAAGAAGATTGAGGGATAGCACAACGTGATCTTATCACCTAGGGGTAAGATGATATTGATCCAGCACATGTTGTCTTCCGTGCCGATTCATATTCTGGCTGCTTGCTCCCCACCCCTAAGAAGGTCCTCAACTCCATTGAGAATCTTTTCGCCTACTTCTTCTGGGGACACTACGAGGGCAAGGACAAGCATCATTGGGCCAACTGGGATACCATGGCTAGACCCACAGCAGAGGGCGGTCTCAATTTCAGTAGGCTATCGCAAGTGGTTGATGCTTACTCGATGAAGATGTGGTGGAAGCTTCGAGATGACAAATCCTTTTGGACCCACTTTATTAGGGCTAGATACTTCAAGCACATCCACCCGACTGCAGCATCTGCCAATAACAGATCCTCGACATCTTGGCGACGTATCCTGATAGGGAGGCAACTCGCTGAACCCATGATTTATCTTCAGTTGGGTGCGGGCGAATCATCTGCTTTCAATAAAAGATGGGTAGGAGACGACCTTCTTATCCCCCAGACGGGCACCCTCAAAAATAGCAAAATCAGAGACATATGGGATAGTTTTGGAGTGTGGAACTGGGAGAGGGCTCAGGATTGGATCGGTGTTGCGGCTACTACTCTATTAGCTGCCTCTGGATTAGCGGTCGGCTCAGAACCAGACAAGCTGAGATGCTCTCTGACAGCTAACAGCGCATTCTCACTAGCTTCGGCTGGGTGGATGGTCTGCGGTATTGGAGTACCCTCTCCCATCATTGGGTCCTTCTGGCAGTCCTGTATCCCCAAAAAATGGTCCTTCCTAGTTTGGAGAGCGTTTCGAAAGAAACTTCCCACCGACGATGCACTCGTTACCTTTGGGATCAGCTTAGCTTCAGCTTGCCACTACTGCTCGGAGCATCAGCCCAAAACCGTAGACGACATACTATCCACTAGCGACCTGGCTTCGAGGGTGTGGACCAAGTTTGCCGACAATTTCCTTCATGATCACGTGGTTGGGGGCTTCAACGATCTCCTTGCCTCATGGAGCAGAGCATCGCATGGCCATCAGATCGTCGTAGCCGCCATCACGTGGGTAATTTGGAAGAATCGAAATAAGTTCAGATACGAGGGGCATCAATTCATCGAACCTCAACTTATCTGCGAGGTCGCCAGACAGGTTATCAAGGCTAGCAGAACCTGCAACCACGTCAGGACAGGTTTTTGGAACCCCCCTGCACAGCTGATTTATATCTTCTCAATGATTTTGTTCTTTGTGGGAAATTGTCTCCAGCAATTTCTTCTGTTGTTTTCTTCTGTCCTAGAGCATAACTGTAAAGGCTTCGACATTTTGTGCCTTTATTGATAAAAGTGACGGTTCTATAATATATATATATATATATATATATATATATATATATATATATATATATATATATATATATATATATATACATACAACTGAATGGGTTATGGCCCTTGCCTGACCCCCCCTCTAACTTCCTGCCTATTCACTCTTATATCCATCTATCAACCTATATAATCTCTAACTGATACTAACTAATACACTACACTAACACCAACTGAACTTAGGATACTAACACCACTAACACTTTATTTCACCCTCAAGATACCACCGATACTTGACTGATACATTGGTATCAATCCACCCCTCTTCCATCTAAAAACCCCTTTAAATCCTTAACACATCTTCATGTACATAGGAGGCCCACTCCCTAACCGCACTTGGCCAAAATCCCCTTTTCCTACATATGCCTCCCTATTCCCTGGTACCTACTACACAACCCATATATGAGTTCTCAACTGAAGAACCCTTTCCGTGCCAATTGGCCAAATGGCCCATTACCACTGCCACTTCATACTAGACACTCACTCAATCTCACTCACACTCCACATGATACTTAACCAAAACCTGATACTCGAGTGAGTATCATAAAACCCCATCTTTATCTGTTGCACTAATCACATACTCTCACTTGTATTTAAAATATCCTTACATGTATATATGTATATAAATGTATAAAGACACCCACACACAATCCTCTGGCCACTCACCCACTGGCCCACTGCTGCTGCAAATGCACTGCTGCACTTGCTAAGGCAAGGCAGGGCAATGCCTCCTTCTAGCAGTTGTTGCTGCAAGGCAAAAGCCAGGTAGCTCCAACAATCTCTGACACTCTAGTACCCTCACCAACCAACTAAACTTTAACTTAACCATGATAATTTAGACACTAACATTCTCTTAACTGTCTTATCACATGGTGTTCTAGACACCCCAAGACCTAAGGCCAACTTGCACTCCATATGTGAACTGATACATTATGTATCAATCCTAAACTCTAACTGAGCTGATATAACACTAACACTAAGCATATAACTCTAGTTAACATTCTAACTTAGATATCCCATACTAACATCTATTAACTCAAAACCTTACTAAGCCCCCAAATCTTGCTAAACTCGACCCACATGTCCAATGTCAAGGCAGATGGTAAACTGCCATGCCAAGCCACTGCTCTGCCATGAGGGCCAAGGGACACATGACCTGCCAAGGCCAATGCCATGGCTCACTCATTGGCCTATCCAGAGGATGGATTTCCTTCTGCTAAAACCATGCAGCCAATCCCTGGCTTGCTGCTGCAAATGCAGCCTCTGCCATTTCACTAAAATAGTGCCAAGTATACTGCTCGATTTGGGGAGATCCCTCATATTTACTGATTAAAATATAATTCCCTTAGGCACTTGGTTAGGGTACAAACTCTGCAACACTGTAGCTCACTCAACACATTATGATCCCACTCTCTAAAATTCCAGGATTTTCTTTAATCAATTTCAGAACAGTGAACACTAGGAAACCCAGAACAGTGAACAATCCTAATTAGTATACCATCATATACATATATTTACATAATAACATAAATATTTTTATGTATACACCTGTACAACACTTAGAAACCCCTTGATGCCTATCAAACATCGACCCAAGCTACATTTGAGAGCAAAACATATAAAAATTGAATCTAGATGGTCATTGTAACATTTCTACAAACACTTGGTGGGCTAAACTTGTAATCTCACTTAAATGGACACAAAACTCTAAACAACCATCACTATTAGACTCATTAGGACCTCAATATACTTCCTATTGGTCATGGAAGGGGGCTCCTATATAAATGCATGAATTCTAACCATAGAAATAAAATTTTAGGGCGTTATACCTATGAAGAATGTAGCCTACACCAAGCTCCACGAATTTGGGGAAGATGGATAGGGAAAGAGCTTCCAAAACCTTGCTAAAGTCTTCACCAAGCCTCCTTGAGCTCCCCTAAGACTTTGCACAACAAATGGAGGAAGGTGGAGAAAATTTGGGAGAGTATTGAATGTAGAAATGGGTGGAAACCCTAATTTAATGGTGGCTGGCATTTGGGAGAAAAATAGGTTTAAATAGGCATTAGACAAACCCTAAACTCCTCTTTACAATTAGTATTAGGTAGGTTCTTAAATGGGATAAGTAGTTTGGCTCTAATTAAGGCTTGTATCCAACTTGGTCATGACTAGAGTCTAATTGTTCAAACTAATTTTTCAAGTCAATCTAAATGGTGTCTACCATGACTAATGAATAGCTAGACTGCTAATAAATACAACCATCATATTAAAAAAATACTCACCAATTGTGAAATAACAAAAATACCCTTGTTCTAGAAAAGTGATAGTGACAATCACATATTTTAATAGTTATTTCAAATTCATATGTCATGATCATTTGATTACATGTTTCAGTCTGGTAGATTATGCATTTACAGTTCATGTTCATCATATTTCATTGTTCTTTACTTGTTCACATGTTGTACTTGTTTCATTATTATAAATTGTAGTTTTCTTCTTTCTTGACTGGATCGTTGACATATTAGGCCTGGGCATGAGAATTGAATTGGACGACTCCTAGAAGATTCTAGAAGACCAGATGCAAGTATTTCTCCTATGTATTAGATAGTCTTCATAAGATCGATGTTTATTATTTCTTTTTAGTTTAGTTGCAAGATTTATCTCCGGTTACTCTTGTATAAGTTATAGTAAAGGAACATAGTGGTATGTGATATTATTTTAGTACGTAATTAGATGCTGTGATATGATTTCATGATATTACTTGAGTTCTTAGATACTTAGTACAGCTTACTACATTGAGTCTACCAAAGTAGGCTGGGCTAAACTGCTCCACCGTAAATTGTGCGTACAAAAAGACAAACTTGAAGAAAGAGATAATAATAAAGCAGATATTTCACATAGCAGTTATATTTAAGCAGATGTATCTAAGCTAAACTACTAAGCATGAAATATGTGCATATTGCCAAAAGAGAGAATATGTACAAAAACTACTAGCTTTCATAGTACAGATGAAACTGGAATAGTTACAGTCCATACAAGCAACTAGTAAATAAAATGCATAAACAGCTACTACATGTTCTCAGAATGCAAGACATTTACAGTTCATGTTCATCATATTTCATTGTTCTTTACTTTTCACATGTTGTACTTGTTTCATTATTATAAATTGTACTTTTCTTCTTTCTTGACTGGATCGTTGACATATTAGGCCTGGACATGAGAATTGAATTGGACGACTCCTAGAAGATTCTAGAAGACCAGATGCAAGTATTTCTCTTATGTATTAGATAGTCTTCATAAGATCGATGTTTATTATTTCTTTTTAGTTTAGTTGCAAGATTTATCTCCGGTTACTCTTGTATAAGTTATACTAAAGGAACATAGTGGTATGTGATATTAATAGGGCCCACTAGTTCTGCTGTAACTTAGCCCAACCGAGTTCGGCCCGATTTCGAACTAAGTTTGGTCAGAACTCTAATGAACTCTGTTTTGTCTAGTTTACAACTGAAACAGTGTTCACTTTTGCAAATTTGTCAATTCCTTTCAACTTATTAATTCAAACAATATTAATTTTAAATTTTAATTAATATAATTAAAATTATTTAATAAATTAATTTTCATTATGTATTGACCGTCTCAAATTAGTTGTAAGGATACTGTCCCAACTAGCAGAGGTCCACGGGGGGCACTTAAGTTCTGTTTTTGCTTAAGCATTTAATGCCTTAGTGATAGATAGACCCTTTGTAAGCTTGCCTCTAAAATAATCGTTACATATTGGAATTAATTTAATAAATAATGTTAATTAATATTATTGATATATAAAATTCTTAATTCTCGACATAAATAGTTGAACCTATCTTCTGCCAAAGGTTTAGTAAAGGTATTAGCTAGTTAATGTTTTGTATCAACATATTCTAGATTAATGTCTCCATTTAACTGATGATATCTAAGTAGTGATGTCGTATCTCAATATGCTTGGTGCATGAGTGACATACAGGATTCTTAGTCAAATTGATCGTGCTAGTGTTATCACAAAATATGGAAATATGTGAATATTGCGAGTTGTAGTCCTCTAGGGTTTGCTTCATCCCCAAAATTTGTGCACAACATTGTCCGACGATGATATACTCGGCCTAAGTAGTTGATAATGCGACAGAATTTTATTTTTTGCTAAACCAAGAGACTAACGTTTTGCCTAGAAAATGACACATGTTGCTAGTACTTTTCTTTCCACTTTGCATCCAACAAAATCAGCACCCGAATAACTGGTTAAGTCAAAGGACATAGTTTTAGGATACCACAAGCCGACAGAAGAAGTGCTCTTAAGGTATCGGAAGATACGCTTAATAGCTCACAAGTGTGATTCCTTAGGGTTAGCTTGGAAACGTGCACATAAGCAAACACTAAACATTATATCAGGGCGACTAGCAGTTAATTACAATAAACTATCGATCATACCTTGATACTTACGTGTGTCAAGTGGTTTGCCTTGTTCATCTACGTCAAACTTAGTTGAAGTTGCCATCGGAGTTCCAAGAGGCTTGGCTGACTCCATATCAAACTTCTTTAGCAAATCCGTTGTGTACTTGGCTTGGTTGATGTCACGACCCGCTCCCGAATAATCGGATACGAGTCGGACACGTCCATGAAGTTTAAGAACAAATCTCTAATGCCTGGGTTCTCTGGCTAAAATGGGAGCGACATAGTCCCCTCTTGGGCACCAGGGGCCTTAAGCATAATCGTTCCTCGAACGTCAGTGGCCAGCAATAAAATAAAGGGTTGTCAACCCACATCTCCGGCGGAGCGTACGGCCATAAAGCTAAAGTGCATAGTAGCCCATATGCTAAAAAAATATCCTTCCCACCCTATGCTTATATATTGCCTTCACAACACATAACCTCTATTAACCGCTAAGTCAAACTAATCATGCAAAATACTATTAGCGGTTAATCCTATCGCATAACTTATACGTACCGGTGGCCAGCCAGCTGCGTATGTCCGAGTTCTATATGCGACTCGCGACTTCATGGCACAAACGTGTCAAGGCAAATGAATGCAACGCAACAAAAGTGTGGTCTCTTAAATCTAGGGTTAATGTGCATAGAAATATATAGAGAAATAATAAAGACATAATCAAACAGTAATTGCAACTAAACATGATTTAAAAGAATAGTTTTATATTACAAAAATTTAAATAAATAGTAAATGCATGAAATATGAGCTAAAGGAATAGACAGTAAATGGCAAGGTATCTTGCCTGGTAGTGACGCCATGATGCCTGGTGTGGTACGATGATCAAAATGGCACAGAATTTAATTTCATTGTTATAACTATGCAAGACGACCTCCAATGACGACTGTTCCATCGGATCCAGAATAATTAGACTAGCTAGGGTCGATAAGACGATGTACAGAATTGGCGAGGGAATAAAAAAAAGGGTTTTGTCATGGACAGTAGGATAATCAAAGAAAATTAGATAAATAATATACATATGATTTTAGAAAACTATTTATAATCCTTAAAAATTATATTTTACTATCACAAAATATTTATAACTAGTAAAAATCATTTTAGGTCAAAAAATATAATTTATTTAGTAAAATATTTTTATATAATAGTTGAAAATGTATATGATAATTTGGAACTACATTTTATTAGTTGAAATTTTAAATAAATATAACAATCTAGAAAGTTTTTTAGGGCTAGCCAAAAATAATTATTTTGGTCAAACCTATATTTAAAATAGAAAGAAATAATCCTATAATATATTTCCGGTTTTCTAAATCCGCCTTTGAAACTAAATTTAAAACAATAATTATACATTATTTTAGCAATACAATATATACATATATATATATATATATATATATATATATATATATATATATATATATATATATATATATATTAATTGTAAAGATAACATATATAATATTAATGAAACTAATAATTAATAATTTATACGAAAGATGGTGTACTTAAGTAAATAAATATATACTAAAAACATACCAGTAATTATAATTAAACATCTATTGATAACAAAAAATATATTAAATTTAAATAACACAAAATAACAAAAATATGTAGAAAATACACCTGGTCTCTTCTCTCCCGAGGGAGAGGTCTCTTCTCTCCCGAGGGAGAGAGAGATAGCAACCCACAAAATCAGAAAAAAAACTACAAAGTGAAGCTGCTGAAAAAAGAAAGGGAAGTGGAGAAAGGTTTACTGTGAGGGGGAGAGAGATGGAATAGACTAGGGGTCGGGACAGTGAACTAGAGAGGGGGATTGGTGAGAGAGGGAGCAAGAGATCGGACTCACAGTTCTCCTATCGACCAAGTGATGGTCGAAGGCCACGAAGAGAGTGAACGGTCGGGGGCAAAGGAGAAGAGGGTGGCGCAGAAGGAGGAACCGGAGGGCGCTGGCGGCAGATCTGCCGGTGGGTTGCGCGAAGGTGCACCTCGTCCAGATCTAGGTCGTGCGGCACCGCCGTACTGAGTTCGGTGGCTGGGAACAACGCCGGGCGGATTGGAGGTTACTGGCCACAAGAGTCGCACGACGAGGCACTGGGCGGAGGTTTGTGGCGGTGATGGTGGTGTTAATTCTTTTCTTTTTCTTTTGTTGTGGGTGATGGTCGAGTTTGGGGTGGCCAATGGCGATGGTGGCGGTGGTGGTTTTGGTGAGGATGGTGCCAGTGATTATTTTGGTGGTAGTGGTGGCGAGGACGCCGGGATGGCGAGGTCGGGAAGGGGCTTGCGGCGGTATGGGGGTGTCGCTGCAAGTGGCGGTGGTGATGTTGGTTGCCGGGGGTGATCTACAGGGAGTGGTGGAGCTGGTGGAAGCGGTTTGCTGCGGTGGCCAAGGTGGAGGCGCAGCGGAAAACTGGAAGGATCGGTCAGAAAGCGGGGTGGTTTTGGGGTTTTGGTCGCCAAAAATGGAGTTGGGTTGAGGAGACGGGGGCGAGGGCAGGGTTCTTGGTGATGATGACTGGCGTTCGGGTTCGGAAGATGGGCATAGTGGACTGGCATGCCAGGGTGGTGGATGCGGGGGAACTTAGTTGTAGTAGACAGGTTCTCGTCGGGGCGGCGACGGACATGAATTAGAATAGGAATAGAGGTAGGAATTGGGTTTATGGGGTCGTCGTATCTGGGGTGTCAGACACGGCCGGAGATAATGTAAATGTAAAAAAAAATTATTGGAAAGACATCCAGGGTCGGACCCGAGGCCGTCACGGCGGACAAGGAAAGTTATTGGACACAGACACGATGCACGGACATGACGGTGGAAATTAGTTTGTGGTATAATAAATTGTGGAGAAGGGAGGCTCCCCTATATATAGGAGGTAGAGACTCCTAATTAGATAAGGTGTAGGAAATATTTAAATCCCCTTTGGATAATTTTCACATTTAATTTAAATCAAATTTAATCAATTCAATCAATCTCAATCCAATATGTATCTAGATAAAGCTTATCTATAAGTTAAAGCCAATAAACCAAATCTTAATTACCATAAATGGTTAAAAATTAAATCCACGAATTTCATAATATCTTCATAATAAATAATAATAATAATTAATTTTGAAAAACAAAATAAATATTGAAATATTAATAGAAAATACTTCAAAAATACCATTTTAATAAATTAAGATAAATAATAAAAATAATTTCAAAAATTTAAAATATATACATGAACTAAATTTCATGTACTCACATGCAGTAATATATTTACATAAAACATATTTATCTAGTATCGTACATATTATTTAAAAATAAAAATATTATTTCTTAAATTATAACCTATACTTGTATAACTAAATGCCATTTGATAATAATGAAGTTAAATATAAAATTTGACTAAATTTTGGCTAGAAATTTTTTACATACAAAATACTTACTTTATATGTATTTTGAAAACAAAGCTATTTATTCCTAAATTTATCAAATCCTATAATAAAACTTTTTATATAAAAATTAAATATCTCATATATACGTATTCGCACTCGACGTACAAATACCAACCTAAAACAAATATCAAAAATAAAAAAATCATAGTAAAATTTTAGAGAGTTTACAGTTGCAGTCGAGTCTGTCGGAAGAACTAGTTATAGGGTTTACTGGTTCAGATACCCGAGTTTGGTCTGAACTCTGTCCAAACTGTGGTAGTCTGATCTAGGTCAGAATCCAGGTTTGAATGGGATGAGTTTTGTCAAAGTCTAAGTGGGATTTCTGGACTATTTTTCAAACATAGGTTTTGGGTTAAAAACATAAGTTTATTTGTAAATAAATCTGGGTAGTTTGAAAACATTTTTGGTCAAGCCTATTTGCCAGTATGACACGATTTACATTTTTTTTTGACTCAATAAAATTGTGTAAAATACATTTAAGAATGGAAAAGAAATACAAACGCGATGACTGAGCATATCTTGAATGGTAGCAGCACTGGTTGTCGTAGTCCGTTCGAGTATCCCTTATATCGGGTCCAAGTTTAGACGATTATCAAAATCAATTCGACTATGACTAATGGGCCAAAAGTCTCCCCTATTTTGATAATTGATAAACCTTGACCGATATAATATCTTGATCAAATCAAGTCTGAAAAATCTTTTAAAGTTGTACCCTCTTCTCTGGACAAGTGTTATATTTTTTCTCGTTGTTATTTACCAAACTGCTCCACCGTAAATTGTGCGTACAAAAAGACAAACTTGAAGAAAGAGATAATAATAAAGCAAATATTTCACATAGCAGTTATATTTAAGCAGATGTATCTAAGCTAAACTACTAAGCATGAAATATGTGCATATTGCCAAAAGAGAGAATATGTACAAAAACTACTAGCTTTCATAGTACAGATGAAACTGGAATAGTTACAGTCCATACAAGAAACTAGTAAATAAAATGCATAAACAGCTACTACATGTTCTCAGAATGCAAGACATTTCTAAGACATGATAACAATAGATAGAAATCTATTAAACATGATATCTAAGCTAAAGACAGTGACAACTAGATATCATCAATCCTCGTCGATATCCTGGTAAACAACATCGTCACCACCACCAGAAGTGTGAGCAGTCTCACCAGAAGATCTGAACCAATCAAAGGTGCCAGCAGGATTGAAGTATTGTCGTACTTTCTGATCCTCAACACGATAGCCAAAAAAGGTAGGATCTCTGAAAAAGAAGCCAGGGCTGCCAGACTTATGAGACTGGGCAAAGCGGAGGTCAGCTAGTGTGTTAGAGATCGCTTGGGTGCGAATGAAATCACGGTATTCATAATCCTTTAACCATTTAGTCCAACGAGTCTCTAAGGCACTAAGTCGATCCAGAGTAGCCCGATGTTGACCTTGAGTCAGCTGTATTTGAGCTCTCATCATATGGTGGAGACCCTTAATAGTCTGTTCATAATTAGGGGCTGTGACGAAAGGTTCTGGAGCAGGAGGTAAAGCAACATGTGGAGGAATAGCATGAGTCTCAGTAAGATGTGTAGATTCAGCAAGGACGTTGCACTCGTCTAAGTCAATATCAAAGTGCCGAAAGACAAATGGAAAGTACATCACGTAAACAAGATTTCTCTTGTTCTTGTGAGCACATACCATCATCTCGATCATAGTCTTTGGGAATGAAAAGGAAATCCCACAGTGAATATGGTAAATGGCGAACAACTCTAGGGAGGTGATTCATCTATGGAAGTCTTCTTCAGAATGATAGCAGAAAAGATGATTTTTTGGAGGTTACAGAAATACAAACTCAAGTGTTTAGCTTTGAGTTTGCTAATAGAATAAGGTCCGGGATGGCAGATAGGAGCTTTGAAATTGTTCAAAGACATGTCATGAGGAAAATTAAAATTAGCGAGGTCGGTAAGCGCTTCTCCTTCATTGGGAACTCGAAGGATCACTGCTAAATCTTCTGCGTCAAATTTAATATATATTCTTCCGACATGGGAGGAGATAACTCCAGAATCAAAAGTCATGTTGCAGTAAAATAACCTAATAGCATTAAGAGTGACATGAAAGATGTTGTTACTAAGTCATTAAGTTACAGATGCTGAAAAGCTCCACGATGGTCCGGAGAGATATTAAAATTAATCAGGGCTCCGACACAGACCGTGCGGGTATGAAAATCACTAAACCACTCTATGAATTGGTCTAGCGTCGCAAATACGAGTCCATAAAAGGAACAGTCCTCCGGTTGGACCAGAGAGAAAAGGGAAGGCCGTTGAGTGGATGAGGATCCTTTATCATTATTCGTTTTCTTCCTAAAGAGCTTAGGGGTCATTGGAAAGTAAAGATTCTATGAAAATTGAAATAAAGGACGAAAGGAAAATAGGGATTATACCTTCCAGAAATTTAGTATGCTGTGGAGAACGAACCTGAGATCCGAATCCGAAGTTTGGAGTAGAAATACCAAGTAGATTGGGAAATAAAATTGGATTAGGGTTAGGGTTTGGTGGGTTTTGTTTGCTGATGTTCATGAGAAAGGAAAAAAGGATTGAGGAAGATGATCAATAGGAGAATAGGGCCCACTAGTTCTGCTGTAACTTAGCCCAACCGAGTTCGGCCCGATTTCGAACTAAGTTTGGTCAGAACTCTGATGTTCTTAAACTGCATTCACTTAGAATGGTTAGGCTACCTTATCCGTTAGGTATGAGTACTTTTGGTTTGTGTACTTATACCTAACCGCGGCTTGGAACAGTAACTTGTCGCAACTAGTTTGCCACACCTTATTCTTGTTTGGTTGTAGGTATGGTTCACTGCATCAATGAGAAGGTACTGAACCTTGTTGTGGTCCGGATACCATATTGGAATCATGGCATGAAAAGATACTACATTGTGGATTAGGGTCTCATCTCCTGTCCATGTTTGGTTGGAGGGATGCTACGCTAATTCGAGGGTGGAGTATTGGACCATGTTATGATCCGATTTGACTTATTATTGAGCAGTTTGTATTCAGTTATATGGCATGTTCTTTTTGTATCTTGTTACGTCCCTCTGATGACCTGGTCGTGATTCTCTATTCGCAAGTATCCTAGACAAGGTCATGATTCTCTATTCTTTCGAAGATGATGTGCTCTTAGATCGTCCTTTGCTTCGCTTGATAAAATTTTTTATTCATTATGTATTACTTCTCCTTTAAATAGTTGGTAGTCGATTTGTCTCCGCCCAACTACATGTACAAAGGACAAATTTTTACTTGATTATATAAAAGCTTTATCCTTATTTTTTGGATGAGATTAGTTGTCATGGTTTTATTGCATTTACAGCTTACGTATATTTATTATACGACTGGCATGTCTACGTACCTAGTCCAGCGTATTTTGGGACTGGAGCGTTATGGCAACGGTCGAATTTTTGAACGTTTGGTATCCAAACTCGTCCCGAAATCGGTCTTCAAAAATCCTATAAATAGAGAAGACATTTCCAATACAATTCACTCATTCACTTTCTATCTTCTCTTCTCTAAGCTTCCTTAGCTATTCAAAGCTTTCATTTTCAAATCCCAAGCCTGTTTTATACGGTCTAAAAGTTTTAGAGAGTTGTAATCATAGGCTTGATCAAGAAGTTCACACTTCACAATTGAAGTCGGTTGAGCACTTCGGATCAAAGCTCCGTGTTGTAAGAAGTCGACAAGCACTTCGGATTAAAGCTTGTGTTTCCAATAATGGATTTCAACTTGGAGCAAGAGTCCTCCAGCCTGGATTAGTCCTCATAAGAGAGAGACCAAAATATATCGCTGTGTTTGCGTTTTCTCTCTTTCTCTTTTATTTACTGCTTTTATATAACTGTGACATAGCCACTGTGACACGATAGTGATATAGTAGTAACTTTGTTTTAATTGTTAATATTCTACTGCACACTCTATTCACCCCCTCTAGAGTATGTATTGCTTAGTATACCGATCCTACAAAAATGACTAATTAAGTAACAACGATACATGCATCCAAGGATGGAAACAAAATAACCAAGCATCAAACTATACAAGCATGTAAGAACAACTACGTATAAATGAACTGCTAGAAGAAAACATGTAACAAATACCAAATTTCTAGGTGAACACATGGCAAGAAGTCAAATGAATAACCAAACCCTCGCCCCTACGTGGGCACTCAGGTTTGAACAACAACCAACTCTCGTCCCTATATGGACTCTCAGGTTATCTTCAAGCAATCAACCCTCGTCCCTATGTGGACTCTCAGGTTGAGAATAAACAAAATAGGAATAACAGTTCATTTAAGACACACTCGTCCTTCTGTAATACGGTACGACTCAGACAAGGTACAAGTAAGAACAAATCTAGTATGAACAATAATGCCAAAACATGAACAAGGACGATATCTCAACGATACAACTAAAATAGTATAAATAATATGAGAGAAAACACATATCAATAAATCGATCAAAGAAAACTAGATAATGACGTAACAAAGAAAAATGAATACAAATAACTGACAGTAAAAAAGAATACTGATTATAAATATGTGATATGAAGTAACAAAAATGACTAGCACGTAATATACTGTAAAAAGGTACGGTACACTTGCCTGGCATGGTTTGTTGGAGTCGACGTGTGTGAATTGATCGCAGTAGCACAAAATAAATACAGATGTCATACTTCTAGTAGATGATCCCAATTTATAATAGTTCCATTGAGTTCGGAACCGTCCAATTAGTTAGAGTCGATATGTAGAAGTCCCAAAAAATATTTGATTAGTCACGATCGAAATAATCTAATCAAAGAGAATTTGGTTTAAAAAAATTCTTTAGTCAAAATATATATTATAAACCCTTTTTGTGCAATATATATATATATATATATATATATATATATATATATATATATATATATATCCCTTCATTGAATCGTCGTTTTCTCTAGTATGGGTTTCTCTGCCGGATTTGCCGCTCCATCTCTTCTCTAAGGGTCTGCTTGGCAATTGTAGGGGTAGCGGTTATGGGGTGTTTTTAGAGTACCGGTTATGAGCGGTTATGAGAGGTCCGGTTTTGGGTGGTTTTTAAGTAGCGGCTTCTAAACCAGTCCAATCCATGCTTGGTAATTCACTAACGAGCGGTTCTGAATTTTTTTTACATGAATGGATTAAATAGGGAAGGGTATCAGTAGTTATAATTATATATCTTTTTTTGAGGATATAAATAGAATAAAAAAATAGAACCGCTCAAAACCCACCGATTTGGGGTGTTTATAAAGCCACCCAAAAATACATTACACCGGTTTTGGGAGGTTTTTGAGCCAACCAAAACCAGTGCCTCAAAAAAATTAACAAGCAGAGGTTTTCATAAACGATCGATTCAAAAATACCCCAAAACCGGTGAAAACACCGTTACCAAGCAGACCCTAAGGCATCCTTGTTTAATATAGCAGAGTGCTTTAGTTTTCCTCGGGCGATTGATCATGCTTCATCTAAGGGAGGAGCTACTATTTGCCTATTGTTTATGAGTCGCTGCCTTCCTATTGTATTTTAAACAGGGATGCCTTAGAGAAGAGATGGAGCGGCCTTCCTATTGTATTTTCCACGGGCCCGTGTTTTTACTGAGGTGGACCTGAGCAAACCTTTTGTAAGGAGGATATGGATCGAGCTACCACAAGGAAGGAGCTACTGGTAGCCTATTGATTTTGAGTCGCTGCCTTTCTATTGTATTTTCTGCCATCACAGGGGACATATTGCAGTAGATTGCACTATTGGAAAACTGAAGGGCAGCACAGATGCAGGCAGACCCCCGGTAGGTGCTCCTATGATTGTGGTTAGTCATGAGGTGGATATAGCAGTGGGTCGTAGGAGAAAGGGCAAACAAGCGGAACTTCCTAGCCTAGGAGGTCAGAGGGGCAACGAGAGGGGGGAAGCCTCTACTTCCTGTGACCAAACTAACAAAACTCATGGAAGTGTGCATCTGAAGATATCTCTGGAGGAGGGGAAATATGTGATACTTAGACTGGTACCGGAGATAAGGAGGGTGGGGATCCTGTTGCCCAACCTGATAGAGACCTAGATGAACTTGTTGTGGTGATCAACGAAGAAATTACGGAGCTACATATGGAGAAAGGGACTCCGTGTAGGGATGAGTCGAATCTGCGAAAGGCTGGAATGGGAATGGAACTTGTTATTATAACGAGGGCAAAGCATGGAAAGGAAGACATGATCAACAACCAAGAGGCTGCTAGAGAGGGGTGCATCCTGCTGACATTGGAAAACTCCTGGGCTAATATAGCAGAGCTTGAATCAGAGTGTAAGGAGGTGATGAGATTACAGGAGGGAACGAGGGAAGTTGAAGAGGCGAAGGCGAGAAAGTTCAATGGTAGAAAGAAGATGAGGAACAAGAGGAAACAGAAAGAAACAATATTGGCAAACGACATGATCCTGAGATCGGCGGGAAAGAAGACCGATGTTACTCTCCCCCCCAAATGTCTAAGTACCTCATTTAAAATGTGAGGGGGGCGGGGAATAAGAAGACTATAAAAAGGATGAAGAGTCTTTGTAGGATACATAAGATCATATTGTTGGAAATCATTGAACCTAAGTTAAATCTTCGAAAACTTCAGAGTTTTAAGATGAAGTTGGGGTTCACTACTACAGTTGTTGGTGTTAGAGATATCTGGATTATGGCAAGAGAGGGTGCCAACATAGTGGCAGTGGGTAACCACGATCAAGCGCTCACTGTGCGGGTCAATGATCGATCCTAAATAGGGATCCACCTATATGTTGATGGTGGTTCACGGGGGATGTTCTGTAAAAGACAGGAAAATGCTTTGGGACTACCTGCTCAAGATCCAAGGTGCCTTCCCGGGTGTTCCTTGGCTTTGCGGAAGTGACTTCAACACCGTGCTTCGGTTAGAGGAGAAAGTAGAGGGTCTTCCGTCGAGTACAACATCGATGTTCGACTTTGCCTAGTTCATTTTCTAGGCCAACATCGATCAGGTGTCCTTTATTGGTAATGCTTCAACTTGGACCAATAATCAGACGGGGGGAAGGATTCGATCGAGAATTGACAGAGCCTCCGTATCAACTGGAAAGATGCGACGTACTCTACTATAGTAGAACACCTCAACGACACCGAGTTTGACAATTGTCCATTGCTGGTCGAGGTGTCCCTTATTCCCCCTCGGGTGATTAGGCCTTTCCGTTTTTTCCGCTTTGGTGTAGCCACCCAAAGTTTGTGGGGTTGGTTAAGTCTGCGTGGGACTCTTTCTCCCATGTCAACCCGATGGTCCGAATCACAGGGTGCCTCAAAGCAGTCAGGAAATCTCTTCAAGTGTGGAGTAGATCCACATATGGGGACATCTTCGAGGAGGCTAGGAGGGCCGAAGAGGAGGTTACCATAGCAGTTAGGAGGGCGGGGGAGGTCGATTATGTCTAGAATATATTGTAGCTTAATAAGGCGAGAACCACTTTGAAGCAAAGAATTGGCATCGAGGAGGAGTTTTAGAGGCAAAAAGCGAGAATCAAGTGGGACTTGGAGGGAGATAAGAACACTAGTTATTTTCACAGATGTGTTAAAAACAAGAGGAACTAATTATTGATCCACTGCATCTAGAGTGAAGGTGGGATAATGCTCAAACGGCAGGAGGACATCCATGTGGCCGCGGAGGAGTACTACTCTAAGCTTCTGTCTGGTGGTGTGATCCACAAAGTTGAAGACATCATTGGTAACATCCCTTTCTTGATCAATCTGGAGGACAACAAGGCGCTGGGGCAGGAGCCCTCCCAGCAGGAGATAAAGGACACTATCTTCGGGTTGTGGAGCGACGGGGCCTCCGGGCCAGATGGATTCACGGACATGTTCTATCAGAAGTGTTGGAAGGTGGTGGGGAATGATGTTGTGGACGTTGTTATCACATTCTTCCAGGGGATGGAGCTCCCTAGGGCGATATCGAGTACATTACTTATACTGGTGCCTAATATCGCTGCCCCGACCTCCTTTTTTGACTTTAGGCCTCTCAGCATGAGTAACTTATTGAATAAGGTTACATCTAAACTGATTGCTAACTAGATGGTGGACTTGCTCCCTATGAATCATTTCTAGGAACAGAGGGCTTTTGTTCGCGATCGTGAGATGGTGGATAATATCATGTTGGTGCAGGAACTCATTAGCTACCTCGAGATCAAGAGACGTGGGAGAACATTGCTGTGAAGCTTGATATGGAGAAGGATTACGACAAAATTGAATGGTCCTTCATCATTTGGGTTCTCAGAGCATTCAGCTTCTCAGAACCTTGGATTGATATCATTTTTCGATCAATCTCCAACTGTTGGTTCTCACCGGTGGTGAACGGAGTCGTTGCAGGTTTTTTCAAATCTCAGAGGGGTAATAGACAAGGTGATCCTCTCTCTCCTACTATATTTATTATTGTCGCAGAGGCGCTCAGCGTAAGCTTGAACAGATTGCAAGAAGTGCCAAGGTTCAATAGGTATTACTCGATGAGTGGCTGCCCGGTTATCACTCACCTTGTATTTGCGGACGACGTATTACTCTTCTGTACTGGGGATAAGAGCTCTGTTAGTGAGATGACGAACTTGCTTCGTAGATACGAGAGCACCTCTGGTCAACGGATTAATGGAAACACGAGCAAACTTTTTGTCCATAGTGGTCTCTGGAGAGAGGAGGTCACTTCTGGAGGCATGGTCCAGCTTCAAAGTTAGCTCTGATGACTTTACCTATCTCGGGTGCTCCATAATCTGGGAACAAGAGAGAAGATTTATTTATGCTCCTTATAAGATCAAAGGGAGGATTGAGGGGTGGTACAACATTTCTCTATCACTGAGGGGTAGACTGATCTTACTCAAACACGTTCTCGGATTGAAACTGATGCACACTCTTGTGACATACAACCCTCCGAAGATGGTAGTTAATGTGATAAAGCGTCTATTTGTTAATTTTTTCTGGGGGTGCAATGAGGGAAAGGAGAAGAGGGTGTGGGCGAGTTGGGCCATATTGGCTAGGCCGACTGCAGAAGGGGGTATGGGTTTGAGGATGTTGGGGCACAGCAGAAATAAATCCAAGAAACTCAGAGAAAATTCACAACCGCAAAGATAATGATTTAGTGGTTCGACCAATATGCCTACTTCCAGAAACGAGGATGATTTAGTTACACTATGAAAAAGAAAAGGAATTACAATAGCTCTCAACACTTCCCTCCTTGCACTCAAGAACTCTCTATCACAAAGATTAAAAATATCTCAAACTATTGTGTTGAACTTATTCAATAACTTTAGCTCTCTTGTGTTGAACTTATTCAACAACTTGAGCACAATGAGATACTAATGTTGAACTTATTCAACAACTTACATTGAGCACTCTTGGAGGTGTATTTTGTGGAGAACCTTTAGTCTCCTTTATATACCATAGAAATCCTATCCTATGTAGGCTTAAAATCCAATCTTATGTAAGATTATATTTGGAAATTCAATCCTATGTAGGATAATAATATATATGGTCAAATCCAATCTTATATAGGATTACCAAATATATTGTCAAAAAAGGTCATGGGCCTATTTTTGACACATTCCTTCATATCTCTACCTCGATAAGGTTTTGCCACAAAACTGAGGCGGCACACTTCTCCACCACATAGCTTCACCAAATCGTCCACTCGTCAATTCCTTTCCTAAGGGCTCTCAAGCAAAACATCTCCACCTGGCTCTGGAGAAGCTTCTTTCTTCTTGTATACTTTCTTGCAGCCTATAGCTCGCCTGCTAGTATCTTTGACAGCCTGTCTGAATGTGATAGGCTCGTCATCCACCACTTGTAGTGCATATGCTACCACATTTAACTGTCCATAGTGCTTTACCGGTTCCTCAAATCCATACATGTGTACTAGCTTGACTGATCTCCTTGGCCTAGTGGTGGCCAACAAATCTTATTGCTATTGTTGCTCATCCTCTAGTTGTTGCTCTTTTGGGGCTTGATGAACATCTTCAGAAACCTCCACCTGATCTGATGCATCCTCAGACGACTCAAACTCAATAATTTGAGATTTGCTAGATACACCACCATCCTGATCGGACTCACTCTTCTTGCTTGAAGCCAATACTGAAGATTCATCAAATGTGACATCTCTGCTGATTAAGAACTTCTTATCCTCCTAGCAGTACAGACGATATCCCTTCACTCCTTGTGCATATCCCAAGAATATGGCTTTCTTGTCTTTCGGATCCAACTGACCCTCATTTACATGATAGTAAGCTTTGCATCCAAATACGCTAAAAGTGTTGTAATCTGCTGGTTTGCAATCATCACCTCATATGGAGTCTTACAATCTATAGCCGAAGTTTGTGATCTATTAATCAAGTATCGTACCATGTGTACAGCATCCTCCTACTTTTTTTTGCCTAAACCGACATTGGAGAGCATACATCTTACTTTCTCAAGCAAGGTTCGGTTCATCCTCTCTACTAACCCATTCTGCTGCGGTGTGTTCCTGACAGTCCAATGTCGAACGATACCTTCTTGAGCACAAAAATCTTTGAAAGGTCCAAAGGTATATTCAGTACCATTATCAGACCTCAATGTCTTAACCTTTCTGTCCGTTCTGTTCTCTACCATCGCTTTCTACTGCTTAAACTTTTCGAACACTTAATCCTTGGTTTTGATGAAATACAACCAAACATAACGTGTATAATCATCAATACAAGTAATATAGTACCTTGCTCCATTATTGGAAGGAATCCTGCTAGGTTCCCATACATCTGTATGCACATAGTCGAGAATACCTCTTGCCTTTTGCTTTCTTGTACTGAAGGTCACCCTGTGCTGCTTGCCATAAACGTAATGCTCAGAAAAATTCATACTTGGTTTCTTCAAGTTCTTCAGTAACCTGTGTTTGCTCAGTACGGACAGTGCCTTTCCCACTCATATGCACAAGCCACATATGCCAAAGACTCGTGCTATCAGACAAATCAGATGTACTGACTGCTAAAGTTCCAGTCACAGTGCTTCCAATAAGATATAAAGGTTACCCTATCGGTGACTTTTCATCATCACCAAAGAACCACGAACAACACGTTAGACTCCACCCTCGGCGACGAACTTGTTACCATTCGAGTCAAGCGTACCAAGTGAAATAAGAATTTTCTTGAGGTCGGGAATATGTCTGACATCAGGCAAAGTTTGCACAATTCTATCATACATTTTTACCTTGATAGACCCAATTCCAACAGCTCGACATGAGTTATTGTTGTCCATCAACATAGAACCACCATTTGTCGTCTTGTAGGTAGAAAACCACTCCCTCTTTGGACACATATGTTATGAACAACCAGAATCGATAATCCAATGGTCACTCATGTTGTCCTGTGCTACCAAAAAATAGACCCCGTCACTGTCAGCTTCTGAAGCACAATTTGCTTCATGACCTTCCCTTTCTGTCTTATTCTCCTTTTTCTTGTTCTTCTTTAGATGAGGACACTTATTTGCATAATGTCCTTTCTCATTGCAGTTGAAGCACTTCACTTTCTCAATAGGTGTCTAGGACTTGGATCTTGATCTTCTGTTATAAGATGCTCAATCGTTTGTCCTCCCTCTTGTCGTCAAACCTTGGGTTTGGTCTCCACCGTTTCTCCTACTAGAAGCCAACCTTCGTACCTCATTAACCTCATTAGACAATAAGGCACTCGTAGCCTCTACGAAAATTGAGTCCTTCCCATACAATAGCATTTGAATAAGATTCTCATAAGAATCAAGTATAAAAAATAGTAGGATCAGCGCCAAACGATTATCATCTTCATGTATGTCAACATCCTTCAAGTCAAAAATAATTCAATTGAATTTTAAAATATGATCCCGAATTGACGTACCTTCCTCCATCAATAGTCTGTAGAGTGACTTTAACATATAAAGTCAGTTGGTGAGAGTCTTTGTCATGTAGAGTGATTCTAACTTCAACCAGAGTCCAACGGCGGTGGTTTCTTCCTTCATAAAGTACACGACATCCTTTTCCAAACACAGGCGAATAGCGGCACATGCTTCGAAATCCATGTCATCCCAATCATCATCGGTCATGTCTGCAAGATTCTTGGATTTTACCGTAAAGCTTTCTAAGCTTTTGAGATATGAGAACGTCATTCATCTGGCTTTTCCAAAAGCCAAAAGCATTCTTTCCATTGAACTTTTTAATTTCATACTTCCCGATTCTGCTTGACGGAGCCATATCAAGAATCTATCTAATTAACTTTCTCTAAGAACTTTGTCGGACAACTTGTTAGACTCTGCAACCCCTCTTCCCAAAATATTGAATTTTTTTATTTATTTATTTAAAAATGGTGATTTTTGGTTTATTTATAAATACTTAATTAATTAATTATTATCATAGAAGGCCTTAGTAATAGTTAAGTTATGGAATGCAAGATGACCAAGAATCATGGCACGGATAGTGTGGTCGTATGCTTTGACCAATGTTCTGGCCATGGTAGGAAAGGTAGAGCTATAGGTGTGTTCTAACTAGGAAAACCAGGCCAAGTTGTGACTCGACCCTATAAATGATTTAATTAATTAATTATTAGATTATTGAATTTTTAGGAGATCCGGTTGTACCAATTTAGCTTGACTTGAACCCAACATAAAGCCATGTAGAGATGTTATGTGCGCACAGACGCCCATGTAGATACATTTTATGTATATATACATATTTAATATTTATTTTGGTGATATAATAATTATTTTCAAAATGATTGATGTATATATATTATCAATATTATTTGATATTAATTTGATACCTTGTTTTGGTAATAACAACATTTGTCAAATTAGTTTCTATTGGATTTGGAATTTATTGGTTTGAGATTTTCTTAATTCAATAAATGATTGTGTTTAAACATTTTGTCGTGATTTTGTTTTGAGAACTCATTTTGTTCCTTGAATTTCGAGGACGAAATTATTTTAAGGGGGGAAGATTTGTAACTCCATATTTTCCACTTTGGTGAAATTTAAAACTTTTAATAATAAATACTTCAATTCTTTTATTATAAATTTATAGTTATGAGTATTTTTGGAGGGAAGAAATTTGAAGCAGGTATATATTGTAACCCCATATTCCCAATTTTGAGGAATTGAAATTTTCTATACTAATATTTTATAACAATTTTGAATGATGAATTACTTTGGAGGAATGGACTTGAGAGCAGGATTTTCAAATTCAAATTAGTTGTAACAAACTAATTGTGGCTCCCATTTTTCTTTCCTTAAAAACCATTGAACCTTTTAATATTTTTTTTAAACTTTTGTACTATCATGCAAATAATGAAACAGGGGAGGGCCTGGCTGCCTAAAACCATTTTTGCGGGGGGGGGGGGGGGGGGGGGGGGGGGGCTT
This sequence comes from Iris pallida, assembly GCA_029216955.1. Taxonomy (NCBI): domain Eukaryota; kingdom Viridiplantae; phylum Streptophyta; class Magnoliopsida; order Asparagales; family Iridaceae; genus Iris; species Iris pallida. The sequence continues at coordinate 1,542,551 of JANAVB010002393.1, forward strand.
ACTGTAAAAAGGGTTGATTAAAATTATTGTGAATAGGAGAGAGAAGGTTTCATTCATCAGGCTCAGCTAAGCCTTCTCCCCAATTCGAAGCAAGACCTAATCCTAAATTTTTCTTGGCGCCAAAGATGGCGACGACGGCGGGGCCAGCCTGGCGGTGACGACGAGCGTCGTTGGTGGCGCACAGCCATCCACGTGGAGGCGGACGGCGAGCATGGCGTTGGTGGCGTACGGCCATCCACGTAGAGACGACGAGCGGCGCACGGCCACCAGCCCACGGCGGCGACAAGGCGCACCTCTCCGGCGACCGTTCCACTCACGGCGACGGTGACCGTGGGAGTCATCTCCAGCTCCACCGACGAGGATCTACTCCGGCGACGTATTTCGTGGCGACGGCGTTTGATACTCTCAATGGCAGCGGCGACCGGTGTCTAGGCACAGCGATACTCCTCCGCGGCTGAGGTCGTCTTCTCCGACGAGGCCATGAGTCGAGTGCCGGCAACACGGCGGATGGTGACGGCAGCATTTATTCTTCCTCCGGTGATCTTCGCGACTGCAGGACGTGAGCTCGTTTCTTCACCAAATTCATCAAGATCGATATAATTTCGGTATGTAGACTGATCTCATCGATGTAGGTTCTTGATCTTGTACTGAACGATTTCTCATTCTCCTTGTAGATTCTTAAGAGTAAGTTCTGTAGAGAGTCGATCGATCGTTCGAATTCACCATTGCACTCGGACTCACGATCCCCTCTGGTAAGTACTTGACCAATTCCAATTTCAATTCAATTGAGGAGTGGATCTGTTATTTTTGATCGGTCATTTGGATTCTTCTTTGAATTGGAACTTACAATAGGAAATGATCGAGGAAGTAGTGACCGATTGGAAAGAACGTAGAATTTAGGATTATCAATCCTGAGTATTTCTGTCTCGTTTTCTTAATCTTCTTATGCAGAGATCTGAGTTCATTTGATGTTGAGCCGACACTCTGTTTTCTTCCTCTGTTTTGAATCTGTTTGGCAAAATGCTGCAGCAAGGTTTCGATCTTATCGGGACTTGAGAAGTTGTGTCCGAAACTGGGATCGAGTCCCCACCTTATTGGATATCTTTCCAGGTAATTTTTCCTATATTTTTTTATAGAGAGTAGTTTTGCTGCATATTTTGAATGTGTGTAGTGGTGTCCAGATCTGTGTCATGTTTATGGGTGCGGGCCATCTTTGTTCGTGTCCTTTGGTTCATGTCCAGCTGCTGCGGCTTTCAGCTTTGTGTGTATGTGTCCATGAAGAAGTCGGGTTGGTGTTCAGCTATTTTCAAATTAAAGGATGGTTGATTTTGTGTAGGCTTTGCTGGGATTGGAGTTAGCAGAGGAGTTGTCCGTTGTAGTCCAGAAGTTAAATTTCAAGTGGAGGAAATTAAGGGCTGGCTCTGTGTTCATTTCTGAGAACTGTATATGGACATTTAGGAATTTTTGTAGTTCTAATGTATTGCTAAACTCTTGGGGTACTGCTAGCTTGAGTAGGTTCTGTGTAATTCTTTTGCTTCAAGTAATTGATGGGTATAGTTAAGCAATGCAGGACACCTAAATGAGGGGAGAAGTTGAGCCTGAGCGTAAGCTTGGTTGTTTCATGCTGAGTTTGATGGACTTAGTATATTGTGAAGTTGTTGAGTTTGGCTCTATCTAGTTACTAAGAGGGTGTATATCTGTTGTTAAGATTGGGCTGTGTTAGTTTTTGAAATTGTGTTTGAGTATGATCTAATGAACCACTGGTTAGGTTTTTGTGGATTCTGAGGGTATTGTTTAAAGTTTGATGTACTGCTAGGCTTGAGAAAGTTCAATTGGTTTGGATTCATGTATACAGTTGTTCTTTTTGAATTAAAGTTATAAACATTTCAAATATATCAGTAGTAATTTGTTATATATATATATATATATATATATATATATATATATATATAATAAGCTTATTATTAGTAAGGGTCCAAATTAAGGAAAATATATAGTTAATTTATTAATAGTTTGACCTACCTAGTTAGCAATACTTAACCAACTTGTACTAAAATTCAGGTGGACTTACAGATCATCTTCCTACCCTTGATTACCGGAGCAAGGCAAGTACTTTTCTACGGTTTTGTGCATTTACATTCTTGTACCCTTTCTTGTGACACGTCATGGCACGATATTCATGTACTCCTGTATTCCTGTACCCTTGTTCTTGTACTTATTAGTGTCGGGTGGGGAAATACACTAGTCATGTGACCAATCCCGGTTACTATATATTCCTGTACCTAGCTTAGGCCTCGCACTGTGAACACGGGTCCTAAGTCGTACCATATTCATGTACTCCTGTGCATGCTCCTGTACTCACCCCAGCCGGTCACATGGACTAGATGTATTTCGATATTGTGCACTTGTCATGTCTGGTACTTTAGGATTATAGTTTCATTCCTGTACTTTACATGTTCCTGTACTTTACATTCATGTACTATAGTTTCTGTACTTATTCCATGTACTACTTTCCTGTACTTTTATGTTCATTCCTGTATTTCATTTTCCTGTACTCCTGTACTCATTTCATATCATGTTCATGGTTCATTACCTAGAACTGTACTTTGCTCCGCTCCTGAATAGGATATGTTGCAGGTATGCTTGCAGGACATTGATCTACTCTATAGGCCAGAGCCCAGAATTCTGAGCAGGATGAGGCTTAGCTTGAGGCTTCAGGTTTAGATTACTTAGCTTTACTTGAGATATTGACTTTAGAGTTCATAGCACTTTCATTCATATTGATTCTGGTACATTATGATATCTGGATTTGTGGATTATGATGATCATTCTGGGATACGTTTTTAGATGCTGTGATTCTATACTTTCATGTTTATCTGGTTAGTTTTCCCTAGCTTGGTACAGCTTACTTTGTCGTGTCTAACGACGAAGGCTGGGCGTGTTCGACTCGTGTCCGATTATTCGGGAGCGGATCGTGACATGTTTTTAGTGGTGGCCTATGCAAGTCTATCCTAATGGTACCTAGGACTTAGCGTACTATTGGGGGACTTGATTACACTAGGGAAACTTGATCACAGCATAGGAAAAATCGGGAAATAAGGGTATATCAGGTATATCAGGTGTATCATGTATTTTAATATTCTATAAACACTTGTTGTATGTAGGTCTAGGTTATTTTAACAGTTTTTTGTTTTGCAGATAGTTCAAAAGCATGCGACACCAGAACTGTCAATTCACCTGCACTTGACGTTTTCGAGCTTCCACTACCTTCTATCACTCTACTATCCCCATGGGTAGTACGTAGTTGACGGAGACGTCTGAAGAGTCCCTTGACAACCAGAGGAAGCAGGCCACCTTTTCCAAGTCAGACTTGTGGATACACTCTCCGAGCCAGGAAGGACTTCTGATTTCCAGACTCTCAGACACTTGGATTTTTTTTGGACACCGAGCGCATATCTTACACCAAGGAGCAGATCGAGAACCTGGAGTTACCACTGAAGATCACCCAAGTTTTTGAGGACCCGACTTCTCTGAAGATTAGAGCCACCTGCCAGGAGATCCAGAATGTAGCACAGATAATAGAACACAATGGGAAACTGAAGCTCAGAAGGAACATGGAGATTTATGACAAAGACAACAACTACCCTGGACCCGCAAAGCATCACAACACTCAGTCAGTATTTCTTCGGTCACATCATCAGTCGCATCATCAGGAGCAGATCTCAGCAGCCAGCAAGCCAGCAGCCATATATTCCTGCCAGAGCCCTGTACTTCAGCCCCAGCGGGAGATCCAGATTCAGATCCAGCCGACGATCATTTACAATTTTTGCCACCTCTCAGGATGCCACTATGAAGAGTGCCGCAAAAGACGAAGGCTACGCCTGCACTGCGGATCGCCTGCCCATCAAGTCAAGGATTACCCGGAGATCGTTGATCACACTGCCCAAGGACAAGCACGAGGAGCACCAGGACTACAGCAAGGGGACCCACTTCTTCAGATTCAGCAATCACATGGAGCACAACCGCATGAGCCAGTCTACGTCAGAATAGTGAAGAAGATGGAAGTATTTCCAGTCCCGAAGGAATACTGAAGACAGATTGAAGGCAGAAGGCTTCTTTTGCATGGTTGGAGGAAACCATGTATTGTGATTCGTAGCCCAGTCTTCCTTTAAATTCCTCTTAGCATCTAAATCATTTCTCAAAACTTCTTGTTTTCTTGTTTGAAATCCTGAGTGATATTCGAAACTTATTTCGAGATATTGTTTCCTATTCGGGTAAACTTGTTCGAGATCAACAATTCGATAATTGTTTGGAATCCACTATTCGTTACCCTGTTTCATAATTCATTATTTATGGCTTTGTTTTTGCTTCTATTTGAAAATTTCCTATTTGAACCATGTGCTATTTGAGATTTTATTTCCATCCGAAATTTTATTTTGAAACTTGTCCCCAATCAAAATATTGTTTGAACCTTCACTCCTATCTTGACACTTGCTTGAGATTTAGCCCCTATTCGAGACATCGTTTGAAGAACTTGTTTTCTATTATGAAATTTGGGCTCATTTCCTATATGATTTTGTTTACAATTTGAGACTTGTTCCTATTCAAGAAATTATTTCTGTTCACAACCTTGTTCGACCTTGTTTCCTATTGAAATTCTATTTGTTTCATAATCAGGGTTCGATACCTGTTTCTTGTTCGCTATTTGATACCCTGTTTCTAAATCACTATTCGTAACCTTGCTTCCTGTTCGAGATTCTGTTCAAGATTTCACTTTTTATTCGCGGCTTTGTTGATATCGATTTCCTATCTAAGATTTGTTTCCTGTTGGACTTTTGTTCGAGACTTCGTTGTCGTTCGAGATTTTGTTATGTACAAAGTTTTTGGTCCTTATTTCGAGACTTTGCCTTCTATCTGATACATTGCTTCTATGCAACCTTCGCGGCTTCGTTATTTGGGATTACGTTCCCTATACGAAATCTCGTTACCATTTCAGATATCAGTTGAAATTCCGTTATAATTTGAAACTCCGCTCCCTGTCTGAAATTTTAAATCTCCCTGGTTACCCTTTTGTACTCACTACCCTTGATTTGATTTCGTGTTGCTTTATAGTACCTAATAAACCCTTGTATTCTTACAGACAAGTAACCTCACCATTTTTGTGACTTGGACTACTGAAACTCATTTTGAACTTCTTTGAAATTCCTAGGGATAAAGTCGAGAGGCTATTCGATGACTTACTATGGCATGACAGTTGCGCGCTGCAGCCATTAGCTGGATTATGGAGACTGAGGGTTCACTCTAGCCAGTAGCGCACTGGCGAGGCAGGAACTTTAAGTTGAAGTGATTTCAGACAATCATAGGTTTTCGAGTACTGTCGAGACTTCTCATATTCTTCATACCTTGATCTCTTGGGTTGCTTCGTCAATGATTGTTGGAAAGTGGATAAGGTTGACAGATTATTCGGTGACATATTGTTATTGAGTCACGGAGCCGAAAGTCCACTGCAGTCAAATATATACTGGCGGGGTAGGGATTCTAGGCAAAGTGACTTGAAATAACTATATGTTCCCGGACACCATGGAAACTATATCTTTTTTTTATGATTATTGGTTTTCGAGAATCACAGATCTTTGCACGTTCATCCTGATTTGATACTGTATCTCTTGAGTATTGTGTACGTCTCCTCAATCAACCCTTGCTAAATTTTCCTTCTAGCATTTTATCGTTAGATCATTAAATTTCTCAAAATTGTATATTACCAGATTGTGATTCCGTACTTCGTGTATGACTTGTCTAAACTTCGATCTTAAGTCATGTCTATCTGGCCATAATTTTCTAACTTGTCCTAGCCCACTTGTGTTAAAATATCGATTTTTTTTATCATGCTTAATAGTGTGTCTTCATGATTTTGCTCCTCTAAGTTGTAATTGGAACTTTATTCTATCTCGTGCATATTTGGTTCTTGATCATTGATCGTATTATTCCAACTTCTTGTGTATACTTGGTCTCAAGGCTCAGAGTGTCATGGATCGACAGAAGCACTAGGCGGACAACAGCAGATGGCCACTGGAGTTCGCAGTTGGAAGTAGAATATTCTTGAAGAATCTTGCCGACCAGAGGCACCATTCATTTTGGCAGAGGCAGGAAGCTCAGTCCGAGATTCATCGGACCTTTCGACGTGACGACGCAGATTGGCGAAGGGGCATATCGACTAACGCTTTCAGCTAGTTTGGAGGGAGTACACGACGTTTTCCATGTGTTCCAGCTTCGACGCTACATTCCAGATCCGAGCCATGTGGTGGACTATTCCGAGCTGGAGGTGGGCCGAGATTGACCTACGAGGAGCAGCCAGTGGAAATCCTTGATCGGAGGGAGAAGCGCTTGCGGAACCAGACTATTTCTACTTGTCCGTATCATGTGGAGACACCACTCTTCGGGAGAGTCCACGTAGGAGCGCGAGGACGAAATGCGGGAGCGATATCCCAATTTGTTTGCTTGACTGTATTGCTTGGTTTGAGATTTTCTTAATTGAATAAATGATTGTGTTTAAACATTTTGTCGTGATTTTGTTTTGAGAACTCATTTTGTTCCTTGAATTTCGAGGACGAAATTATTTTAAGGGGGGAAGATTTGTAACTCCACCTTTTCCATTTTGGTGAAATTTAAAACTTTTAATAATAAATACTTCATTTCTTTTATTATAAATTTATAGTTATGAGTATTTTTGAGGGAAGAAATTTGAAGCAGGTATATATTGTAACCCCATATTCCCAATTTTGAGGAATTGAAATTTTCTATACTAATATTTTATAACAATTTTGAATGATGAATTACTTTGGAGGAATGGACTTGAGAGCAGGATTTTCAAATTCAAATTAGTTGTAACAAACTAATTGTGGCTCCCATTTTTCTTTCCTTAAAAACCATTGAACCTTTTAATATTTTTTTTAAACTTTTGTACTTTCATGCAAATAATGAAACAGGGGAGGGCCTGGCTGCCTAAAACCATTTTTGCGGGGGGGCCTTACTGCAAAAAGGGTTGAATAAAATTATTGTGAATAGGAGAGAGAAGGTTTCATTCATCAGGCTCAGCTAAGCCTTCTCCCCAATTCGAAGCAAGACCTAATCCTAAATTTTTCTTGGCGCCAAAGATGGCGACGACGGCAGGGCCAGCCTGGCGGTGACGACGAGCGGCGTTGGTGGCGCACAGCCATCCACGTGGAGGCGGACGGCGAGCATGCCGTTGGTGGCGCACGGCCATCCACGTAGAGGCGACGAGCGGCGCACGACCACCAGCCCACGGCGGCGACAAGGCGCACCTCTCCGGCGACCGTTCCATTCGCAGCGACGGTGACCGTGGGAGTCATCTCCAGCTCCACCGACGAGGATCTACTCCGGCGACGGATTTTGTGGCGAAGGCGTTCGATACTCTCAATGGCAGCGGCGACCGATGTCTAGGCACAGCGATACTCCTCCGTGGCTGAGGTCGTCTTCTCCGACGAGGCCATGAGTCGAGTACCGGCAACACGGCAGACGGTGACGGCAGCATTTATTCTTCCTCCGGTGATCTTCGCGACTGCAGGACGTGAGCTCGTTTCTTCACCAAATTCATCAAGATCGATATAATTTCGGTATGTAGACTGATCTCATCGATGTAGGTTCTTGATCTTGTACTGAACGATTTCTCATTCTCCTTGTAGATTCTTAAGAGTAAGTTCTGTAGAGAGTCGATCGATCGTTCGTCACCATTGCACTCGGACTCACGATCCCCTCTGGTAAGTACTTGACCAATTCCAATTTCAATTCAATCGAGGAGTGGATCTGTTATTTTTGATCGGTCATTTGGATTCTTCTTTGAATTGGAACTTATAATAGGAAACGATCGAGGAAGTAGTGACCGATTGGAAAGAACGTAGAATTTAGGATTATCAATCCTGAGTATTTATGTCTCGTTTTCTTGATTTTCTTATGCAGAGATCTGAGTTCATTCGATGTTGAGCTGACACTCTGTTTTCTTCCTCTGTTTTGAATCTGTTTGGCAAAATGCTGCAGCAAGGTTTCGATCTTATCGGGACTCGAGAAGTAGTATCTGAAACTGGGATTGAGTCCCCACCTTATTGGATATCTTTCCAGGTAATTTTTCCTATATTTTGTTATAGAGAGTAGTTTTGCTGCATATTTTGAATGTGTGTAGTGGTGTCCAGATCTGTGTCGTGTTCGTGGGTGCGGGCCATCATTGTTCGTGTCCTTTGGTTCATGTCCAGCTGCTGCTGCTTTCAGTTTGTGTGTATGTGTCCATGAAGAAGTCGGGTTGGTGTTCAGCTATTTTCAAATTAAAGGATGGTCGATTTTGTATAGGCTTTGCTAGGATTGGAGTTAGCATAGGAGTTGTCCGTTGTAGTCCAGAAGTTAAATTTCAAGTGGAGGAAATTAAGGGCTGGCTCTGTGTTCATTTCTGAGAACTGTATATGGACATTTAGGAATTTTTGTAGTTCTAATGTACTGCTAAACTCTTGGGGTACTGCTAGCTTGAGTAGGTTCTGTGTAATTCTTTTGCTTCAAGTAATTGATGGGTATAGTTAAGCAATGCAGGACACCTAAATGAGGGGAGAAGTTGAGCCTGAGCGTAAGCTTGGTTGTTTCATACGGAGTTTGATGGACTTAGTATATTGTGAAGTTGTTGAGTTTGGCTCTATCTAGTTACTAAGAGGGTGTATATCTGTTGTTAAGATTGGGCTGTGTTAGTTTTTAAAATTGTGTTTGAGTATGATCCAATGAACCACTGGTTAGGTTTTTGTGGATTCTGAGGGTATTGTTTAAAGTTTGATGTACTGCTAGGCTTGAGAAAGTTCAATTGGTTTGGATTCATGTATACAGTTGTTCTTTTTGAATTATAGTTATAAACATTTCAAATATATCAGTAGTAATTTGTTATACATACATATATATATATATATATATATATATATATATATATATATATATATATAATAAGCTTATTATTAGCAAGGGTCCAAATTAAGGAAAATATATAGTTAATTTATTAATAGTTTGACCTAACTAGTTAGCAATACTTAACCAACTTGTACTAAAATTCAGGTGGACTTACAGATCATCTTCCTACCCTTGATTACCGGAGCAAGGCAAGTACTTTTCTACGGTTTTGTGCATTTACATTCTTGTACCCTTTCTTGTGACACGTCATGGCACGATATTCATATACTCCTGTATTCCTGTACCCTTGTTCTTGTACTTATTAGTGTCGGGTGGGGAAATACACTAGCCATGTGACCAATCCCGGTTACTATATATTCTTGTACCTAGCTTAGGCCTCGCACTGTGCACGCGGGTCCTAAGTCGTACCATATTCATGTACTCCTGTGCATGCTCCTGTACTCACCCCAGCCGGTCATATGGACTAGATGTATTTTGATATTGTGCACTTGTTATGTCTGGTACTTCAGGATTATAGTTTCATTCCTGTACTTTACATGTTCCTGCACTTTACATTCATGTACTATAGTTCCAGTACTTATTCCATGTACTACTTTCCTGTACTTTCATGTTCATTCCTGTATTTTATTTTCCTGTACTCTTGTACTCATTTCATATCACGTTCATGTTTCATTACCTAGAACTGTACTTTGCTCCGCTCCTGAATAGGATATGTTGCAGGTATGCTTGCAGGACATTGATCTACTCTATGGGCCAGAGCCCAGAATTCTGAGCAGGATGAGGCTTAGCTTGAGGCTTCAGGTTTAGATTACTTAGCTTTACTTGAGATATTGACTTTAGAGTTCATAGCACTTTCATTCTTGTTGATTCTGGTACATTATGATATCTGGATTTGTGGATTATGGTGATCATTCTGGGATACGTTTTTAGATGCTGTGATTCTATACTTTCATGTTTATCTGGTTAGTTTTCCCTAGCTTGGTACAGCTTACTTCGTCGTGTCTAACGACGAAGGCTGGGCGTGTCCGACTCGTGTCCGATTATTCGGGAGCGGGTCGTGACATGTTTTCAAATCCTGCACACTGCACACTACACTGTAAACACTAATCTGGAAACTATATTGCATTACAAATTTTGAACACCAATAATCACTGCACCTAATTCACTAGTTATAAACTGTGCATCTGAGATAGAGTCAAATAGTGTCAAACACTACATCATCACAAACATCCAATAGAGTCAAATAAAAATAGAATATGATAAAAAGTCTCCCACCAACATACATGTCCAATAGTGTATAAACAAAAGTGTACCAATAAACAATTTGCCCATAGGGCCAATACATACAACTCATAAAAAACCAATAAAATCACTGAGGACCCCTGCTATGCATCTGAGATAGCATGAACTCATACTTCTCCTGTGTAAGCTACACCACAGGGGCAGTAGGAGGTAGTACAACGTCTGGAGTCGGCGCCGTCGATGGACCGGGAGGACATATCTGCTCCAGCTCTCGTAGTCGTTCAGCATGCGCAGCAAGGGTACTCACCTTCCTCTGAGAACTCTCCTCAATCGAAGTATGTATCTGAGTGAGTGAGGCAGACATGGTCCTCTGCGATCCCTCCAGCTCGACCTGTCTACGCTCTGTGCGCTCCGTAGACTCGATGAGCGTGTGCAAGCTGGTAGTTTTAGCCTGCTGCAGACTCATCAGCTCCTGTATACTGCGCTTGACCGCATCAAATCATCCACTGATCATCGGATCGTCGGATCGTCGCTCTGCGGTATGGTGATCAAAAATCTGCTGCTGCAACTCGTAACGCACCTCGTCGATCTGACGACCAATATCCTGAGCTCGTGATGATACCTGTAAAGCTGGAGACTGCGCACTGACAGAGGGGGCCCGGGATGACTCTGAAGCCAAATAGGTGCCGTAGGATCCCGTACCGTAGTACGTACCCTTTTGAAGATCACTAACGGCGGTCATCTAGAGGTCGTCCGACGATGGAGCTGTAGGCGGCTGGGAGAAAGTACCAACCCCTCCCTCTGCTGACGCACTAGCAGTGGCAGCAGCCGCCTCCTCTTGTAGCCGAAGAAACTCGGCCTAGAACATTATTTGCTAACGTTTAAGTGCTTGTTAAAGTCTATATTGATATCTATTTTCCTGTTTTCTAAATTATAGTAAATTAATATAAAGAATAGAACGTACATATGCCTGCGTCGCCCTTCCGTCAATAAACTCCCCAGCCCTCCGATGGGTGACAAGGAAGACGGTCACCATGTTGGGGTCCTCACCCTTTTTTAACTGTTAAAATATATTATCTATTATTAGTATTAAATATTCTATCCAACTATATATAAAATGATGTCCGTCATAGGAAATGTACCAGACGACGAAAATGCTCCGTCATAGGAATGGAGCTACAACACTACTTACTGGCGCTCGACCGCGCCACCTTGGCCTTGTCAGACCGCTCCTGGTACCTGGCCTCGTCGAATCTAGCCTTCATCGTAGTCCACTGCTCTGGCGTGATCAAACCATGGATCGGCTTTCCGGAGCGTTCACGAGACTTCTGGTCGTGGATCGCATCACGGATGAGCTTGCCTGCGACGGCAGAAAATTGGGCTTCGATCTTCGCCACCCGGTGTGGTGGATAGAAATAGGTCCTCTACAAGAAGTAAAATAGAAAGTGTTGTATAATATACACAAATGATTATTAAAATTTAAAAATAAACAAATTTTTACCTTGAAGTGGGCCAACCAAAAGGCCTTCCTATCTACGGGAGCATCTGAGTAGTTAATCCAAGGCCCACCATAGTTCTACCTCAGAAATAACCCCAGCTGTCTCTGTACTGCAGGAGACCGATATCTATACAATAATAAATTTCATGAATATATATGTACATATAATCATTTAAGAAATATATATTAACTAATTAACTTACTTCGTAGGCCCGTCCGTCCAAATCTCCATACGCGTCTCGTCCGAGAGAGCGCATGGAGGGTCGCTCTCATAAGATGCCTGACCAGGATTAGTCTGATTGCCGTCCTCCATATGCTTGGCGTCGGCTCTCCCCATGGAGCCGTCGGCAGGAGGAATGCTAGACGCGGGAGGAATGCTGGACGCGGGAGGAATACTGGATGACGAGGGAGGAGTCGCCAACCTGCTGGAACTGCCCTGTCCCAGTAATGGACCGGGAACAGAACGGTAAACTGGCATACTCGGAGATGAGGATGAGGGTACGGAATCTGCATCCCCAACCTGGGACTGCCTAACATAATATCCTCCGTATCGTCCGGGTCTAGTCATACCAGATAATAACATTTGACAATAAAACAAATATACATATTTATATGATAGACATCACAAATTTTTGAAAAATATCATAGTCACAAAAGTGTTACTAAAGTGTCAAATATGATGATAGAACAAACGTACAGATTTAATCCTCTTCTAAAAATTCATCTAGTTCGTTTAGCTCTTCTTCTTCTTCTTCCTCCTCTACATCTTTACTTTTATCTGCATCTTCCTCTTTAGATATTTCCACTTCTTCTACACAATTAGATGTGTAATGAGGAACTTTTGTCGTGTCCACTTCTATAATATTTTTTACAAGAGGTAGTTCATCCTCTTGATAAGCTATATCGTCAACCTCAAAGGTATTTCTAGCTTTGGTCTTGCATACTGCCCACCAGTCCGACCTTGTTGTTCTCCGTTTAGGATAACTTGTAATGTATACGAGCTGAGCCTGACTTGATAGGACAAATGGTTCATAGGCTTGATATCGACGCCGATAGTTTATATCCATAAGACCGTGCTTGTCTACTTTCCAACCTTGACCTTCAATCGGATCGAACCAATCACACCTGAATAACACAATATTAGCAGGCTCTATTCCATAACTATATGTCAGCTCCACAATCTTCCGTAGGACGCCATAGAAATCGTTGCCCGCATCAACATCTTTGTAGTTCGAAGATATGATACACAAATAACTGTTTTTGGTGGAATCGAGATCCACAAAGTTGTCTCTGATCGAGCAAGTTGTTGACTTGAACCTAAACCCATTCACACAGTAGCTTGGCCATATTTTTGCAGTATAAATTGGTCCCTTGGCTAGCGTTCTAATATACTCATTCTCAAGTCTTGCGTATGGACGATCGACCTAAATACCACGAAAAAAGAAATTAAGCTCATTCTCAAGTGCATATACAGAAAGGTAATTACAGAGTTCTCAAGTCTTACGTATGCACTCAACCATGATGGAAAATAATGCCTCATTTCTTGTTCTAGTTCTTCTTCTGTTATGTGTGGCCTACCTGACCTCACATCATCATTAAATATGCTGAAAATAACATCGTTCAATTAATGTAATAGTATAATAATCAACACTATTAAAATAATATAGACGTATTAATTACTTACCCCTCCAGCTTCTCTACTTCATCCTCATCGCAGTTGAGTAATACATACACCTGAGCAGCCCTTAGCTCATCATCGTTCAGATATCTCTTTTTCATTTTACCCGATGGCTTTCCTGGAGCATTGAATACCTTCAGTATTGTATCATTACATTCATGATTTTCGTCGTCGTTTCTGGAAGCTCTCGTTCTATTAGTTGCAACATGAGTCTTGAAATACATCGAACAAAAGTTTGTAATCTCCTCGAGAACTTAGGCTTCACAAATAGAACCCTCGACCCGTACCTTATTTTTTACCTTTCTTTTTAGGTGATTCAAATGTCGCTCGAATAGGTACATCCATCGATATTCGACGGATCCACCAACTCATGCCTCATAGGAAAGATGAATCGGCAAATGCTCCTTAGAGTCGAAGAATCCAGGAGGAAACACCCTCTCTAGCTTGCACAGTGTTATCGCAATGTCCTTCTCTTGCTTTTCTAGACGATCAACGAACAATTTCTTAGAACAAAGATCCCTGAAGAATATGCTAAGCTCCGTTAATGGATCCCAAACTGCCTGCGGTAAGAATTCCCGAAATGTAATCGAAATTAACCTCTCCATGAATACGTGACAATCGTGGCTCTTCATACCAGTCAATTTATTTTTCTTCGGATCGACACATCTTCTTAGATTTGATACATATCCGTCTGGAAATTTTAGGCCCTGGATCCACCGATAAAGTCTCACTTTATCCTCCTTGTCTAGTGAGAAAATTGACTTCGGCAGGAACTATTTTCCATTCTCCTCTATCAAATGCAATGCAGGACATTTGTATATTTCTTCTAAGTCCAACCCGGCCTTGGAATTGTCTTTTATTTTTTGCTTTACGTCCATCACAGTATTAATTATGTTATCAAATACATTCTTCTCAATATGCATGACATCAAGATTACGTCTGATCAGATTGGTACTCCAATATGACAGATCCCGGAATATGCTCCTCTTTGTCCAGTTATGATCTCTACCAAATCCATCGCACTTGTACCCAGTTGTAGGATCTTCGATAGCACTTAGAAAATCTCTAACCTCCTTCCATATCGTGGCTCCGCACCACCTTGGCAGTGGATCACCCTTCTCTACAATGCCAGCACGGAATGCATTTCTGTTCCTTCTGAATGGATGATCTTTTGGCAGAAATTGTTGATGACAATCAAAGAAGCACGATTTTCCTCCGTGTTTCAAGCGGAAAGACTTAGTACGGTCCATGCAATACGGACATGAGAGACGACCATGAGTGCTCCATCCAGATAACATTCCATAGGCCGGAAAGTCGTTGATGGTCCACATAAGGGTTGCCTTCATCTAAAAATTCTGCTTCCTGGAAACATCGTACGTGTTAGCGCCTACTTCCCATAACTGATTCAACTCATCTATCAAAGGTTGTAAGTACACATCAATGTTCCTCTTGGGATTGTTCAGACCAGAAATTATAACGGTTAGAAATATGTACTGAGTCTTCATGCACATCCAAGGCGATAGGTTATACGGAGTGACAATCACAGGCCAGTACGAATACGGGGATCCCGAAAGACCAAAAGGAGTAAAACCGTTAGAAGATAGCCCCAACCTGATATTACGCGGATCTGAAGCAAAATTATGATATACTCGATCAAAGTGCTTCCATGTTTTGGTAATAATAACATTTGCCAAATTAGTTTCTATTGGATTTGGAATTTATAGGTTAAAATCCCATGGATATATATATATATATATATATATATATATATATATATATATATATAAAAAAAAAAATATATATATATATATATATATATATATATATATATATATAAAATATATATATATAATAGAACACTAGAATTTTATTGATATAAAGTGAGTTCCAACTCAGGTTACAAAAGGAGCATGAAGCTCATATTACAACTGAATATATGCTGTCACTCAAAACCATCTGGGAGACTTGCATGTGAACAATGAGCCATCACCTTCTTGATCTGTCGTTTAACCTCGAACACCAGCTGCTGACCCCCGTATGAGAAGCCTTCATAACGCCATTTATTTCTCTCTCTCTCTCTCTCCTCTCTCTCTCTCTCTCTCTATATATATATATATATATATATATATATATATATATATATATATATATATATATATATATATATATATATATTTATATATATATATTTTATAATATATATATTATATATATATTATAAAATATATATATTATATATATATATATATATATATATATATATATATATATATATATATATATATATATATATATACATTTTTTAATATATATAAATATATTTTATATTTTATATATATATATATATTACATATATATATTTTTTACATATATATATACATATTATATATATATATATATATATATATATATATATATATATATATATATATATATATATATATATATATATATACGCCAGAGGTCCTCTTTGGAGGGAGCTAGATATATATATATATATATATATATATATATATATATATATATATATATATATATATATATATATATATATATAAATATATATATATTTTTTAATATATATATATATATATATATATATATATATATATATATATATATATATATATATATATATATATATATACACGCCAGAGGTCCTCTTTGGAGGGATCCACCCACCCAACGGCTTCTACGCCACAGGCTCCCAAGTTCTGTTCCCTGGTAGGACCTCCCCAGGTTTTTACGCGCCAGGGATTTACGCGCCAGGCTATTCATCCATGCTCTCAGGTGGGACCCGCCCCACCGAAGGCTATTTCGCGTCAGGACTATTCCAAGACTTTTACGCTCCGGCCTATGGTGGGTCCTCCCTCATTATGGTTTTTACGTGCCTAGCTCCTCCAACAGCCTTTACGCGCCTGGCTGCTCTTCAGAGTACTCCAACTCCCTAACCCCCTCTTCTTCAGACGAGCCCTATCCCACACCCGACTTCCCCTCTCATCAACATCTCCACGCCAACCAACCTCTCGCCCCCTCCTCTGCGCATTACGCACCACACCCCTGCACCGATCTATCTTTCACCCCCAACACCGCGCTTTACGCATCTTCTTTCATCGATTCCACCCAACCGACCCAGGTACACACCCTCCCACCCCCTCCAGCTTACCCTATTGCCAGCTTCCCAGGCCCTGGCCTCCCCTCTGTGCCCTCCGCCCCCCTCTTGCCCCAACCCTTGTCTCCTCAGAGGCCCCCGGCCTTCCTCCTGTACCTCCTACCCCTCCAACCTCCAGCCCGCTTGCGCTCAGCTCGCCCGAGCCTAGCAATCCCGTAGAGGTCGTCACGGCTCTTCCAGATGCCGTTGGCCCGTCTGTAGTATCATCCTCCACGAGCAGAGCGAACCCCGCTCCTGGGAGATCTCCACACGCCGTTCCCATGCCAGAGCACACCCCTAGGTAGATCCCCCAGTAAACTCTCACCAGCCAGAGCAGATCCCCTCCTCGATTGATCCCCCACCTCCCAGTAGCTCATCCCCGATCCCTTCCCCGGCCGTCCATGCTCCGCCGACTTTCGCAGCCATGTTTCGTCCGGACCTGGCACCGGCCAAGGCTTCTCTCGTCCCATATATCAATCTTCCGAACATCGAGTACTCCCAGGAGTCACCGGTGCCATCGGTCCCATTCACCGACTTAGAGATGACCTCACTATCGAATTCATTCCCCCACACTTTCATCCTCAAATTTTCATCCGGATGTCCCAAACTCCCAAGGGTGCAAGAGACGATAGCCAGCTGGAGACTTACCGCGGATTACCGGGTGGCCCCCCTTGATCCCAAACACATTCTTCTTCACCTCTCATCCGACTTAGACCATAAGACAGTTTGGTCCAAAGGCACGTGCAGAATCGATTCCCATCTGTCACGACCCGGTCCCAATTTCTTGGGTCGAATCAGATCATGTCCAGCCTGCACCGTTGTTGAGACGGCGGCAGTAAGCTGTATCACTCATGCAGGTAAATAAAACAACACAGTCTAATTGCCACAACTTTAATAATTCGAATAGTTTAAAACTTTTTACAATAAAATGAAAAATACATCTGAAGTACATTGCTTTCCACAAACATCATGAATTATAAAGAAGAAAAAAAATCTAGGCAACCAGCTCATCAGTCTCGAGATCATCGTCCTCTAGTTGGGACCTCGAAAATATCGCGGAACAAAGCCTCATCAGTGATACCTAAAATGTTGGTTCTCCAGTCAGGAGGGAGCAAAGTACAATTCATGCTAATCTTGACAATTAATTTAACAATAGAATCATGCACTTTTAAACAGTTTGAAGATGAACAGTTTTGAAACAATACAGTACAGTGATGTGAATAGGCAATGTATATGACCGGCTTGGGTTACAGTAGTATCTAGCGATACGGTATGGCTTGTCCCCGTGTGAAGAGGGGAAAGCTAATACAGTCAGTTACAGTAATTTGGATGTGGTCATAAACATTACTCTACTCCCCCAGTCCCCAACAGTACAGTCAATACTCCCGAAGGAGTTCGTGTTTGAACAGTGGTTTAAAATTGCAGTGAAGTGATTATTAAATAATTGTAATCAACATAAATGTACTTGCCTTTGTTTTAGAATGACTGGATAGACGAGTTGGTACCATGGAGGAACGTCAGGTGTAACTTCGAGTTCCTACAGTTGAGAACTCGACTTAGAACCTTGAATAACCAGACTAAGTGTGCTAGTTGCAATCTCTAGTAGTAAATCCTAGTCAGGTTTTAAGTTGTATTAATTTACAGCTAACGATTACGTCGCAACTACGTGCGTTGATTAAACCGATTAATTTGGTTATTTGGAAATAATAACAAGGACCAATTAACTTTGGAAAACTTTGTGTTTTTGTAATATATTTATAAAATTATAGTTTCTTATAGTGATAAATCATGAACTAGTTATTTACTAATATTTTATCCATTTAATTAATTCTTGATTAATTATAAAATTACGCTCTAACGACGATTTATACGTCTAATCAAAATACCACCCAAGATCAACATCCACCCAGAAAAATAAAGTAAAACCTACGCTAAACAATACATGGGCACAGCTAATCATTCTAGAGTTATGGGCTTATGTCCGGTACAATTCTTTTTACATAAAAAAATAAGAGGAAACGATTAAGTTACTAAATAAAATGCAGTAATTAAATAACTATAATAAATAGCTTAACTATTAAATAAAAATAATTTAAAATATAAGTTGGAGTCTCAGACTCGGTCCAACATCAAATCTAGCTAATACCTCAACGCCCGGTCGGACCGGTGCGTTTGCATTTCGCCAGGGCCCACAGACCGGTACGGTCGTCGCCCAAAAAATCAGTTTTAAATTTATTATTCCGAAAACCAATTTTAAAATCAAATTAAATAAAGTTTTGTAAAAATTTGGGCAGCATTTCCTCTATTTTGGGACAACCCAAAACTGGGAAATGCGCCACAAAACCTGCAATTGTTCCAACCAAAATAATAATCCCGAAAATATAACCACCGAAAACCAACCACAGAAATAATTTCCAACCACAGAACCTTCCCGAAATACCCGGGATTTCCGCAATCAAACAACAACATAAAAATCTCAGCAACCACATCACAAAAATCTCGCAAACCAACCACACCAAAAGCTAACGTAGCTAACCGAATCTTCTACGTAGCTAACCGGATTTCCCAAAGGGAAACCGGGGACCGATTATCATCATAGACTCTACGGGAGGGACGAACTACTGTGATTAACAGGAAAATTTACCGAGAGGCTCGATGACGGAGTCCGAAGGGTGGCCTCGGACTCGGGACGCACCGTCATGGACTCGAGAGTCTCCGGACAGTGTTACAATGCGTTGCGAACGTACAGGAAATCCCAGACAGGAGGATCAACACACGGGAAACATGCGGACAGCGGATCAGGGAGCCGTCGAGCCGCGGGAAACGGGGACAGCCAATGGGCACCGCAGAACTTGACGACGCTGGAGGCTCGGGGTCGGCCGGGGACGGATCTGAACAGCGGGGAAGCGAGGGTACCATAGCTCGGGACAGCGCGGGGAGATCCGCGCGCTGGAGGGGCGCACGGCCGCTGGCTTCGCCGGGGGTGGGCGAGCTCGGGGTGGCGGAGATCGCCAGAGAGTGGGCCGCGCACGGACGGCCGGAGGCGCGAGGGAGGTCGCGCGCGCTGGGGCGTCGGCGCTGGCTTGGCCGCACGGAAAGCGCGCTGGACGGGGAAAAGCCGGGGAGCGGGGCTGGTCGCCGGCGGAAGTTGGCCGGGCGGGGCTTCCGTCGGTCGGGGTCGGGGGAAAATGGGTTTGTTGGAGTTAGTTGGGGAAGGGAAGAAGTTGGAGAGGGGAAAATATGGCTCTGTTGAGAAAGAGTGGAGTTGATCTCTTCTCTAATGCTTGTGAAGAAAAAGAGGAGAGAATAAAAGAGTGATGATGTGTTCTGAACGTGAAGAGTGTGAGGAGTTGTGGGTTTATTAAGGAGAAGGAGAGGAAGAGTCTCCTTCCAGAACGTGGGGAACAAAGTGAATGAGTGGAGAGGAAATAGGAAGGGAGTTATGAATGTGAAACGAGGGGTTAACAAAACGTGTGGAGAAAGAGTCCACAGGTCGGGTAGATCTTGGAAAGGGGTTTGCAGGTTGGGAAAATGGATCGGTCTCGCGGGTTGGGCTGGGTCAGCAACCAAAAACCCAATTCTTTATTATTTAGAAAATAGTTTCAGCCCAAAATAATAATATTAATAATTATAACATTAATAATAATAACAATATTAATACTTAAAATTTAACCAAAGTTGTTATTATTATTTTTTTATATTTTTTTAAAGAATGCAACTAAATTAATTATTCTAATAAAACAGACTATGGGTTTCACAACCTTCCCTCCTTAGAAAATTTCGTCCTCGAAATTAAAAGGCAGGTAGGAGAATCAAACAGGTACGGGTACTACACTCGTAACTCAAGTCCAAAAATAAGAATTTTCAAAGCAGTCGTGGATGAGACGGTTTAGGGACAAGTTTTATGATATTATCCACGCAGAAAAATACAAAGGCGAACCAAAGTACACGAGGTTGATCAGACCATCATGCACCGGTCCTGATTAGACAATATATTAGTGGGTGCACCCAATAAAATATTATCATGATCAAGCTTGATTTAAAGAGATAGCTTGCAAAACTAGGCTAACTTAGCAGCATTAGTCAAATTTAGAACGGGAAAAAGAAAAGATAAGGAATAGGAGTTTAAGTGATGGCTCAAATTCTGATTTCTTCTCATCTCTGACTAGACTGGCAACTGGTTTCTCTGGCACTGAAAGGTTGATTCCAATCTTCAGTTCTGAATTATCCAAAATGTGACTCGGATCCGAAATGTAACGTCTGAGCTGTGACGTAGAAGACGTTGCACATTCTCAAGATTAGCTGGTAGAGCTAACTGGTACGCTACTTCCAACGCGTCTTAAACTTCAAATGACCTGATGTACCTGGCCTCAATTTCCAGCTCCGTCAAAACTGATTGTTCTTCTGGTAGGAGAAACTTCACTAAATGCAATTTGGTCTTCCCAAGACCTGCCAAATTCCGAGACACAAAATCTCAATACATCTTCAAGCATCTGGATTGACCTCTCTGATTGCTCGTCCCGCGGTACTCCATGAATCCGGTAAATATGCCTCTCGTACAATGCTGCCAACTTCTTTAGTGGATAAACCAACTTTGAAAGTGTGCTGACTTAGTCAGTCGATTTTCTATAATCCAATTGGTGCCCTTCCCTCCTTGGGAACAAGGCAATCCTTACTCAAAATTCATTGTCATATGCTTCTACTTCTACTCCGAATTGTCCAGCGGCTCCAACAAACTTGTTGTTCTCTTGCTAAATTCCTCATGTTGACAACTTCACATCTAATCCTATACCTGGAATTGTCCTTCTTTATTCCATAACACCAATCAATGGAGGCATATTCCGATACATCTTATTAGCTCCTGAATATATGGAATACTGCGACTGGTGTATTTCTTCCTTCAACTCGTTCCTCCGTTTGTCAGCCGATACGTAAAGTCTCGTACCATTCTTCAGAGTTCCACTACTGATCAATTTAGAAACCCTCAAGTGTTCCAGCCAACACTTGATCTCTAAGCCCGCAAAGTGCCTCGTTTTGAAACTACGTCATCTTGATTTTGTCCATTAGCCTCGAACTTCATCAATACTGAATCAGCATCCAGCTCCGTCCTTCTATCTCCAGGTAGTATAACCTCCAGTCCAAACTTCTCGATGTCGGAATGGTACTGCAGGTTGATGTCGAAAACCTTCATCTGCTTCAACCATCTTCTTAGTCTAACATTCAGCCCTTCCTGAGTGAAGACATATTTCAGACTTTGGTAGTCCGTACATATTTTCACTCCCTTTCCATAAAATCATGCTTCCATAGCTTCAAAGTAAAGATAATTGCAGCAATTCAAATTAGGTGTGGGATGATTCTTCTCATGAGTCTGTAGTTGCCTATATGTGTAAGCAATTACTTTTCCATGTTGTTGAAGAACGCAGTCCAGTCCTTTTCCAGAGGTATTACTGTAAATTGAAAACCTACCGGTTCCTGCGGGTAGCGCAAGGATTGGTGTAGTGGTAAGTCTCTTCTTCATCTCCTCAATGCCGCCTGGCAAACTTTCGTTCAGATGAACTCTTCATTCTTCCAAGTGTGCTTCGTCATTGGCTCAGCAATCTTGGCAAAATCCTTCACGAACTTCTGATAGTAGCCGGCCAAGTTTAAGAACCTTCCGAATTGAACTTGGGGTATATCACTCTTCAACAACAGCTATCTTCCATCGAAATTTCTTCTCTTGACAACATGGCCAAAAGTTACCTTGTCAACAATCCACGTTCAGATAACTTACTATAAACTTCTTTTTCTTCAAAGTTTCCAAAATTTCCTCAGGTGTTCCTTATGCTCTTCTTCAGTCTTCAAGTATATCAGAATGTTATCTATGGAGAAGATAAACTGATTCAAATACTCATGAAAATCTCTGTTCATGAGATTCATGAACATAGCAGTAGTATTTGTTAGTCTAACGTCCTGACCAGAGAAAACTACCCATACTTGGTGTTTGAACGCCGTCTTGGAAATGTCCTCTTTCCTGACTTTGATTTGATGGTAGTCAAATCTTAAGCCAAACTTCGAAACACCCTAACTCCACACAACCAGATCAAACAGATCCTCGATTCGGGCAGAAAGTACTTGTTCTTTAGTGTCTGGTAACCGATGCACATCCGTTGTTCCATCCTTCTTGGGCAAAAACAATATAGGTGCTCCCTAAGGTAAAGTTCCACTCTGAATAAATCCTAGAGCCTTCATTGATCTGGTCCTTCATCTTCTTGGCCACCTTCGGGTTGACTCTGTAACATCCTTTAGAATTTAGGGAAAGAGCCGGGGACTAGGTCAGGGGTGAATCCTATGTCTAGATCTGGGATAATCCGGGGAGACTATCAGGAAAAACATCTGCCATAAGGGTGTAACAAAACTTCTATTCATGTGGAGAATTCTAGCAAAAACTCTTATGATTGATCTAAGGACATCCTGTTACAACTTCCAAAAAGATGATGCTATACAGCGGTTCTAGTTACTATTCTTCATGGTCCTGGCTCTTGCATGAGCAGTCTCCAACTGCTTCCTTTTCTATGAACCTCGAGTATGCATCATGCCTTATTGTAAGGGGCAGGGTCTGCTGGATAGAAAGAGGGTCCCTAGGTTGTGGCCTAACAGGTGTTGCTGGGATATGAGCTCTGGTTTGATAGAAAGATAAGGGGCAGTCCTTTACCCGATGTTCAGCAGATCCACATGCCAAACATTGTCCCAATCTCTTGCGGCAACGAACGGTCTGATGACCAGGCCTCTTGCAATAGTTACAAGCCCATAGCTTCTTACGACAAGGCTGCCGGAAAGTAGGGTACTTGATGGGACCCAAATATCTTCTAGATTCAGGGGTATCCTTCCTAGGACAAAAGTTCTGCTCTAACTTGGTTGGAGATAACTAAGGCTACATCATTGACGTTCTTCATGTCTTCTCTCGTGATATTCTTCTGTTCCTGCTGGGCTTCATCTTGTGCTTTCTGGAACTCCAGGGTTTCTTGAAATAGGGCAACCATTTGGAAGATGTTTGCTGGTACTGGTGGAGCAACAAAATGAATACTCCACCAAGGAAATGCAACTCAGTTTGAGATGAGGTAGGAATCGTCAGTGTAGGGAAAACTTCACTGGATGCATTATGAGGACGGTCAAACAGCCGCGAGGGAAAAGACCCTGGGCTTGGTTGAGGAGATGGGGTATGATCCGGAGATGACACCTCATCGCCAGCAGGATTTGGTCAACGGTCATTCCCTGGATGGTTTAGGATGCAAACATAAGCAAGGTATCCTAACAGTCTATAATCAAACAAAAATATTTATTTATAATATATTTTGGTCCTATGTTGTGACAAATTGATGTTCTAATGTTCTAATTGTTTCTAGGTATGTTTTCCTAAGTTGTTGTTCTGACCTGCATGGGCCACCACTAAAAACATGTCACGACCCGGTCCCAATTTCTTGGGTCGAATCAGATCATGCCCAGCCTGCACCGTTGTTGAGACGGCGGCAGTAAGCTGTATCACTCATGCAGGTAAATAAAACAACACAGTCCAATTGCCACAACTTTAATAATTCGAATAGTTTAAAACTTTTTACAATAAAATGAAAAATACATCTGAAGTACATTGCTTTCCACAAACATCATGAATTATAAAGAAGAAGAAAAATCTAGGCAACCAGCTCATCAGTCTCGAGATCATCATCCTCTAGTTGGGACCTCGAAAATATCGCAGAACAAAGCCTCATCAGTGATACCTAAAATATTGGTTCTCCAGTCAGGAGGGAGCAAAGTACAATTCATGCTAATCTTGACAATTAATTTAACAATAAAATCATGCACTTTTAAACAGTTTGAAGATGAACAGTTTTGAAACAATACAGTACAGTGATGTGAATAGGCAATGTATATGACCGGCTTGGGTTACAGTAGTATCTAGCGATACGGTATGGCTTGTCCCCGTGTGAAGAGGGGAAAGCTAATACAGTCAGTTACAGTAATTTGGATGTGGTCATAAACATTACTCTACTCCCCCAGTCCCCAACAGTACAGTCAATACTCCCGAAGGAGTTCGTGTTTGAACAGTGGTTTAAAATTGCAGTGAAGTGATTATTAAATAATTGTAATCAACATAAATGTACTTGCCTTTGTTTTAGAATGACTGGATAGACGAGTCGGTACCAAGAAGGAACGTCAGGTGTAACTTCGAGTTCCTACAGTTGAGAACTCGACTTAGAACCTTGAATAACCAGACTAAGTGTGCTAGTTGCAATCTCTAGTAGTAAATCCTAGTCAGGTTTTAAGTTGTATTAATTTACAGCTAACGATTACGTCGCAACTACGTGCGTGATTAAACCGATTAATTTGGTTATTTGGAAATAATAACAAGGACCAATTAACTTTGGAAAACTTTGTGTTTTTGTAATATATTTATAAAATTATAGTTTCTTATAGTGATAAATTATGAACTAGTTATTTACTAATATTTTATCCATTTAATTAATTCTTGATTAATTATAAAATTATGCTCTAACGACGATTTATACGTCTAATCAAAATACCACCCAAGATCAACATCCACCCAGAAAAATAAAGTAAAACCTACGCTAAACAATACATGGGCACAGCTAATCATCCTAGAGTTATGGGCTTATGCCCGGTACAATTCTTTTTTACATAAAAAAAATAAGAGGAAACGATTAAGTTACTAAATAAAATGCAGTAATTAAATAACTATAATAAATAGCTTAACTATTAAATAAAAATAATTTAAAATATAAGTTGGAGTCTCAGACTCGGTCCAACATCAAATCTAGCTAATACCTCAACGCCCGGTCGGACCGGTGCGTTTGCATTTCGCCAGGGTCCGCAGACCGGTACGGTCGTCGCCCGAAAAATTAGTTTTAAATTCATTATTTCGAAAACCAATTTTAAAATCAAATTAAATAAAGTTTTATAAAAATTTGGGCAGCATTTCCTCTATTTCGGGACAACCCAAAACTGGGAAATGTGCCACAAAATCTGCAATTGTTCCAACCAAAATAATAATCCCGAAAATATAACCACCGAAAACCAACCACAGAAATAATTTCCAACCACAGAACCTTCCCGAAATACCCGGGATTTCCGCAATCAAACAACAACATAAAAATCTCAGCAACCACATCACAAAAATCTCGCAAACCAACCACACCAAAAGCTAACGTAGCTAACCGAATCTTCTACGTAGCTAACCGGATTTCCCAAAGGGAAACCGGGGACCGATTATCATCATAGACTCTACGGAAGGGACGAACTACTGTGATTAACAGGAAAATTTACCGAGAGGCTCGATGACGGAGTCCGAAGGGTGGCCTCGGACTCGGGACGTGCCGTCATGGACTCGAGAGTCTCCGAACAGCGTTACGATGCGCTGCGAACGTACGAGAAAGCTCAGACAGGAGGATCAACGCACGGGCAACATGCGGACAGCGGATCAGGGAGCCGTCGAGCCGCAGGAAACGGGGACAGCCAATGGGCACCGCGGAACTTGACGACGCTGGAGGCTCGGGGTCGGCCGGAGACGGATCTGAACAGCGGGGAAGCGAGGGTGCCGGAGCTCGGGACAGCGCGGGGAGATCCGTGCGCTGGAGGGGCGCACGGCCGCTGGCTTCGCCGGGGGTGGGCGAGCTCGGGGTGGCAGAGATCGCCAGAGAGTGGGCTGCGCACGGACGGCCGGAGGCGCGAGGGAGGTCGCACGCGCTGGGGCGTCGACGCTGGCTTGGCCGCGCGGAAAGCGCGGTGGACGGGGAAAAGCCGGGGAGCGGGGCTGGTCGCCGGCGGAAGTTGGCCGGGCGGGGCTTCCGTCGGTCGGGGTTGGGGGAAAATGGGTTTGCTGGAGTTAGTTGGGGAAGGGAAGAAGTTGGAGAGGGGAAAATATGGCTCTGTTGAGAAAGAGTGGAGTTGATCTCTTCTCTAATGCTTGTGAAGAAAAAGAGGAGAGAATAAAAGAGTGATGATGTGTTCTGAACGTGAAGAGTGGGAGGAGTTGTGGGTTTATTAAGGAGAAGGAGAGGAAGAGTCTCCTTCCAGAACGTGGGGAACAAAGTGAATGAGTGGAGAGGAAATAGGGAGGGAGTTATGAATGTGATACGAGGGGTTAACAAAACGTGTGGAGAAAGAGTCCACAGGTCGGGTAGATCTAGGAAAGGGGTTTGCAGGTTGGGAAAATGGATCGGTCTCGCGGGTTGGGCTGGGTCAGCAACCAAAAACCCAATTCTTTATTATTTAGAAAATAGTTTCAGCCCAAAATAATAATATTAATAATTATAACATTAATAATAATAACAATATTAATACTTAAAATTTAACCAAAGTTGTTATTATTATTATTTTTTTTAAAAGAATGCAACTAAATTAATTATTCTAATAAAACAGACTATGGGTTTCATACCATCAGATGAAGATCATCAAGTGGTCAGCTAGCTTTAACACTAAAGAAGACTCTGCAACAGTTGCCTCCTGGATCACTCTGCCCAACATGCCCCTCATTTGCTTCGTCCCAGCGGCTCTCAGGCTTATCGCCAACTCCTTCGGCACGTACGTGGCCTCCGCCCCTGAGACCTGCAACCTCACCAAAGCACACTACGCCAAAATCTGCGTAGAACTCGACCTCACCACCGATCCACCCAATTTTATCAACATTGAGCTGGGCAACTGAACCCACACCCAGCAAATCCTCTACGATAACCACATCATGTTCTGCACCCACTGCCACTTAAGAGGTCATCTCTCGAAGCACTGCCATCGTCTTCACCCAGAACTAAAGAAGAAACATCCCAGGAAAGACGGCGTGCCAACCGAGGAAATGACACCCAGGCTACCTCTTCTACCCCGCCCAAATTTGCACACCCGTTTCGACTCCGGAGGTGCATCGTCGGACGGGAGAGAATCTCCCAGCAAAGCATTGATCCCCCACAACACCCAAGCCCTCACCCTATCCAACCAATTCGACGCTCTCGACTCGGAGGACGCGGAAGACCCCGAGGAGATAGCCTCTCCCCCAGCCGACCGTGCGCTCACCGAGATTCTCCCTAATCCTGAAGGCGTAGAACAGATCACCGACTTCTCCGAAGCCAATCAACAGCTCACCATAGAAGACCCCGTGGTAGAGGCCCTAGCTATTCTAGGGCCAGACCTAGTTCAGAGAGGGCTCCAAGTCCTTGCCGCGGTGGTCCCTCTTCAGCAAACTAATCTTCTGATAGGATGCACTAGTGACTCCATAATCATCCCACCAGAGAATCCTATCCTGGACTCTGCAGGAGAATCGGTCAATCAACATCAGACTCCGCTAAAGCAATCATGCAACAATCACCAATCACCCCCCTTAACGGAGGTAGGACCTTCTTCCTCGAGTGAGGCCAAAGCAATCCATGAACCCACAGCTACCACTACCATCCAAACCAGATCCGTCGCCAAGCGGAACAAACCCCTCCCCCACAACATCCTTAATGCTGAACATCCTATCCTGGAATGTCCGCGATCTGGCGAATAAACCGACGTTAAAGAGAATAACTAACCTGCGGAAAATTCACAAGATAGACATTCTCATCATTCTCGAACCCAAAATCCCCCCCCAAAAGATTAAAACCCATCCAGCTGCAACTGGGCCTTCCTTTGGCCATAGCTGGCAGACACGATATTTGGATCCTCTGCACGAAGGACGTCAAATTAGGAGTCATCCAGGACTCCCGGCAGGCCCTCTCCTGTTGGTTCGAACACCCAAAGCTTCCGAACCGTGCCATCCTCTCAGCGGTCCATGGCAGCTGCGATATTGCGGAGAGGAAACAACTTTGGGACGACCTCCTAGACATCCATCTCCTCCACACCAACTCCCCTTGGCTTTGCATAGGGGACTTCAACGCGATCACCTGTCGCATGGAGAAAACCGTTGGCCGCCCATCCCCCGCCTCGGCCATGCTCGACTTCAACAACTTCATCTTCAACGCCCACTTAACCACTCTTCAGTTCACTGTCAATGCATTCACCTGGTGCAACATGCAGGATGGTGACCGTCGTCAATATTCCAGGCTGGACAGGGCCCTCACGAATACCTTCTGGCACGGAATGGGGATCACCACCAATCTATCCCATCTCAACTCCACCGAATCAGACCACACTCCCCTATTGGTGGAGATCAAAAACAAGACTACTTCATCCAAAAAGAACTTCCAATTTCTCGACCTCTGGACCGGTCATCCAGATTTTTTGGGCATCATAGCGGAAGCCTGGAACCGCGAGGACTCCCCCAACCCCGTTGTTCGGGTGTGCAACAAGCTCAAAGCCACCCGGAAAGCCTTGTCCGTCTGGAGCAAGGAAGCCTACGGAGATATCTTTCAAGCCGTCCGTGTCGCCGAGGACGATGTCACCCGCGTCGAAGCCCTGGTCATCACGGATCGCTCCATAGCGGCTAGAAGAGCCCTCAACCTCACCAAGGCTATGCTTAAATTCAGGATCAAAGTGGAGACCGACTTCTGGAAGCAGAAAACGAGATTGAAATGGGACAGCAAGGGGGACAAAACTCGAAGTACTTTTATGCCTGCGTTAACGGACGCAGACAGAAGCTCTCGATTCACAGGACTACCGATGACAATGGGAACATCATCACCGACCAAAAGAGCATCCACGAGGCTGCCACAGATTTCTATTCCAAACTTTTCTCCAAAGAGAGGTTCACAAATATAGATCATTCCGTGACCAAATCCCCCTCCTCATCGGCGACACCGACAACGCCCAGTTAAACCGCCTTCCCTCAGTTCAGGAAGTTAAAGATGCAGTGTGGGGCCTGAATGAGCGCAGTGCGCCAGGGCCGGACGGGTTTTTAGGGGTATTCTTCCGTTCATGCTGGGAAATTGTCAAGCACGACATCACCGAAGCGACGATCGCGTTCTTCGAAGGCGCCACATATCCTAAAGCTATCTCTAGCGCCAACCTGATCCTGATCTCAAAAAGAGGCAACCCAGAGTCCTTCCGTGACTTCCGACCTATCAGTCTTTACAACTTTATCAACAAGATCATATCCAAGGTCATCGCGACCAGAATGGCTTATATTCTTCCCAAGATCATCTCGGAGGAGCAATACGGGTTTGTTCGTGGGAGGAACATCCAGGACAATATTATGCTAGCACGGGAGTTAATCACCTACATGAAATTCACGGTGAGGGGAGGCAACATTGCCGTTAAAATCGACATGGAGAAAGCTTACGACAGACTGGATTGGCAATTCATGATCTGGGTTTTCAGAGCTTTTGGATTTTAGAAAACATGGACCAATATCGTCTGGAGATCCATCAGTAACTCGTGGTTCTCCACGGTCATCAATGGCCACGCTGATGGATTTTTTAAATCCCACCGCGGGGTGAGACAAGGTGACCCACTATCCTCCACAGTCTTTATCATAGCTGCCGACGCTCTGAATATGAACCTTAATAATATGGTCAACATCCCTAACTTTCAACACTATCATACATCCAATGGCTGCCCAATCATCACCCATCTGGCCTACGTCGACAACCTACTTATCTTCTCTTCCGGGGACGAAGGCGCAGTGGCGGTGATTCACAACACCCTGATGAGATACTCTAGATGCTCCGGTCAGAAAATCAACCATTCCAAGAGAATCATCTACGCCCACCACAACACCAATAGAAACCACGCTAATAACCTAACCCAATTAACTTCCTTCTCTATCGCCAAGCCCCCGTTCCACTATCTCAGGTGCCCGTTAGTGTACGGGAAATCCAATGCCGGCATATTTGAGGACTTAATTACCAAAATCAGGAAGAAACTGGAAGGGTGGCACAATGCTACCTTATCTCCAGGCGGTAAGATGATCCTCATCAAGCACGTGCTATCCTCCATCCCCATACACACCCTCACGGCGTGCTCGCCGCCTATTAAGGTTCTTTCTTCGATCGAACAGATCTTTTGTAACTTTTTTTGGGGACATAGCAACGGCCAGGACAAACACCACTGGGCTAGCTGGGACTCTATGGCTCACCCGACAGGCGAGGGGGGATTGGGATTTACCAAACTCTCCCATATTGGGAAAGCATTCTCGATGAAACTTTGGTGGAAACTCTGCACGAACAATACCTTATGGAGAAGGTTTTTGAAAGCCAGATACTTCAAACACATCCACCCCTCTATAGCCACTTACAACCGCAGATCCTCGGCGGCTTGGCGTCGCATCCTTATCGGCCGTGACCTCGTCGAGCCGACGTTGCGACTCCGGCTGGGAGCGGGCGACTCAAACCCAATCCTTGAGCGTTGGATTGGAGACAACATGATCCTGAGTCTTACGGTGACCCCAAGAGATTATAGGATCAGAGACTTGTGGAACCCCTCTACCGACGACTGGAACTAGGACCAGGTTCGGCAGTGGTCTGGTAACAATGCGGCCGATGGCATTCACAACAGAGGGTTACGCATCAGTGACGAGGAGGATGTGTTGAGATGGTCCCTCGAGGCGTCGGGGGCTTTTTCGGTGAGGTCGGCGAGACTAGCGATCCAGGCCGCCGGTCAGCCGTGTCTCCCTATCGTGCACTTTTGGTACTCCTGCATTCCTAAGAAGTGGTCCTTCCTCTTATGGAGAGTCATCAGAAAGAAACTGTCGACTGACGACATCCTTAACACCATCAGGTTTAGCTTAGCGTCCGCCTGTTCCTACTGTTCCGAGCGTTAGACAAAAATAATCGACCATATCTTCCGCCAGGGGTCGCTGCCAGACAGGACTTGGACAACCCTTAATCTGTTATTCAGCATCGAGCAGGGCGGTGGTCGCTTCCACGATCTTCTGGCTTCCTGGGGCTTCGCCACCCACGGCAACCAGATCGTCGTAGCGGCAGCTACATGGGTCTTATGGAAGAATCGCAACAAGGCAAGATTCGAAGGTCACCTATACTCGGCAGACCAGCTCCTGCGGGAAGTTGGCCGCCAATGCCGTAAGCAAAGTACCCTGTGCTCTCACAGTTCTAGAGCATTCTGGTCGGCGCTTCCCCCCGGCCCTAGGCTTTGGTTTTGTTTCTCTGCCCTACCCCCTTTTTTGTGGTATACCTGTATAGGCTTCGTCATTTTGCGCCTTGTATACGGTTTTGTCTGCAGTTTTAGCCGCCTTTAATAAATTGAGGGGTTTTCTCAATATATATAAATATATATATATATATATATATATATATATATATATATATATATATATATATATATATATATATC
Source organism: Iris pallida (assembly GCA_029216955.1). Lineage (NCBI taxonomy): Eukaryota > Viridiplantae > Streptophyta > Magnoliopsida > Asparagales > Iridaceae > Iris > Iris pallida. The sequence goes on from JANAVB010002393.1 coordinate 1,574,327, forward strand.
TCCGACGGCCATGGAGACGGAGGCGCCCGTCACCACCGGAGCCCCGCCCTCCCCTCCCCTCCTCCCTCTCCTCCCCCCACTTCCCTTCCACCCCACCGCGACGAAGTCCCACAGTCTTTCCTCTTTGTTTGATTCTGCCCAGATCTCATCGGCGGATGGAGATCCATCCCCCGTACCTCCCTCCGGTGCCGCCTCTGAGCCTGACGTAGCGGCCCCGGCAGCGGCAGACGGAGACCCGTCCTTCTCGCGCCACCGCCTCTATACCCGGGGTCCCCTCCGCCGAAGTCGGACGCGACCGACTGCACGGCGTCGTCCCCCGGTGCCAGCTAGTCGCCGCCAAAGGCAGATCTCTCTCGCCGGTAGACAGGGTGGCCCCGAGCCCCCGCTGGTCTTCCGCCCCCGGTCGACGGAACAGCTCACGGCGGATCATCATCCGCCCCTCACCTCGGACATGCTGGCCGTGCCGAGGCTTGCCGGCGACCACGGTCGACAGCCCTCCCGGGCAGCTCGCGGCCAGCCGCCGCCCTTTACAGCGGCCTAGTCTTCCCCCCTCGCTACTCCCCCTCGTGACCGGCGAGTCGGCACAGGATCGCTGCGTCGGCACGCAGCGGTGCGCCCGCTCCTACGCGGAGGTGGCTGCCTCCGCGCCCTCCTCCCCCCGGTGCCCTCTCAGGTTCCGGCAGCGGAGGGGCGGGACGCCGGCTATGGCTCGCGGCGGCGTGCCCGTAACGTTTCGGGAGTGTCCTCGGCCACTACTTTCCCTCATCTGGATCTTCCCCTGCGACAGTTCTCCATCCAGGAAGGCGCCCCGTCGATTTCATTCTCGGAGGCGGAGTGGGCTGCTCTCTCTGCCCCTTTCCGTCTCGCTCTGGTTAGAGAGTTTTTTCCCGCGAGACCTCCGGTCGCCGTGGTTCGCAGCGTAATCGGGAAGATGGGCTTCTCCGGCCCGATCTCGGTTGGAGTCATCGGCGATCGTCACATGCTTCTCAGGCCCTGCCAGGAAGCGGACTACGTTCGACTCCGGTCCAAGGAGGTATGGATATCGGCGCAGGCCCACATGAACGTGACTAGATGGTCCACGGACTTTGACCCAAATCGGGCACCCGCGGTGGTGCCGATCTGGGGGCCCTCCCGGGCTTCCTATCGTGCTCTTCGACAAAGAGGCCCTATTCCTTCTCGTGCAGTGTGTCGGCTGCCCGATCCTGGTGGACCGTGCTACGGAGGTCGTCTCTCGCCCAAGATACGCTCGGGTGCTCGTCGACGTCGACCTGCGTAGCCCCACCCCCTTCCGGATCCTCATCAACTTACCAGACGTAGGCAGCATCTGGCAAGACTTGGTGATCGAGCATCTCCCGGAGGTGTGCAGCTCCTGCCTCCTTCTCGAGCATGCGTCCAGGCGGTGCTTTGAGCCCGCGGCCGATCCGATCTCTGTCCCGGGGGGCCCCCAGTCGCCTTCGTCGACCCTTTGGTTGTTGCAGCTGGGAGCTCCACGCTGGTAACCGATCAGTTTACGAGTACCGCCATCGACGTGCCAGCAGTGTCGCTGATCGCACCTTCAGGCGGCGGGGCCCTCTCAGGGAGGCAGGGCGGTGATGCGTCTTCGGAGGCGGTGTCGGAGGAGCCGATAGAGCAGATCTCTATCGGGCTAGTGGCACAGGTTTCCCCAGCATCAGGCTCCTCCATCGCCAGCTTACCCGTCTGCTCGTCGACTCCCCCTTCTGATAGCCCCCTTGAGATTGGCCTCAAGGAGATTCGAGACGCTCCGCTCTATCGTCGTACCTACTATGAGCGGATCGCAGCGGCGTACTCTCTTGAGACCGCCATCCTGGAGCTCGATCTCATTCGTCGCTTGCCAGCCTCGGAGTTCCCTGCCAGGATGTTGGGGGTCAAGCTACCTTCGCGACATCCTTTCGGGTTCTCGCTACCGACTCCCTGGCTCCGCCGTAGTCCTTCGCGGTAAGGATCCCCTACTGATCCTCATCGTCATCGAGTCGCACCCCATCTTCTTCTCCCTCCACCCCTTTTTGTTCCCCTCATTCCCCGGTCTGTCGGGCTGGGTTGTCTGTGTCTGTTAGGATTTTGGCGCTCTGAGCGCACTTGTAAGCTTTGGCTTTCCTTGTGATGAATAAAATGGAGGGTTTCTTTAAAATAAAAAATAATATATATATATATATATTTTTGATATATATATATATATATATATATATATATATATATATATATATTAATATATATATATAAATATAATATATATATATATATATATATATATATAATATATATATATATATATATATATATATATATATATATATATATATATATATAAATAGTGTATACATATATTAGGTCTTACATATATATAAATATATATAGAGAGGGCTTTATATTAAATAATAAAATTTGTAGAAAATAAGATTAGAGGTACAACCATTGGTTGCCTTTAGAATATTTATAAGTATTCTTTGTATTTATCAAATATATGCAATATATTATTCTATGTGTATATATGTATGTGAATGGATGCATTAGTTATATATATATATCTATATATATATATATATATATATATATATATATATATATATATATATATATATAGAGAGAGAGAGAGAGAGGAGGAGAGAGAGAGAGATGAGAGAGAGGAGAGAGAGAGAAATGCTCCAAGACCAGCCGACTAGTTTGTATTATAGAACCACCCTATGTTTTATAGATTTGTTAAAATTTAGTGGTTGAGATTAAAAGATGTAGACCCTACCACCTTTTTAAGTCATTTAATCTCAACCATGCAATTCCAATCCAACGTGTATACAATAGGTTGATTTTATAATACAAATCCAGCCGGTTGATTCTAGAGCACTCTTATATATATATATATATATATATATATATATATATATATATATATATATATATATATATATATATATATATATATATAACTTATTCAATTTCTTGCGAGATATTGAACTCAAGTGTTCACCCAGCCCTAAAGACCCCAACCCAAGCCTTCATAGCAAACCAACCTATATATATATATCCCGTGAGATAGGGTGGATGATAAACCATGCAAGACCCTAAACTAATCGCGCCAACCCACAACCTAGCCCCTAGGTCACCTGTACACGCCTCCCGGACGCCTGCATACCAGAGTTCGGCGCCGGCGTTCGCCGAAATTCGAGCAGCAACAGCAGAGTGTACAGCAGAAGTCGGCAGCAGGTATGCCACTTCGCCATCATCTATTCTTCTCGAATAATCAATCAATTTCGAATCCTTAAGGTCCTGCGCATAGTCCACATGACCGACTAGAAGATCCCTTAATTAGTTTAGGTTTACTATAAAATTATTGTCGAATTAATTCACTGAAAAGTCAAGAAAAAGTACATAACATATATTCTGTATTTGACACTTTTACCCTATTTTGGAAGGCGACAAATTGCTGATCCATCGAGTAATTTATAAATCTACCTAAATAGGATTGAAGAAAACCTATACACCTTCTAAACGCTGTTTATATGGATTATAATTTCATTTATTATACATCAAGAAAAGTCTATTTGAAAATAAGTAAAAATAGGTGTAAAACAGTTTTAAAAACGTTGAAAACTTCCCGATACGGGGTCCGTCCCAACATATCGGGCAACATGGTCACAACCAGTGAGCAACGAAAGACGCGTACGGATGTTGCGGACGTATGGGCTTCGACGGAACTAGAATTGGTTGCGTGTGCACAACGAATTCGAGGCATATCCATCAAAAATCACCGTATCGACCTCTTTGCAAACTAGCCAATTACTTTGTGCACGTTCGTCATCTCGAGACAAAACTTGTGCCAACATGTCCATATCATTTTTTTGGTCATGTATGCCAAGTTTGGCTCGATTCTGAGAAGGTCAACTGGAACGCTATTTTTGCGGACCCGCGACCCGATCCAACGGGCGAATTTGTGCACGGCCCACCGAAATCCAACTTTGGTCATACGCTTGAGTTCATCTCGTCAAATCGGACCCGCAGAAATATAGTTTCACGACTTTATAGACCGTAGATATTGACACACTTTTCGATACAAAATGGGTCCAACGACGGATATCGTTTTGATCCAAAATTATCGTTTTGCCACTGTGTCCAGAATTGGACTTATGGATAGGCTATCCTAGCTAATTTGACTATTCTAAACATGTTGCTAATATCCGTTTTAGACCCCATAGACTGTTGTGAGAGTTTGACTTTTGTGGCTCGTCGATTGATTGGATAGTGTTGGTTCTACGTGCTACCACCAGACATGTATACCTTGCTGAACTTATACAGTATTTACATATTTTCCTTTCTGTTGTATTTTTTTCATATTGTCACATGCTTCTCATATTCCACTTGGGTTATCATCTACTACCTTTCTTGTTTTATAGATTTACGTTCACGTATAGGATATTAGTTGTTTTCATTGATTATTTATTGGTCTTCCTAGTGTTCATCGTGTCTTGTGATAGAGTTGCCAGTTATGCCATGTTTCCTTGATTGACTTGACCTGGTCGTGATTGATGGACTTGGACTTGTCTTGAGTATGACCTGACCTGACTTGACCATTCTCGATTAGGAGTATCTTGCATTATACTACAGCCTATAGGATTTTACATGACCTTTATAATCCTTTAGGAGATGAGATTGATACTAGGATTGGCTATTCTCGATTGGAAGTGTCTTGCATTATACTGCAATCGAGACATACTATAGATTGGAAGTATTTTGTATTATACTGCAGTCTATAGGAGTTTTTCGATTGATTGTTAGCCAAGTCTAGTATTACATTTTTCTATGACATGTCGCTTCTTGGATGTTCTTCTTACACTGTTCTTATTCTCCGTACAAGTTATTTACTGTCATATTAGTAGGCATGTTTTATGTATCTTGGTAGTCCCCTGAGGGCCTGATGATCTCTTTAGGTAGTTGATTGTACGGAGTTAGTTAGCTGATCATGATGGTAGTTGATTACTTCATATTCAGGTATCTTTCGTGATTACATATTTACATTCGTTATTTGCACTCTGCTTGTTAGCCTATGTCACGACCCGTACCCGGTATAAGGGCACGAGTGCGTAACAACGCCCAGCCTACATCGCAGAATCAGCGGTTAGAATGTTGTTCTAGGTTGCTAACTAACAACTCACACAAAATATAATGTACCTGTCATAGATCTCAACCCTGAATGGAGGACAAGTATAAAGACATGATAATACTCAATCATATTCTAAAGCACGATAAGATATCACATAAGTCTAAATAATTATAAAGACTCAACAAACAATAACTAAAGTAATATCTAAAACAAATTTTAAATACAATATCAAATCTTCACTTATTACAACACAAGTTCAAAACAGATAATCTAAAGCAAGTCCACTAAACTAGTCTATTGGTCACTCCTGAGAGTCAGGACCCAAGGTAGCTATCCCCTCCTTGGATCCGTAATGGGTAGGACACGTATCCTCTGGGCAATCATCTAAAAAATATATCCAGTCAGGATGGAATGAACACATCTCCTCTAGCAATCCCAAATAAATGACAAAGATTATAAAGCAGTTATAGATAGTTATATTTGATGAATCATGGAAGTTGAGACAGGTAATGAAATAGACATTTTAGAACAAGGTAAGTAAATACGGAGAATCATGAGAGCATGGCAATAAAGACTGTAAATAGAGGCAGTTAACTAGAACAATGTGATACGAGTCCAATCTGTAAAATATGAGACAATGTGATTCTACTACACGACACTAATCCAGTGTGTTTTGAAATATTGTTCTTATTAATTAAACAGGTAATGAGTAAATACAGCACACTGCACGCTTGGCAAGCGTACAATGGCTATCTTTCTTGTTTAGACGAGTAAATACGGCACATCGCACACTCGAACAAGCGGCGACGGCTATCTTTCTTGTTTAGACGAGTAAATACGGCACATCTCACGCTCGGCCAAGCGGTGACGGCTATCTTTCTTGTAAATACGGCACATCGCACGCTCAGCCAAGCGGCGATGGCAATCTTTCATGTAATGATGGTTCTTCTTGAATATGGCACGTCGCACACCGGGCCCAGCGGCGATGGCTATCTTGCTTGTAGTGATGGTTCTTGTATGATTTGAACATTCAGTACTTCTAGGTGTTTTGAGTAGATGGTTCTCGTGAGTGGTTCAAGTAATAGAGGCTAGATGAGTCAAATACATGTATTGCGAGTGAATGAATCTAGGATACTAATATGTTTTGTGATAGAGAATCAAATAGAACAATACTAGAAGCTGAATCACAATAATCATCAAATAAGTGAAAGAACTATAAGACAATGTACTCGCATGTCGTCTAGAGCAGTAAATGAGGATCGATGTCCAAAGTGTTGCCACACAAACCTATATATGCGGTATACATGGTTACTTGATATTCTAGAATAAACAGTGATTCTACATGCATCTATTTCATGATTCTAGGCCTTTCTAGGTCAAAAGTCAAACTTGGATACACTGGGTCAAACTTAAGCTATTGGGTCAAGCCTTGGCCAACTTGGCTTAAATCTAAAGTTGGCTAGTAGACTAGTTAGTGATCTTGGGTAAAATAGTCCATTATATTCTACTCATAGGATTTATATGACTAATATATAATATCATGTCTAAACCTTCATCAACTACTAGTCCTAAACCATATATATATATATATATATATATATATATATATATAACCCTCTATCCTAACCCACCTCACCTTCAAATAGAAGTTGTGGTTAACCTCACTTAGATGTGGATATGGATTAACACTCTAGTGTCTTAGTCATCTAGCAAGCTAGACTTGGATGCTAACAAGATATCTGGGTATAAAAGGCAGGACAGCAAGATGCATTTCTGATACAGGGATTTATAAAGTGGACAGAACATTGGATGAGGTTGGTCTGAACTACTGATGTCCCATACAATTGTCTGATACTTAAGATATGAGACTGCACTTGGATTATATGCAGGACATGCTTCATATAGAGGTGGCCTACAACTGGATTATTCCAAGGTAGCCAATGCAATAGGCTGGTACATGGATAAGTGGACAATGTAGTGTAATACTGCCCCCAAAATGCATAGCAGTTTAATCTAATATGGACTGAATCCCACTCACAAAGACTCATATATATATATCAAAGACTCATATATATATATATATATATATATATATATATATATATATATATATATATATATATATGTGTGTGTGTGTGTGTGTGTGTGTGTGTGTGTGTGTGTGTGTGTGTGTGTGTGTGTGTGTGTGTGTGTATTGACATACCTACATCACTCACAATCTAACCATCAACCTCTCACAAACCTATAATATATGTACATACATATATATATGTGTGTCTCTAGACATATTCATATACTCAACCTTATCACCCCATCTGATACCACGTTGGTATAAGACCTCTGATACAAGCAGTGGGCTACAGGGTTAACATCCTTGTATGCAGGACATCTCACAGTTCAACAAATGGGCAGTTACTAAGTGAACATGCTATGAATCAAAGGAAACCCCAGGATCTGAACAATATTTATATAGATATATTATGTATCATACAGTAGGATATGGTTAATGTGAGGTAATGATTCTAAAGGAGAGGGGGATATGTATGTAACCTGGGATAGAACAAGTAAGAGAAGTGAATGTAATACACTGTGTATCAATCCCCAATCCTATGACACCTGCATGTGAGCACACAATACAGATATTCAAATGAAAGGCTTAACCCCAAGGCTAATTCAAATTAAGAAGGAAATGATATTATCTTTCCATACAGGACTGGGCAATATACAGAACAGTAGGGACCTTAATTGCAAGAGTCTGAACATTGTTTGAGGGAGGGGTCTGTGTCACGACCCGCACCTAGTGTAAGGGCACGAGACGTGGGTACGTCCAGCCTATGCCATAGTGTCGGCGGTAGAACGTTGTCCTGGGTCCAACATCTAACACAATGTAGGAAAATGCTACAAATGGAGAATGATATATATATGGTACAACTCAATCACAATAACTAAGATAGAATAGAAGCAAGATAATCACAACAGAGAGTCATAATATGAATATAAATCCCGATGAAAAACCATACCATAACAAGTCTCAATACAATCACAAAGTCTCATAACTAAATGATAATATAAGTCTAATCTAACTCAAGGCAAGTCCTCAGCGACTACTGGATCCGGCTGAGGGTCCAGGTCACCTGTGTCAACTAGGCCTGCTCCATAGTAAGTATCGCAGCAATCCTCATCATCTGTAATATTTCAATAGGTCCAATCAGGACAGGAATGAATACATATCTCTCACACAGTTCATAACATGAAAGGAAATATAAAACAAGCTATAGAATAATATACATGAACTGCTGATAAGGAAATGAGACTGTAAAAGAGAGAACATGATATATGGAAATAGATATACAAGATATAATAAGAGAACTGAACTAACTACGTGATGTAGAGCACAATCTGGTTATATAAACTGGCTTAGGTTATACATGACTTAAATCTAATTTGGAGTTGTACATGAAAAAGGTGTAGATCACATAACCAAATAAATACTCCTCCTGCCCCAATCAGTACACAAGGATCTGTCCAGGTTATGTTATTGCACATGAAAGTTGTGCGTCACATAGATAGCTAGTCCACATGCACACTGGGTTATACATGAATGCTCACATTATCATGAGTGTATATGAATGTCATATGAGTATACATGAATAAGTACGAATACAATGAGTAGACGATGCACATGATAAAGTACATGAGCACAATATACCCGATGTATCCGAGGGGACAACATCGCATGAAAAGATCCATATAGTTCTAATTCGTGATATATCGTGACAGCAACAAGTAAACTAGTCTATAACAAGTAAATATGTCCAAGCAAGAATGAAACGGTCAGAGAATGTACTCGTCTGTCAATCTGAGCTGCTGATGAGGATGTGTAAGTGTACTAGAGTGATGTAAACCTATTTAAAACAACCACAAGTCACAACAAGGTCTAACATATCATAAGGAATGCATATAATACAATTCTACATGATTCTAGGTCCTTCTAGTTCAAAGTCAAATCTTGGTCAACTCTGGTCAAACCTGGTCAACTCAAGGTCAACTAGTCCGTTTACAAATTTCTAGGTCATACACAAGTTTTCAGGTCATTCGGAGTTCATTTGAGTCAATTTGGATCAAGTTTGACCCTAAGTTGACTTTTGTCAACTTGGTCAACTTGTCGGGCAATTCGACCAAACTAGGCTCCTAACGACGATGCTAATCTTTCCAAACACTTCCTATAGTCATATCATAAGCAATTATTATATTACCTATAATTATACATTCATCACAAGTAATATATATATATATATATATATATATATATATATATATATATATATATATATATATATATATATATATATATATATACAAAAAGAAAAAAAAATATATATATATATATATATATATATATATATATATTTTTTTTTTTCTTTATATATATATATATATATATATATATATATATATATATATATATTTTTTTTTTTTTTTCTTTATATATATATATATATATATATATATATATATATATATATATATATATATATATATATATATATATATATTTTTTTTTTTTCTTTTTGTATATATATATATATATATATATATATATATATATATATATATATATATATATATATATATTTATATTTATATATATATATATATATATATTTTATATATATATATATATATATATATATATATATATATATATATATATATATATATATATATATATATATATATATATATATATATATATAAAGTTATGAAAGGAAACATGGTTTGTGAGTGTGAACGATGTTGGGGGCTGCTGGTTATGGGTCTCAATTCTGAGAAAACAATTTAGAATGTGACTACAAGAGTATTCCATGTACAAATACTAACAATCAATAGCAAAATATATATATAATATATATATACATATAGGCATATTTGTAGATATATGCATATACCATGTATGAAGGCCAACGAAGGTCGATCTCGAACCTGGCATGAGTTCCCAGGTCTGAGATCAAGGCCTCGACCCTTACTTAATCATATTTTCGAAATTAGGCATAAAAGGAATTAATATATATATATATATATACATACATATATATTTATATACACCTAATAGGTAAAACTCCATAAATGCCTAAAAATGGCTAAAAAATATGAATCAACTCCGAGAGTAGATTCCCACAAGTCTCAAACAGTGTCCAAGGACCAAAAACTCATAAATTATCGCCATAAATCTCAGTAATCAAATTATCACAAAATATCAAATATCAAATTCAAAGAAAAACCCCATTTTCACAAAACGATCCAAAACTCAAAATACTCCAAATTAACCCACGAAACTTGGTAAATACGTCGCTCTCGACATGTGGGACGTGCTCGGGTATTCCCAGGGTCGAAATCATGTCCGTATCGTGTCCAGCGAATGAGTATCGGGAAACCCGATACGTGCGTGAACCGAATCGATGCGAACCCGATTTCTCGCTCATTTTCGATCCAACTCTCGTGCAACTTCACGTACACCTGGGCATACACATACCCGACCTACTAGCCGAGTTAGCTTGCGGCCAAGTGTCGTGTCTGACACGCACGCAGAGCGTGTCCGTGCGCGGGTGTGTGCGCATGCACAACGTCGTGCACGCGTGTCATCGAGTCTAGGGACTCGAGTGTCCCACCTCGTGTCTCGTGTTTGTGTCCTAAGCTAGGGTAGGTATAGGGCTACATGTTGCATACCCTGATTCGTGTCCATGTGTCATGTCGTGTCCGAACGAATGGCGTTTCAGCGGCGGCTGTCCCGCGCGTCCGCTCGTGTGGCCGATCAATGCCGACTTGATTTCTCCCTCGTTTCTCGACGAAACTTCATGAAACTTTGGGAGCGTGATCTCAGTCACGGTCCCCACCTACACGTCATTTTTCGCATAACCACGTGGCCTGTGCGTCGAGGAATCACCCCCGAGCAGCAGGGCACGGGCGCGGCCTGGCGTACAACGCGTTCGTGTCCTGTTTGGACACGAACACGAGTACGATTCATGTCGAAACTTATGGGGTCGTGATCCTCGTGTATAGGGCTAACAAAATATGTAAATAGATTCAACAAAAATCATAAATTAATTCATTGCGACATTTCATCAAACACCTATACATATTAGCCGACACGTGTCCGATACGGCACCAAATGAATACAAAACTAGACGAAATTGATCCTACAGGTCAGGGGTACCTAAATGCACACTACCATGAAGAAAAATTAGGAAAAACAATACTAGAATAGGATTTACCTATTGAGAGTCAGAGATCTCAATACAAAGGGCTCCCCGAGCGCTCCAACGATCGAGTACCCTCGAGCAAACGCCTCCACAACCTTGCTAGCAATGCTCCAGCAAGATCCTCTCCTTCCTACGAGCACGACGGACTTCGTTTGAGGAGAAATGGACTCCGAATGCAAAAGTTAGGAATTTGGGAGAGTGGGAAACTAGGGTTTTCTCTTGGAGGCTACAAACTTTAACACAATAGGACGGGGAGGGGCTGCCTATGGCCGGCCATATATAGGGGGATTAGGGTTAGGTTAGTACATGGGCCTAGGCTTCCTAAAGTTGCTAGTAAAGCCCAAGTCAAAAAGGCTTTTAAAAGGCTAACTAGAAAATGGCTAAAAAAATCAATTAAATCACTCTAAAAATAACTAATAAATTCTAAATTAAATATAATGATAAAAAAATCTAATTCTAATATGGCATCAAGATTCTAGGTCATGGTTGACTAAGTTAAACCCATCAAGACTACTCAGGCAACAAACCAAACCACACATCATCACATGAATTCAATAAATTAATAAAATAATCTAAAATTACAAAATGACCAAAATACCCTTAAAATGAAAAGTGGGTGTGACAAGTCTAACCCCCTTAAAATAATTTTGTCCTTGAAATTAAAGACAAAACTAAATAGACAAGAAGGATAGAAAGTCATACCTCAAGACTGAAAAAGATAAGGGTATTGCTCGCGCATCTCATCCTCCCTCTCCCAGGTAGACTCACCTGGAGAGTGATGCCTCCATGCTACGCGAACTAAGGATATCGTCTGGTTCCTCAGCACCTTCTCTCGTCAATCCAGAATCTCCACAGGCTGCTATGGATAACTGAGAGTAGGGCCCACCTCAATCTTGGAATGATCCAGTACATGGCTGGGATCTGCCACGTACCGTCTCAGCTGTGACACGTGAAATACGTTATGGACTCCCTCTAATGTAGGGGGCATGTCCAGCCTATATGACATGTCACTGACTCTTCCTCTGACAACGAAAGGTCCGATGAAATGCAGACTATGCTTTCCACCTCCACCAAAGCGAATAGTACCACACGTCAGAGATATCCTCAAGAATACCAGATCTCCAACCTAGCACAAACATGGTCTCATCTTAACTATAACAATCAAATGATCAACAAATAAAAAAATCACAAACGAATAAGATTCTAATCCTAAGTCTAAGCTGTACCTTAAACTGCAAAGGTCTCCGGTGGCTGTCGGCCCAATGCCGCTATCTCTGATGAGCTTCACCTTCTCGGCTGCGTCAACAACCATCTCAGGTCCCAATAAAGCTCACTCTCCAACGTCATCCCAAGATAAGGGTGTACGACATCTACACCCGTATAGTGCCTCGAATGGTGACATCCCAATGATGGCCTGAAAACTGTTGTTGTATGCAAACTGCACCAAGTGCAGGTGATCCTCGTAGGATCCTCCAAAATCTAGAACACAGGTCCGCAGCATGTCTTCGAGAGTCTGAATAGTCCTCTCTGACTGTTCGTCCATCTGAGGGTGGTATGCAGTACTGAATTTGAGCTGAGTGCCCAAACTAGTCTACAGACTCCGTCAGAAATGGGAAGTAAAGCAACTATCCCGATCCGAGACAATGCTCACCGAAACTCTGTGTATCCTGACAATATGCCCCATATACATCTCCGCTAGCTTCTCAGGAGACGTACCTACTTTAAATGGCAAAAAGTAGGCCGATTTGGTCAAACTGTCCACGATAACCCAAATCGTATCTTTCCCTCCTGGTGTATGCGGCAATCCAGAAATAAAATCCATCGTGATGTGCTCCCACTTCCACTCCGAAATGGACAATGGCTGCAAGAGTCCTCCTGGCCTCTGCCTCTCTGCCTTAACCTGCTGACAGACTAAACACCTGGCTACGAAACATGCTACTTCCCGCTTCATCCCATACCACCATACATGCTCTTTTAAATCTCTATACATCTTGTTGGCACCTGGATGCATAGAGTACTGAGAACGATGGGCCTCCTGTATGACCTGCTCCTGAAGCTCTCCGCTAGGCACACACAGTCTAGAACCGTGCCTCAATGTGCCGTCCTCTGCAATGACAAACTCTTCTTCCACCAATCCTGCTCGAACCTGCTCTCGAATACACCGTAGAGTAACATCTTCGAACTGTGCTGACTTGATCCTCTCCATCAAGTCTGACTGAATTTGAAGGCCCCACATCTGCATCTGAACTCCTGGCACGATCACCTCGATCCCCAAGCTCTCCAAATTTGTTAATAAGTGACGATCCATCGTCAAACACATAGCTACCGGATACCTACTCAAGGCATCGACAACCACATTGGTGTTCCCTGGATGGTACTGCAATGAAATATCGAAGTCCTTCATCAACTCCAACCATCTGCGCTGCCTCATGTTGAGCTCTTTCTGTGTAAACACATACTTTAAGCTCTTGTGGTCTGTGAAGATCTCCACACGCTCTCCGAATAGATAGTGCTTCCACAACTTAAGAGCAAAGATAACTGCCGCCAACTCCAAATCATGGGTAGGGTAGTTCTTTTCATGCGGACGTAATTGCCTGGATGCATAGGAAATCACCTTTCCATGTTGCTGCAAGACACAACCCAAACCCTTCTCTAAGGCGTTACTGTAGATAGTGAACCCGCCTGATCTTGATGGCAATGTCAAAATCGGGGCCGTCGTCTGTCGCTTCTTCAACTCATCAAAAGAAACCTGACACTCCTCTGACCAGATAAACTCTACGTCCTTCCGGGTTAGCCTAGTCAATGGCTCTACAATCCGAGAGAAATCCTGAACAAACCTCATGTAGTATCCTGCCAATCCCAGAAAGCTCCTAATCTCTGTAACTGAACTCGGTGCTGTCCATGCCTCGACTGCTCTGATCTTCTTCGGGTTGACTAAGATCCCATCTCCGATCACAACATGACCTAGGAAATCAACTCGATCCAAGAAGAACTCACACTTCGAGAGCTTGCCGTAAAGCTGCTCCTTCCTAAGAGTCTCCAGAACCACTTTCAAATGCTTCTCATGCTCCTCTGGGGTCTTCTAATACACCAAGATGTCATCGATGAACACCACCACGAACTTGTCCAAGTACTGGTGGAATACCTTGTTCATCAAGTTCATGAACACCGCCGGGGCATTAGTTAACCCAACGACATTACCATGAACTCAAACTGGCCATACCGAGTCCTGAAAGCTGTCTTCGGAATATCCTCCATCTTTACCTTCACCTGATGATAACCTGACCTCAGATCAATTTTGGAGAATAACTTTGCTCCGCTCAACTGATCGAACAGGTCATCAATCCTCGGCAGCGGGTACTTGTTCTTGATCATGAGGCTGTTGAGTGCCCTGTAGTCGATACACATCCGTATCGACCCATCCTTCTTCGGTACAAAGAGTACTGGCGCACCCCACGGTAAAGAACTCGATCGGATGAAGCCTTTATCCTGTAACTCATCCACCTGCTTCTTAAACTCTACAAGCTCACTGTTGTTCACTCTATAGACGTGCTGAGATATCGGCTCAACACTGGGTACCAAGTCTATAAAGAACTCCACATTCCTGTCCGGAGGCAACCCTGGCAACTCCTTCAGAAATACATCCATAAACTCAGCTATCAATGGATGTGGCATGCTCTTCTCCTCTGCTGAAACTCCACAGAAAACTTCGCTGCTCTTCTTTACCTCCCGCCTGGTGAACTCGAACTCTGGCTCTCCTGGTATGCAGAAAAGAACTCTACCACCACGATAATCTATACTAGCATGGTGCCTGCTCAACCAATCCATACCGAGTACAATATCGTAGTTCGGTAATGGCATTACGAGCAGACTAACATACAATTCTCGGCCTCCCAAACTACTCTCCGATCCTTGCAAACATCACAAACGAGGATAATACCACCCCCAGTCGTGATCTTGCAAGTCCTAAGCAATGGTTCAAAAGAAAGCTGGTGTCTAATGGCAAATGATACAGACACAAAGCTATGGGAAGCACCCGAATCAAATAATGCGAATACAGGAAAAGAGTCGATAAGAACAGAACCTGCTATAAGATCTCCTACTAGCTCGGACTCCTCAGCTGCTATGGCAAAGGCTCGTCCCTGCTGACCTCCTCTGGACTGCTGCTGGTGCTGAATGAACTTCTGCTGCTGGGTCGGCAGTGGTACCTTCTGCTGCACTACTGGGGCCTTGTCTCCTGCCCCTTGAGCTGTACGTCCCGTAGCCATGGGACAATCCCTCAACTGGTGCTCTGCTGTACCACAAAGTAGGCACTTGTCGAGCCTCTTCCTGTACTCATTCTATACATGCCCTGGCTTCTTACAGAAGGTGCAACTGATGGTCTGCTGCTGTCTCGGTGCCTGCTGAAACTGCTTCTGCTGAAATAGCTTCTGCTGATGTTGCTGCTGCTGATAATGAGGCCTCTTGGCTGGGCCCCCACTGCCACTGGCTCCATGTGAATCTTGACCTCTCTTCGTCTTCAGTTCCAAATCATCCTCCGCTGCCATAGCTCCCATCAAAATCTCTTCGAATGTAGCATTCCCGTTGCTCTTGGTTAAGGACTTGACTTCCTTAACCAAGCCCTTCCTGAACCTCCTAGCCTTCGCTGACTCGCTAAGGCCCTCCACAAATCTGCTCAGGCGGTAGAACTCTCTGGCGTACTCCTCTACTGTCTGGTTCTCCTGAACCAGGTTCTCAAAATGCGTCTCCAACGCTCCAACTACAATGTCGGGGAAGAACTTCTCCTTGAAAAGCTTCTTAAAAGCCTTCCAAGTTTGCCTCGTAGTACCAACCCTGGGGTCAGTCTGGTACCAAGTGCGGGCAAGGTCCTGCATCTGACTGTGCGTGGCTTCCACCTGGAGTCTAACCGGTATCTCCGCGAGACGGAAGATCTCCTCTATATGCTCGATCTCGGCATATAGGATACCCTCGGTACCCTTGAAGTCTCGTAGCCGCATTTTCTAGAAGTCTTGAATACCTAGAGTCCTCGGCTGGTATGGCAGGATCTGCCCTTCCTGTGGTTGGGCAGCCACCCTCTCTACTGCCACCATTGCTAACTGATGGGCATTGTCAATTCTTGGCCTCATGTCCTCTTCCTGACGTCGTTGCATCTCCATCATCTGCTGCATGAAGGCGAAGAACTGTGCAACATCAACTGTCCCCTGGGGCGGTGGTGGTAACATCCCCTGAACTCCTAGGATAGTCCTCGGAACCGGTGGAGGAGCACCCCCAAAAGTTGCAGACGGGCCTACCTGAGCTGGAATAAGAGGTACTATGGTCCCTGGGTCCTACTGAGTCGGGCGAAAAGTGGCAGACCTCTAGCGGTATCCCTAAGACCAGAGCGCTGCGATCGTGTCTCTACCATCCTGAAGATAGATTAAACAAGGAATCAATTACTGAAAAAGAAGCAAAATAATCAAAGGAGGACATTTGTTTTCAAAAGAAGACAATTAATAGCAAGAATTAGATAAGAGTTTTTCTAATGTGATTGAGTACCTTAACTTATATCCTATACCTACTGCAGGCTGTAATAATACTCTAGTTCGAGTACCACTACGAAATCACACTAGTTGTGATTACGACCTGCATGGGCCACCACTAAAAACGTGTCACGACCCACACCCAGTGTAAGGGCACGAGACGTGGGTACGTGCAGCCTACGCCGTAATGTCCGCAGTAAAACGCTGTCCTGGGTCCAACATCTAACACAATCTAGGAAAATGCTCCAAATGGAGAATGATATATATATGGTACAACTCAATCACAATAACTAAGATAGAATAAAAGAAAGATAATCACAACAGAGAGTCATAATATGAATATAAATCCTAGTGTAAAACTACACCATAACAAGTCTCAATACAATCACAAAGTCTCATAACTAAATGATAATATAAGTCTAATCTAACTCAAGGCAAGTCCTCAGCGACTACTGGATCCTGCTGAGGGTCCAGGTCACCTGTGTCAACTAGGCCTACTCCATAGTAAGTGTCGCAGCAATCCTCATCATCTGTAATATTTTAACAGGTCCAGTCAGGACAGGAACGAATGCATATCTCTCATATAGTTCATAACATGAAAGGAAATATAAAACAAGCTATAGAATAATATACATGAACTGTTGATAAGGAAATGAGACTGTGAAAGAGAGAGCATGATATATGGAAATAGACATACAGGATATAATAAGAGAACAGAACTAACTACGTGATGTAGTGCACAATCTGGTTATGTAAACTGGTTTAGGTTATACATGACTTAAATCTAGTTTGGAGTTGTACATGAAAAGGTTGTAGATCACATAACTAAATAAATACTCCCCCTGCCCCAATCAGTACACAAGGATCTGTCCAGGTTATGTTATTGCACATGAAAGTAGTGCGTCACATGGATAGCTAGTCCACATGCACACTGGGTTATACATGAAGGCTCACATGATCATGAGTGTACATGAATGTCACATGAGTATACATGAATAAGTACGAATACAATGAGTAGATAATACACATGATAAAGTACATGAGCAGAATATACCCGATGTATTCGAGGGGCCAATATCGCATGAAGAGATCCATATAGTACTAATCCTTGATATATCGGGATAGCAACAAGTAAACTAGTCTATAACAAGTAAATATGTCCAAGCAAGAATGAAACGGTCAAAGAATGTACTTGCCTGTCAATCTGAGCTGCTGATGAGGATGTGTAACTGTACTGGAGTGATGTAAACCTATTTAAAACAACCACAAGTCACAACAAGGTCTAACATATCATAAGGAATGCCTACAATGCAATTCTACATGATTCTAGGTCCTTCTAGGTCAAAGTCAAACCTTGGTCAACTCTGGTCAAACCTGGTCAACTCTGGTTAAACCTGGTCAACTCAAGGTCAACTAGTCCGTTTACTAATTTCTAGGTCATACACAAGTTTTCAGGTCATTCGGAGTTCGTTTGAGTCAATTTGGATCAAGTTTCACCCTAAGTTGACTTTTGTCAACTTGGTTAACTTGTCGGCCAATTCGACCAAACTAGGCTCCTAACGACGATCCTAATCTGTCCAAACACTTCCTATAGTCATATCACAAGCAATTATTACATTACCTATACTTATACATTCATCACAAGTAATATATATATATTTTTTTTCTTTATATATTTTTTTCTTTTATATATATATATATATATATATATATATATATATATATATATATATATATATAGGAAGCGGATCAAAGGCCCCGCCCGCGGAGCCCCGTCGAAGCCCCGCCCCCCCCTGCACCATCGGATCGCGCGGGGCCCGCGTGGGGCCCGCCCCCGCCCGCGCGATCCAACGGCTAAGGGAGGGCGGGGCTTCGGCGGGGCTCCCGATCCGCTCCTATATATATATATTTTATATATATATATATATATATATATAAGTTATGAAAGGAAACATGGTTTGTGAGTGTGAACGATGTTGGGGGCTGCTGGTTATGGGTCTCAATTCTGTGAAAACAATTTAGAATGTGACTATAAGAGTATTCCATGTACAAATACTACAATCAATAGCAAATATATATATAATATATATACATATAGGCATATTTGTAGATATATGCATATACCATGTATAAAGGCCAACGAAGGACGTTCTCGAACCTGGCATGAGTTCCCAGGTCTGAGATCAAGGCCTCGACCCTTACTTAATCATATTTTCGAAATTAGGCATAAAAGGAATTAATATATATATATACATACATATATATATCTATATACACCTAATAGGTACATCTCCATAATTGCCTAAAAATGGCTAGAAAATATGAATCAACCCCGAGAGTCGATTCCCACAAGTCTCAAACAGTGTCCAAGGACCAAAAACTCAGAAATTATCGCCATAAATCTCAGTAATCAAATTATCACAAAAATATCAAATTTCAAATTCAAAGAAAAACCCCATTTTCACAAAATGACCCAAAACTCAAAATACTCCAAATTAACCCACGAAACTTAGCAAATACATCGGTCTCGACATGTGGGACGTGCTCGGGTATTTTCGGGGTCGAAACCGTGTTTGTATCGTGTCCAGCGAACGAGTATCGGGAATCCCGATACGCGCGTGAACTGAATCGATGCGAACCCGATTTCTCGGTCGTTTTCGATCAAACTCTCGTGCAACTTCGCATACACATGGGCGTACACATCCCCGACCTACTGACTGAGTTAGCGTATGGCCAAGTGTCGTGTCTGACATGTATGCAAAGCGTGTCCGTGCGCGGGTGTGCGCACGTGCACAACCTCGTGTACAGCGTTGTACACGCATGTCATCGAGTCTAGGGACTCGTGTGTCCCATCTCGTGTCTCGTGTTCGTGTCCTAGGCTTGGGTAGGTATAGGGATACACTCTGGACACCCTGATTCGTGTCCACGTGTCGTGTCGTGTCCGTACGAACGGCGTTTCAACGACGGCTGTCCTGCGCACACGCGCGTGTGGCCGATCGGTGCCGACGGGATTTCTCCCTCGTTTCTCAACGAAACTTCAAAAAACTTTGGGAGCGTGATATCAGTCACGGCCCCCACCTACACGTTAATTTTCATGCGACCACGTGGCCTGTGCGTCGAGGAATGACCCCCGAGTAGCACGGCACGCACGCGGCCTGGCATACAGCACGTTCGTGTCCTGTTTGGACACAGACACGAGTCCGATTCGTGTCAAAATTTATGGGGTCGTGATCCTCGTGTATAGGGCTAACAGAATATGTAAATAGATTCAACAAAAATCATAAATTAATTCATTGCGACATTTCATCAAACACCTACACATATTAGCCGACACGTGTCCGATACGGCACCAAATGAATACGAAACAAGACAAAATTGATCCTACAGGTCAGGGGTACCTAAATGCACACTACCATGAAGAAAAATCAGGAAAAACAATACTAGAATAGGATTTACCTATTGAGAGTCAAAGATCTCAATGTAAAGGGCTCTCCGAGCACTCCAACGATCGAGTACCCTCGAGCAAACGCCTCCACCACCTTGCTAGCAATGCTCCAGCAAGATCCTCTCCTTCCTACGAGCACGACAGACTTCGTTTGAGGAGAAACGGACTCCGGATGCAAAAGTTAGGAATTTGGGAGAGTGGAAAACTAGGGTTTTCTCTTGGAGGCTACAAACTTCAACACAATAGGAAGGGGAGGTACTTCCTATGGCCGGCCAGGTATAGGGGGATTAGGGTTAGGTTAGTACATGGGCCTAGGCTCCCTAAGTTGCTAGTAAAGCCCAAGTCAAAAAGGCTTTTAAAAGGCTAACTAGAAAATGGCTAAAAAAAATCAATTAAATCACTCTAAAATTACTAATAAATTCTAAATTAAATCTAATGATAAAAAAAATCTAATTCTAATATGGCATCAAGGTTCTAGGTCATGGTTGACTAAGTTAAACCCATCAAGACTACTCAGGCAACAAACCAAACCACACATCATCACATGAATTCAATAAATTAATAAAATAATCTAAAATTACAAAATGACCAAAATAACCTTGAAATGAAAAGTGGGTGTGACAGTCTGACACTCCAACGATGTCATAGGCAGGATCCCATTCCTCGGGACAGAACAAATGGAATCAAAGTGATAATTCAAAGACAGTACAATGTATGTAAATGGTTGCTTGAATCCTACTACCTGACTGAACCAACAATGAGCAAAGCATGTGGCTCGACTAAGAAGTATGCAGGAGCAAATTAATGAAAGTTAGGAACAGAACATATGTAATGTAAAGGAATTAATGGTCTGTATTATCATATCAATTGATACTAAACAATAATCCATGGGGCTCTAATGACCAGAGGTGGTCAGATGCATGAATGCACAGTGGTCAGTATATAATGGTCAGGAATATGATGAATTCAGTGAATAAACTGGAATGTAGGACATATGGTGTTGGGGCTATGCCCTGCAATGGTGGTGGTTGAGCCAAAGAGAAGACTGAAATTTGAATGCAACAGTGCTCAATAGGTAGTGGCAATTTGGATGTTAGGATATCGACTAAACCTAATAACTAGTTACACCATTCATCTAATATTCGACTGGACACAATAGTAGGAAGGATGATGTAATGAAGGGTTTGAACAATGCTATGAAGTCTGATGCTTCTAATCAGTTGAGCCTGATACTTACATTGTAGAGACTAAACATGAAGGTTAATGCAGTGGATAAACTGTACAGGAAAGACTGAATTACTTAGGAAAGAAATTCCCAAATGTTCAGCATGGGTTGAACCTTGGGTGATGCAGGACAGAGTATAAAACAAGGAGAGCAATGCAGTGAACAACCCATATACCAAGCATAGGTTAATATGTCACTGTCGAGCAGGACAGTTGATTTGGCTATGCTTTGAATTAAGAGATGGTTGAGCCAACTAGAAGACTGACATTGAATATAAGTAATGGACAACACATGGCTAAGGGGTTTGTAATGCCCCCGTCCCAAAATACTTAGGACCAAGTACGTAGACATGCC
Organism: Iris pallida; assembly: GCA_029216955.1. Lineage (NCBI taxonomy): Eukaryota > Viridiplantae > Streptophyta > Magnoliopsida > Asparagales > Iridaceae > Iris > Iris pallida. Next base: position 1,596,243 of record JANAVB010002393.1, read on the forward strand.
AACTGCACATATACGAAGAATACTCCAATATATGAAATTCTCGTATATATACATAAGATGTATATATAAAATAATCACATGCCAGAATATAATGATCTAATCTCATCACAGCTCAACACAGAAGATATAATAATCCAAAATAAATAAGGGTATTAGGAGATAGCCGGGTAGACATACCCACTCCAAACACCTATGAAAAGTAGTCTCAAATGATCGGAGTCCAACCTCCGCAATATAGGAAAAAAAAAGATATAAAAATGTCCACTAAATGTCTCAATGAATAAATAAACTAGAAATCAGCAAGAGATGCCTCATCATCAATATATGAAGGATCCAGTGCCACTCCTGTGGGAAATCTTCTAACCCTGGAGAGATAACCAGGTCATCAGAGAGACGTAACAAGATACAAGAAAATACCATGTCATATAAACGGTGATATATAATAGAAAAGAAAGAAATATATGCAATAGGGTACCTACCAGTTCTACAGTGATAATGCAGTTAAGAACAAACCTTCAACGCATGGGCACTCTGGCTGCAGGAAACTTAGGTATGGTCCCACCAGGATACCAGGGACCTCAAAGCACAACATTCATCAATTGTCAGAGGCCAGCAGGATCAGGAATAAGAAAGTGCATACGTGGCCCATAGGTTAAGGAACTGTTCTCCCCACCTAATTTCTAGTAGGGTCACATCCATGACTCATAGGAACCTCCAGTAACTACCAAGTCTACTAGCATGCAATTCTATTGGTAGTTACTCCTAACCGTCGCACGCCTCATACGTATCGGTGGCCAGCCGACTACGCGAGTGCATGTCCTACATGTGACTCACAACTCGTGATGATCATGTGTCAAGGCCGTATGAGGTACAACAATACCTCATCATAACTGGGTGGTCACTAGGCAAAGTCAATACAAGAGAATAAAACCAAAAGCAGTAAAACGACTTATGGAGTCGCTTGCACCCGAGTGTGACTTGAACGCACAGTGATATAATACTAAAAATAGATAAGTAATGCTGAATATAAATAGCTAAAAATAAGAATAAGTAAATTACAGAGTAAGATGGCAAGGTATCTTGCCTGCCAGTACGGGAATAGCAACTCCAAGCAATCAATCACGTCAGCAATAAATCTTAATATCCACGAACAACTCCGGATGCTGAAACAAACATCAAGAACATTTTCGGTATAAAATATATATCTAGGAAATGCTTGTCCAAAAGTCTAATTATGGAACAGGGGCAAAATCTTAATTTCGGGTCAAAACGATGTCCGTCGTTGAACTTATTTTGCACCAAAATACGTGCCGATATCTATGGTCTCTAAAGTCATCAAACTACACGTCTATGGGTCCAATTTGATGAGACAAACCCAACCGTATGTCCAAAGTTGGATTCCGGTGGGTCGTGCACAAATTTGCCGGTTGGATCGGATCGCGAGCCCGCCAAAAAGACGTTCCGTTCGACCTTCTCAGAATCTAACCAAACTTGGCACACAGGGCCAGAATTTTGATGCGGTCCGGTTGGCGCAAATTTCTTCTCTATACGACGAACATATACGAAGTTATGGCCAAGTTTACAAAAGGTCGATACGGTGGTATTTTGACTGATACGTACTGAGTTCGTCGCGCACGCAGAACAAAATCAAGTTCCGTCAGTTCCCACACATCGACAATATCCATACGCGCCTTTCGATGCTTATGGGTTGCGACTACGTCGCCCAGTTTGTCGGGGCACACGCTGTTACTGGAAAACTTTTCTGATTTTACAGTTTTTAAAACAGATTTTTCTTGATTTTCAATGGCAATTAACTTTCTGTGTACTGGATGAAAATTAATTCTATGAGAAGGCTTTTACTCTCCTATAGGTTATCTACAACTGTGACAAACTGGTTTTTAGAAATTCGACATGTGTGATTCATAAACAGTCTTCCAAGTTAGTGGTTTGGGGCAGTTTTTAACTGTTTCAGAGAACAGTTTTTCTTCAACTTCGCCTCAAATTTTCGAGCGATACACTTGGTATCTATATGATTCCAATTGAGGGGGGTCCTAGAGGGATATATCGTCCATACATAGGAACTTACAGTTTCAAAAACTAATAACTATGCACGAAGAAACAAGAAGGACAAGGAGGGTACCTCGCGGCTGTGCGAAACAGAGTTGGCTCTGTCCTGGAGGTCGGGTTGGGGCTTCACGGCGGTACGACGGGCGGCACTGATGTGCAGGCTGCTAGACGTGCGCGCACTGATGTCGGGGAGGCTCTGGTGATGGTGGGTTGGTGTTTTGGAGAGGTTTCGATGGGGGATTTGTGGAACCCTATTTTTGTTCCTATGTATACTACGGGTTTCGAGTTCGAGTAGGCTTGTGATGGATTTATCCAAATTTGAACTAGAATTTAGTCCAATCTCTAGGGGTGTGTTCGGATTTGGAATATAGGAAGGATTTGGTTTAGAGTTTGCAAAAATCGGATGGAAATATTGGCTTATCGTTTTGTTTGCAGAATGGAAACTAAATATTTGGAATATATGAAGGATTTGGTTTAGAATTTTCAAAAATTGGATGGAAATATCGGGATTTTTCAGGCTATTGTTCACGTGAACAGTAGTCTTTTCCTTTTTTTTTTTTTACTTAAACATGGGTGTATATCTTTAGATATATATACTTGTATATATAATTCCTTATATATATACACATATATATACCTCTTTTCACATACATATATATATTCCTATGTACATATATATATATATATATATATTAAGCACACATTATACATTATACATAATACTATGTTAATACTAATTGAAATCGAGATATTACATATTTTCAAAATTCAAAACTAGTAAACATTAATAATTCGTTAGCTATTTAATGATAAAAATACAATTAAATATTTATAAAATATTAAAAATAAACATAAAATATAGGGGGTTTATATCCTACCAACTTAAAGAAATTTCGTCCTCGAAATTAAATCCAACGATAGGGGGGTATGGTATGCAATGCGGAATTAAAGGAACTAACATATGTAAGACGTACCTTAGTTTTCGAACAAATGAGGGTAGCAATTCCGAATGTCGTCTTCGCGCTCCTAAGTAGACTCTCCTGACGAGTGATGCTTCCATGCTACGCGAACCAATGGAATGGATTGATTCTGTAACACTTTCACTCGGCGATCAAGGATACCTACTGGTTGCTCTTGGTACGACAAGCTCGGTCCAACAGTGATCTCGGAGTAATCGAGCACATGACTGCTGTCTGCCACGTATTGCTTCAACTGCGACACATGGAATACGTCATGCACTCCCTCTAACGATGGTGGCAATGCCAATCTGTAGGCAACCTATCCAATACGTTCCAAGACATCGAAAGGGCCGATGTATCTTAGACTCAACTTGCCACATCGTCCGAATCGAATCATGCCTCTAGTGGGGGATATCTTTAAGAAAACATGGTCGCCTTCCTTGAACTCCAAAGGTCGACGACGATTATCGGCCCACTGCTTCTATCGATCATGCGCTGCTCGCAGGTGGTCTTGTATCTTCTTCACCTTCTCCACTGTACTCAAAACCAACTCGGGACCCAATATTTGTCGCTCTCCTATGTCGCTCCAACAAACAGGAGATCGACACTTCCTACCGTACAATGCTTTAAACGGAGCCATCTGCATGCTCGCTTGATAGCTATTGTTGTAGGAAAACTCTACAATATGAAGGTGGTCTTCCTAAGATCCGCCAAAGTCAAGCATACACGCCCTCAACATATCCTCTAGCGTCTAAATAGTACGCTCTGATTGGCCGTCTGTCTGCGGATGGTATGTCGTGCTAAACTTCTACCGCGTACCCAAACTGTCCTGCATACTCCTCCAAAAGTGCAAGGTGAACCTCGAGTCATGGTCCGACACGATGCTAACTGGTACACCGTGTAGCTTCACTATTTTCTTCATGTACATATCCACCAAAACTTTTGTGGACTGTCTCACTCTAAAAGGTAATAAATGGGCTGATTTGGTGAGCCTATTAACAATCACCCCGTATCTCGTCCACTAGAACTCCGAGGAAATCTTGTGACGAAGTCCATCGTGATGTGCTCCCACTTCCACTCGGGAATGGATAGCGGCTGCAATAATCCGGCCGGCCTCTGGTGCTCGGCCTTCACTTTTTGGCATACCAAACACTTGGCCACAAAATGAGCTATCTTCCGCTTCATTCTGTGCCACCAATAATACTATCGTAAGTCCCGGTACATCTTAGTTCCTCTGGGATGAATAGAGTAAGTCAAACTGTGTGCTTCTTCCATCAACTCCTGCTGTAGCTCTCCATTAGGAACATAAATATGATATCCACATCGCAATGTCCCATCGGGATGAATCCTCAATCCCATCTGCTATCCTGCTTCAGTCCTCTCTCGAAGCCGTCGAAATCTAGCATCCGTAGGTAATGCTGCTTTGATCCTCTCTACTAGTGATGATTACACTTAGAGATTGGCTAATACGCCATCCGCTCCAGGCAATACTACTTCAATACCAAGCTGCTGCAAGTCATCAATCAACTCCTACTGTGTGTTCAAGAAGTGAGTCATGGGCTTACGGCCGTCTGCCACAATATTAGCCTTGCCCGAATGATAATGTAGCCCAATCTCGTAATCTTTTATCAACTCCAACCAACGTTGTTGTCGCATATTCAACTCTTATTGTGTGAACACGTACTTGAGGCTCTTATGATTAGTGTAGATATCTACCTTCTTGCCGTACAAGCAGTGTCTCCATAGCTTCAAAGCAAAGATAACCACTGCGAGATCTAGATCGAGGGTTGGATAATTCTTCTCGTGCACCCTCAACTGTCTCGATGCATATGCTACTATGTGACCATGCTGCATCAATACGCATCCTAATCCCCTTTCGGATGCATCACTGTATATCACAAATCCTCTCAGGCCCGATGGTAGTGTCAAGATAGGTGCCGTAGTCAAGTGCTTCTTCAACTTGTCAAAAGTAGCTTGACACTCGTCTGTCCATACAAACTCTTGATCCTTTCAAGTTAGTCGAGTCATAGGCCCCGCTATTCAAGAGAAATCTTCTATGAACCTTTGGTAATAACCCGCAAGTCCAAGAAAACTTCTCACCTCGGAAGCTGATGTGGGAGCGGGCCATGCTTTGACTGCTGTGATCTTCTTCGGATCTACCGATATGCCATCACCCGTAACAATATGCCCAAGAAACGATACCTCCTTGAGGAAGAAGTCATACTTGCTAAGCTTCGCAAAAAGTTGCTCGTTCCTCAAGGTCCCCAAAACGATCCATAGATGCTGCTCGTTCTTCTCTTGGCTCTTCGAGTATATTAAGATATAGTCTATAAAGAAGACTATAAATTTATCCAAATACTGATGGAAGATCTTGTTCATTAAGTTTATGAAGACGGCAGGAGCATTGGTCAAACTGAAAAGCATGACCAAGAATTCGTAGTGTCCATACCTCGATCGAAATGCCGTCTACGAAATTTCTTCCTTTCGAACCTTCAGTTGGTGATAGCTCGATTATAAGTCAATCTTGGAGAATACTTTTGCTCCACTTAGTTGATCGAATAGATCGTCTATACGCGGCAAGGGATACTTGTTCTTCACCATCACTGCATTTAAGGCTCTGTAGTCGATGCACATGCGCACTGTCCCATCTTTCTTAGGCACAAAAAGAACGGGTACTCCCCATGGTGATGCACTGGCACGAATAAAGCCTTTCTCTAATAAGTCGTCAATCTGTGTCTTCATTTCTACCAACTCCTTAGGTGTTAGTCGATAAACTCGAGATGAAATAGGCTCAGCTCCCGGAACAAGCTCAATAGAAAACTCGATGTCTCGGTCAGGTGGCAGTCCCGACAAATCCTCACGGAATACATCTTCGAACTCAGAGATGACAGGGTGCTGAGGGGTATCCTGCATCATCATATGAGTCCCCAATGTGGGTGCATCACAACTCTCTTCTTCCTCCTTAGTGAACTCAAACTCCATCGCAAAAGACTATACTGCCCCAATGGCAGTCTATAAGAGCAAAATACTGGCTCAACCAGTCCATTCCAAGAACCACATCGAATGTCGACATAGGAAATACAAGAAGTCGTGCCTTCATCTCTCTACCACATATCACTACAGGACAAAGTCTAAAACGCTACTAACAGGTACAATTATAGTAAGCATTCTAATATTCTTATATAAGGGTATAATGGGAATGCTGTGTCTAGTGGCAAAACTAGTAGTTATAAATGAATGAGTGGCTCCAGTGTCAAACAATATAATGGCAGGAAATGAAGCAACTAAAACCATACCTGCTATGACCTCTGGCTCTGTCTCTGCATCCTCAACAACTAGAGAGAATACCTGTCCATAATTCTGTCTAGGGCCCTGAGATCTGGCCCTCTCGAACTATGCTGACTAGGGTGGTAAGGGTGGACGAGGTGCTCCTGCTGCTGGCCGAGGTGCTAGAAGTGCTGGGGCTATCGGTCTCAGGGTCTGCTGGGCATACACTAAGGACTGCTGCTCCGGACAATCCTTTACCATGTGTTTTCCTGACCCACATCTCAAGCACGCTCCATGTCGAGTTCGACAGTCCTTCATGAGGTGTCCCTGCTTCCCGCAATAGTTGCAGGTGGGCTTGTGATAAGGTGTAGGCCTCTGTTGGAACTATCCTGGGGGTCTCCTGATAGGTCCACCCTGAGTAGCTCGGGCTAGCGTAACTGCTGGTGTATGACGTCTCGAGGTCTGTTGTTGCTCCTTACGAAGAATCTCCTGAGCACGAGCTTCTTCTAAGACAGTTGAATGGGAGACTCGAGACTATGTAGTCATATATGACTTGAGCTCTGGTGCTAGCCCCTGATGGAATCTCCTCGCCTTCTCTAAATCTATCGCGATTAATCCCGTACCAAATCTACTTAAGCGATTGAACTCTGAGTCATACTCATCAACTGTCATATTCCTTTGCTTCAGTTGAAAGAACTGGTCATATAGACCGTCTCGAACATGAATAGGGAAGAATCTCTCATAAAATGAATCATAGAACTGATTCTAGGTGATCCCAGTACCTAATCGTCTCTCTTCCGTCTTCTACCAGTGGTGAGCATTATCTTCTACTAGTAGGTCCACTGCTGTCATCCAATCTTGAGCTGGCAACTAGGATGCCTTCAGTAGCTTCTATGTACTAATAAGCCATTATGACACCTCTAGTTGCTTCTCCGTTCCTCTGAAGGCCTTGGGGTTCATGTTTGTGAAGTTCTTGATAGAGCCTTCATAAGGATACAGAGTCGGTGCTAGTGCTAGTACCGGTGCCAGAGGTGGAGGTGGAGGTCTAGCCAATGCTTCCATCATAGTCTATCTTATCAGCTCAGTCTGCTGCCACTGAGCCTGCATCATGGCATACATAAACTGGGAAGTAGGGCTCCCATCAGTCGGTGGTGGAGGCATTTGAGGTCCCGACTGTGGTGGAAACTGCCGAAGGAATGGTAGTATTGGACGCAGTAGTACATTCCTCTCGGTGGTACGGTAGTGGTCTGTCCATCCTGGCTGACTGGGGGTGCTACGATCTCTGGGTGCACTGTCGTCGGAGTCGTAGTATTCTGTGACTGTTCTGGTTGGTACGGTGTCACCGGAGTCATCGGAGGTTTCTGTCCCTCCGGGGTAGCCCCTTCACCAAATGTGAGGGCCAAGACAGAAAAGCATCCTCTTCTTAGATTTGTACTGTTGTATAAAGAAATAATGATGATATTAGGAAAGGTTAGATATGAGGCAGTTCAAGTAATCAAAGAAATTTCGAAAAGATTGGAAGTCAAAGAAGGTAGTAGTTCTGGATGAGATACCATTTTTATTCCTATATGCAGGCTTGTTGGGCACAGTCATGCAACCCAACAATATTTTTTGACCTGCATGGGCCACCACAAAAGCATATAACGCCCCAGTCCCAAAATACTTAGGACCAAGTACGTAGACATGCCAGCTACACATATACGAAGAATACTCCAATATATAGAATTCTCGTATACATACATAAGCTGTATATATATAAAATAATCACAGGCTAGAATATAATGATCTAATCTCATTATAGCTCAACACAGAAGATATAAGAGTCCAAAATATATAAGTGTATCAAGAGATAGCCGGGTGGGCATACCCACTCCAAACAGCTATGAAAAATAGTCTCAAATGATCGGAGTCCAACCTCCGCAAAATAAAAAGAAAAAGATATAAAAATGTCCACTAAATGTCTCAATGAATAAATGAACTTGAAATCAGTAGGAGTTTCCTTATTATCAATGTATGAAGGATCCAGTGTCGCATCGTACTCCTGCGGGATATCTTCTAACCCTGGAGAGATAACCAGGTCCTCAGTGGGACGTAACAAGATACAAGAAAACACCATGCCATATAAACTGTGATATATAATAGAAAAGAAAGGAATGTATGCAATATGGTGCCTACCAGTTCTACAGTGATAATGTAGTTAAGAATAACCTTCAACGTATGGGTACTCTGGCTGCAGGAAACTCAGGTATGCTCCTACCAGGATACCAAGGACCTCAAAGCATAATATTCATCGAATGTCAGAGGCGAGCAGGATCTGGAATAGGAAAGTGCATACGTGGCCCATACGTTAAGGAACTGTTCTTCCCACCCAATTCCTAGTAGGGTCACATCCATGACTCATAGGAACCTCTAGTAACTACCAAGTCTACTCGCATGCAATTCTATTGGCAGTTACTCCTAACCGTCGCACGCCTCATACATATGGTGGCTAGCCGAATACGCGAGTACGTATCCTACATGTGACTCACAACTCCTGATGATAATGTGTCAAGGCCGTATGAGGTATACCAATACCTTATCATACCTGGGTGGTCACTAGGCTAAGTCAATGCAAGAGAATAAAACCAAAAGCAGTAAAACGACCGATGGAATCGCTTGCACCCAAGTGTGACTTGGACGCACAGTGATGTATTACTAACAATAGATAAGTAATACTGAATATAAATAACTAAAAATAAGAATATATAAATCACAGAGTAAGGTGGCAAAGTATCTTGCCTGGCAGTACAGGAATAACAACTCCAAGCAATCAATCACGTCAATAATAAATCTCAATATCCATGAATGACTCCGGATGCTGAAACAAATATCAAGAACGGTCCTGGTGTAAAAGATGTATCTAGGAAATGCCTGTCCAAAAGTCTAATTCTGGAACAGGGGCAAAATCATAATTTCGGGTCAAAATGATGTTCGTCGTTGGACCCATTTTGTACCGAAATGCGTGCCAATATCTACGGTCTCTAAAGTCGTCAAACTAAATGTCTACAAGTATGGTTTGATGAGACAAACCCAACCGTATGTCTAAAGTTGGATTCCGGTGGGCCGTGCACAAATTCGTCCGTTGGATCGGGTCGTGGGCCCGCCAAAAAGATGTTTTGGTTTACCTTCTTAGAAGCGGACCAAACTTGGCACACAGGCCCAGAATTGATGTGGTTCAGATGGCGCAAGTTTTGTCTCGATACGACAAACGTACACAAAGTTATGGCCAAGTTTGCAAAAGTTCGATATGGTGGTATTTTGATGGATACGTACTGATTTCGTCGTGCACGCACAACGAAATCAAGTTTCGTCAGTTCCTACACATCGACAACATACATACACACCTTTTGATGCTTATTGGTTGCGACCACGTCGTCCGGTTTGTCGGGGCGCACGCCGTATCGGAAAAAGTTTTCTGAATTTACAGTTTTTGAAACAGATTTTTCTTGATTTTTAATGGCAATTAACTTTCTATATACTGGATGAAAATTAAATCTACGAGAAGGTTTTTACTCTCCTATAGGTTATCTACAACTATGAAAAACTGGTTTTTAGAAATTTGACATGTGTGGTTCATAAACAGTCATCCAAGTTGGGGGTTTGGGGCAGTTTTTAACTATTTCAGAGAATAGTTTTTCTCCAACTTCACCTCAAATTTCCGAGCGATACACTTGGTATCTATACGATTCCAATTGATTGGGGTCCTAGAGGGATATATCTTCCATACAAAGGAACTTACAGTTTCAAAAAGTAATAACTATGCACGAAGAAACGAGAAGGACAAGGAAGGTACCTTGCGGCTGTGTGAAACAGAGTTAGCTCTGTACTGGCGGTCGGGTTGGGGCTTCACGGCGGTACGGCGGGCGGCATAGACGTGTAGGCTACTAGACGTGCACGTGCTAATGTCGGGGAGGCTCTAGTGAAGGTAGGTTGGGCTTTTGGAGAGGTTTTGATGGGGGATTTGTGGAACCTTATTTCCGTTCCTATGTATACTACGGGTTTCGAGTCCGAGTAGGCTTGTGATGGATTTATCCAAATTTGAACTAGAATTTAGTCCAATCTCTAGGGGTGTGTTCGGATTTGGAATATAGGAAGGATTTGGTTTAGAGTTTGCAAAAAATGGATGGAAATATAGGCTTATCGTTTTGTTTGCGGAACGGAAACTAAAGGGGGGTAGGGCTTCATCAGACTACTGTTCACGTGAAAAGTAGTCTTTTCCTTTCTTTTTCTTTTTTTACTTAAACAGGGGTGTATATCTTTAGATATATATATACTTGTATATGTAATTACTTATATATATACACATATATATATACTTCTTTTCACACACACACACACACACACACACACACACACACACACACACACACACACACATATATATATATATATATTTTTTTTTTTTTTTTTTTTTTTTTTTTTTTACACATATATATATATATATATATATATATATATATATATATATATATATATATATATATATATATATATATATATATATATATATATATATATTCCTTTCTTTTTCTTTTTTTACTTAAACAACAGGGGTGTATATCTTTAGATATATATACTTGTATATATAATTCCTTATATATATAAATATATATATATATATATATATATATATATATATATATATATATATATATATATATATATATATATTCCTATATATTCCTATATATATGTACATATATATATATATATATATATATAAATATATATATATATATATATATATATATATATATATATATATATATATATATATATATATATATATATATATATTAGCCAAAACCCTCTCCATTTATTAAAAAGGCTCAAAAGCCAGAACCAGACCAAGTATACAAGACCCAAAACAGCCTGTACAAGTATACTGCCAAAAGGGACGAAGAGGGAACGAGAAGACACCACTAACAAGAGCTAAAGAAGGGTAGAGGACCAAAAGCTCCTCGGGGTGTGGGAGCAGTGGATGCTCCGTTTGCGGCACTGACGGAGGACTTCCCGAGTGATCTGGTCGGCAGAGTATTGGTGCCTTCGTACCTCGCATTGTTGCGATTTTTCCAAAGCACCCACGTGGCGGCCGCTGCGACGATCTGGTGGCCATGGGAGGCAGAACCCCAAGCGACCGCCAGATCGTAGAAGCGTCCACCTCCCAGCACAATATTGTAGATCTGGTTGAGTGTTCTCCAAGAATCGCCGGGTAGGGACCCTCGGCAAAAGATGTGGTCGATGGACTCCATCTGACGGTCGGGGCAGCAATTGCAGGCAGACGCTAGGCTAAACCCAATAGTTTGGAGAATCTCGTCGGTGGGTAATCGCTTGTAAATGATTCTCCACATGAGGATAGACCATTTTCGGAGGATACAGATCTGCCAATAGTGTGCTATGCGGTGGTGCTGCTGGTTGATCCCGAGGATGGCAGATCTCGCTGACCTCACCGAGAAAGCCCCAGACGCTTCGAGCGTCCATCGAATCGCGTCGTCGTCACTGCCGATAGTAATACCGGCCAGGCGGATGCTGACCACCGCTTCCTCGCCGGCCCAATCATGGATTTTGTCCCAGTTCCAGTCGTTGGTGGTGTTGTTCCACAACTCTCTGATTCTGCTGTTTCTCGGGGTCTCCACAATACTCGAGATTAAGCTGTCCCCGGTCCATCGCTCCAGAAATGGGTCTGAATCGCCGGAACCCAAAATGAGTCTCATTGCGGGCTCGGCGAGATCACGGCCGACGAGGATACGATGCCAAGCAGCGGACGATCTACTATTAGAGATGGCCAGAGATGGATGAATGTGTTTGAAATACCTAGCCTTCATAAATCTGGTCCATAAGTTGTTGCTCGTACGGAGTTTTCACCACAATTTCATTGAGAAGGATTGAGTGATGTGGGTGAGCTTGGTAAATCCCAGACCGCCGACCTCGGTGGGACGGGCCATGGATTCCCAACTAGCCCAGTGGTGCTTATCTTGACCGTTGCAATGCCCCCAGAAGAAGTTGCAGAAGATCTGTTCGATTGACTCAAGAACTTTCTTAGGCGGAGAGCACGCGGCCAGGGTGTGGATGGGGATGGAAGTGAGCACATGATTGACCAGGATCATCTTGCCGCCCGGGGATAATGTAGCGTTATGCCACCCTTCAAGTTTCTTCCTAATTCTGGCGGTCAGGTTCTCAAAGATGCGAGTATTAGATTTCCCATAAACCAGGGGACAACCGAGGTAGTTGAACGGGGGTTGGGTAACTGAGAATGATGTTAATTGGGAGAGGTTGATGGCGTGCTCTCTTTTGATGCTGTGGTGGGCGTAGATGATGCTCTTGGACGGATTGATTTTCTGACCCGAACATCTGGAGTACCTCTGTAGGGTGTTGTGGACCACTTCCACCGCTCCCACGTCTCCCGAGGAGAAGATTAGTAAATCGTCCGTGAAGGCCAGGTGAGTGATGGTAGGACAGCCACTGGAGGTGTGATAGTGTTGGAAGTTCGGAATATATATATATATATATATATATATATATATATATATATATATATATATATATATATATATATATATAAGCACACACTATAAATATATATATATATATATATATATATATATATATATATATATATATATATATATATATATATATATATAAGCACACACTATAAATTAGTACATAATACTATGTTAATCCTAATTGAAATCAACAAATTACATATTTTCAAAATTCAAAACTAGTAAATATTAATAATTCATTAGCTATTTAATGATAAAAATACAATTAAAAATTTATAAAATATTAAAAATAAACATAAAACATAAGGGGTTTACAGGGTTGATCAAGGATGCAACAGTCAACAGTTGAATGTTTGGACAGTAAATTGAATGGTTTGGCAGGGGTCAAAACAAATGATATGAATTAGCAATAGGGAGGTTAACCTTATAGTATAGAGGATTGGTCCCAATGGACAGACTTGGTGGTTGAATGACTGAACATACAAAACAACCAGAATGAACATGACAGTGGTCAATCACTATGACCCAAGCACCCACAGCCCTATTAACCAATCAAAACCATCCCATTTCACTAGATAACCATATTATACATATAACATGGCAAAACAAAAACATGTCAATACATAAAACTAAAATTTAAACATTAAAATTCCTACGAGTCATTTCGTCAACACTTGGTATGCGTATCCGATACTCTCGTGATACGCACATCAAACAAATCCAAAATTGACCAAACTCCTTCCTAATGTAAGGGAAACCCTAAATGAATGCATTTATATCAACGAATGGAAAATTTGAAGGTTTAGAGGGATCTTACCAATTGAGAGTTGGAATCTCAATAAAAACTTCTAGATCTAGATCTCCACCAAATCCTAATGCTCAAATTGCTCCAAATTTTCCCAAGCTAGGCAATAGAGGCTTCCTCTCTCCAAGGGGAAGAGATTGCAACTCGTTTGAGAGAATTTGGACTCAATTTGGATGTTGAAGACAATTTGGGGAAGAACACAAATTTGAGTTAGGGTTTGTAATGAATGAGGGAAGATGGAGGCTATGTAGCTATTAATAGGAAGGGGGAGGAGTCTCTTGGCCGGCCATAGGCTACCCCTAGGGTTTTGTTTGCTTGCAAAGTCTAAAAAGGTTTCCTATTTGTCATTTTAAGCCCTTTAGGAAGAAGGCCCATAATGGCTTGTGTTTTAAGTCACTAATTGGTTTCTAAATGATACTCTAGCTAGATTAGAGCCTAACTTAAGTTATCTAATCTCTCTCTAATAAGTTTCTATGGTCATGGCTAACATCTAATCAATGTAGTTCTAAGGTTTCACCAATTTAGACACTAACATAATCATTAATTAAACAATATTAAAATAATCAAAAAAATACTAATTACCAAAATATCCTTGCTCTAGAATGTGGTGGTGACAACCTAGTTTTATAGACTCATGGTATTTATTTGGAGTGTAATTGGACATATATGCTAGTGGGCTGTAGACCATGAACCATAATGTTCATTCTTATTTTATATCTTTCTTGTAGATTGAGATATAGTTTAACTTACCCTATTAGACATGATACCCTATTTTGGACAGCATATATGTATTCGAGTTAGGCTGGAGTCCACTTGGTACGTAGTTGGCTTGCTCACGCGCTCGCATCTCGAAAGCGGGTGCGGGTCATGACAGGCTCCCAAAGCTCTGATACCAATTTGTTGGGGCACAACAAAAATAAATCCAAGAAACTCAAAAAAAATTCACAACCACAAAGACAATGATTTACGTGGTTCGTCCAAGATACATACTTCCATAAACGACGGTGATTTAGTTCCACTATGAAGAAGAAAAAGAATTACAATAGCTCTCAATACTTCTCTTTGTGCACTCAAAAACTCTCTATCACAAAGGTAAAAAAATATCTCAAGCTATTATGTTAAACTTATTGAACAACTTTAGCTCTCTTGTGTTGAACTTATTCAACAACTTGAGTACAATGAGATACTTGTGTTGAACTTATTCAACAACTTACATTGAACTCTCTTGGAGGTGTATTTTATGGAGAACCTTTAGACCCATTTATATACCCTAAAAATCACATCCTATGTAGGCTTAAAATCCAATCTTATGTAAGATTATATATTGGAAATTCAATCCTATGTAGGATAATAATATATATGGTCAAATCCAATCTTATATAGGATTACCATATATATGGTCAAAAAAGGTCATAGGCCTATTTTTCGATACTTTCCTTCAGAGGAGGATTGTAGATATTGTAGATATATAGATATTTTAGAAATGCTTGTTTATATAAATACATAGCCTTTGAAAATATTCCAACAAAATAAAGTTCATTTAAAAAATACATATAGATTATTTTAAAAATTATTTAAAGAATTATTTATATATAACTCTTATTAATATATATATATATATATATATATATATATATATATATATATATAGAAATTTATTTATATAAAACTTATTAAAAATATTATTATATAAAAGCCAAATAATTTTTAAAACTAAAAATTCCATAAAAATTCATGAAGTCCCATAAATAAGTTAATCAAATTTTTTTATTATTATTATATATATATATATATATATATATATATATTTATTTATTTTTATTTTTTTATTTTACCGAAATCCCCCAATTTTATTCATATCAAGGCGCAAAATGCCGAAGTGTCACGACCCGATCCCAATATAATGGGTCCAGTCGGATTATGCCCAGCCTGTACCGTTGTGAGACGGCGGCAGTAAGGTGTATCAAGCAGTGAACACAAGCAGTAAAAATGTCTAAACGGAAAATAAAACATTTTATTAAACATTCTGAAGTACAATTAAAGTCGAAATGAAAATGAAGACAAAGCAAAAGTATTCAACATCACAAATGTTTGTTTATTACAACTTTAGGAAAAATGAACTAATCAGAAAAGGGTGCAACTAGGACTCCTGGTTCCTCTGTCCTGGTTCAGCTAAGTCCTCAGAACCCAAGTCAGGCCCATAATAGGAAGTGTAAGCCAGCTCATCATCGTCGCAGTCACCTAAAAATGTTGTCTCCAGTCAGGAGGGAAAAAGACACACAAATCCATTCCAGTATTTTATTCAATAATTAAAAGATGAGACAAGAAGCAGTTTATAATGGAAATATAATTTTCTAAATAATAATAATAATACAATTACGCAGTAAAAACTCTGAAAAATGGAATGATGCAATCTAGCTACAGTAGTGTTTAGAGCACGTAACAGCCTGTGGCCGGCTAAGGTTGGAGGCAGTAAGTGTTCTAATGAACACGGTCCAATTTCGGCCCAAGTGAGTTGGGCTTCCGCTATACACAGTGATTTAGGAAGGGGCTTTGACCACAGGTGTTAACGTTACTCCCTCAATCCCTGAGTCAATGATTCAGTAAGCAATCAAGTCAATGATTAAGTAAAGCAGTCGATATGATTCGAGTGGGATCCCGTGAGTCAGGTGTCAATACAGCAACTCTATCATTCAATGGAATTAATTACCAATTAAAACACGAGTTTAGATAAGTATGACTTGCATTGGTTCTCAGAATGATGTAGACAGAAGCACAATACGGATCTGACGTAAGTTCTGAATCCTATATTAATAATAATCTGCCCTTAGAACTTATTCCAAAGATTGGCTAATAAAGCCACTAAATGCAAACTACGTTAATTATAAACATTGCTATTTTATTAAAGAAAATAATAATTTAATTATGTAATATTTTGGTAAAACTATTTTATTAGTATTTTAAAAATAGGGCAGAAAATAATATATTTTGGAATATATTCAAAATAGTAGCAGCTTTTATCGTGATTTATTTTAATAGAAAATATCGCGTAAACTCGAAATATTCGAAATCTAATTTAATATTTTTCTAAATAAACTTTACAAAATATTTTACTAATACTATTTCTTTAGTAAAGAATAATCATTTTTAATAATAAAAATATCAGAAATATTATTTTAGTAAAAATTACAATTTTATTAGAAAATATGTTATTATCTCTAGTTTTTCATTTCCATAAACTTTATTAAAAGAAATAATGGTTAAAATACGAAAATAAATATTTTTACCTAAAAACATAAATATATAGTTTTGGCCTAAAAAATACTATTTCCTATATTAACATATATTTTGCTATATAATTAATATTTTGAGACTAAGTTTTATTATTTAATAATAATAATTATGAAATTATGGCAAAAGTGATATAGTCGTTGAAATAACGTTAATTCAACGTTATTCATAATTAAACGTAGATGATAACTCTAAATTCCATTAAGCTAACTAATTAAGATTAACCATCTAATTAAACGCTAACAAAATTATTACCGAATCTAAAATAGGAAACTACTAAACTGGCTATCGTGGAACAAAAATGGTTCTGTGAATTAACAGAAGGTTGCGGGGTTTACCGAAGGCTGTGACGGAGCACCGAGGGGATGCCTCGGACTCGAAACGCACGCGGGTACGGGTATAGACACGGACACGGACATATGCACGCGGACGGCATGGGGACGTGCGCGGGAAGGGCTGGCGGTGCGGGTTCTGGTGCGGGGCACCGCGGTGCAGCGGCAGGGAGCACCGCAGGGTCTGCGGGGTCCGGCGAGTGGCACAGGGACGCCGCACGGAGGGCCGGCGGGTGCGCTAGTGGTTGCGGGTCGGGCTGCGAGATGGCAGAGGTCACCAGAGGGCGTGGTCGCGGGTCTGGAGGGGTCGGCCCTTCGGATGCTGTGGGAGGTGATGGTGGTATGGGCGGTTTGTATGGAGTTTGGGATGGAAGATTGGTGAGGGGGTGATGTTGCTGGTAGTTGGGAAAAGATATGGGGAGAGAAAATTTTTATAGAGGGAGTTGTGCTGCTAGGAGGAATGGAAGAGTGGGGGGAGGGATTTGAGGAGGAAATTAGGGAGAGAGAATGTGGGGAGAGGTAGGAGGGATTTGACCGGGTGTGAGTGAACGTGTAGTAGAGGGGTTTAACAACTTTCCCTCCTTAGAAAATTTTGTCCTCGAAATTTCAAAGATAAGGGCAGGTTACAATCATGCCTCAAACCAGTAAGGGTATTATTTCTCAACAATCTCATGCCTAAACTAGGCTAACTATTTCATATCAAATCTATATAGTACAATATCTTCACCAGTCTATCCAATGTTCTCAAATAACATTCTTCTCTCCTTAGAAACACAGTCACTATCCACAATTATGGATTTATGCTTTCGTCGCTGAACTATCAATCACCATCATAACCTTGAAAATTTTGTCTTTCCATCTTTTCCTACTAAACACATATAATATTTTTCGCAATATGTTTTGTAATTCCTTCAACTTGCTGATATATATCCAAAATTTAACTCTATGTCATACCATTCACGTCCATATTCATCTTATTCGTTTCTGACCAAAATATTATAATTTGGTATACTCCGTCTTATCTTCATACTCTAGTATCAAGCCTCAATAATCCAATATCACATTTAAAATCCAACATCAAGTTTCAATACTCCAATTTATCATGATCAGTGAAATTTTTATCATTCCTTACTCATATGTGATCACTCTGTAATTTATTTAGACGTCCATTTTCACCAATATGTATATATCTTGATTCCAAATCCTCATTTACATATTTGATCCCGAATTCTCAATAAAATTTAATTATCATGTTTAAGCTCGAATCCTTCATCTTGATTTCACTGTATCTTTTTGACCAAACTTGTCTCTGTTAAAAATATCTTATTTCATCTCCCAACCTTGTATTATTTACAATCCTTCTATCTCTAGTTTCTGATTTAAAATCTTTTGCACCATTCAATTCATTTGATTGTCATCCTTAATTAGTTACACCTTAAGTCCAATTTTTTTTTGTTTCGGTCATCCTTTATATATCTTCTGATTCATCATGCAACTTCCTAAAGTGCATCTCCATGCTTATCATTTAACAGCCTCTAATCTATAATGTCAATTTGCTTGGTATTCATATCATTAATCATCCCTTCCTTGATTCAAATCACAAGTGTTCATATTTATCTCATCTTATTCCCATAACTCATGTACTCTATAAATCCCTCCTATAGATCGTTACAGATTTAATTCATCAGGAACAAACTGATTTGAGACATGATCACTAGGTACAATGATAAAATATTGTCTAGATATGATCTGGGATAGAGTTGGAATATTGTTGTGAGCAAAATTATTTTAGGCACGAGTAAAATCTAGGTACGATTAAAATATAATCATAAAATAGGGGAAAATCAAATAAGGTCTCATGAAATAGAGAAGGCAAGAAAGAAACGAATGTCAACAGTTTATTGAGAAGGCAGGAAATAATGGAATCTTCTGAGAGGAGGGACTAAAAATTCTAAATCAAATTGGAATGGGGTACAAGTGTAGCTGCCCTTCCCAGAAAATTTAGAATATTTTATTATTATTATTTATTTTATTGGAATGGTCATTTTAGATTTTATAAATAATTATTTAGTTAATTTTTATGGTAGATGATTTTAGCCATAGTGGAGTTTTAGAGTACAAGACGACTAGGAATCGTGGCACGGACAGTGCAATGGCGTGCTTTGACTAGGGTGTTAGCCCTGATAGGGAAGGCCGAGCCATAGCGATGTCCTAACTAGGAAAACCAAGCCAAGTTGTGATTTAACCCTTACCGAAGGTTTATTTATTTATTATTTTTATTATTGAGTTTTAGGGAAATCGGTTACACCATTTTAGCCCGGACTGGACCCGAACTGAGCCCAAGCCTATATAGTCAGGCGGCACGTCCAATGACATTCGTGTAGATGGATTTTGGTATGAGGGTGTTACATTTTGTTTTAATGAATTAATGGATATTTTTAAGTATTCTTAATTAAATATTGTTATTGGTGATATTCAGTGACTTTTGTATAAAATGGGTCCTTGTGTATTCGATGATTATTAGACTGAACATAATGGTTTATATACACCATTATTGTTTTATTGAATTTAGTTATCATCATTATTATTATTATTATTATTATTATTATTTTATTATTTTATTATCAAGGTTATTATTATGTAATAATATTAATAGTATTGGTGATATTATATTTGTCAAATAAATGATATATAGATATGTATTCGTATAGGCCCTATAATAGAAAATATATTAGGATTTTATTCAAATGTTATGGATAATATGATATTAGTATATATATATATATATATATATATATATATATATATATATATATATATGTATATATATATATATATATATATATATATATATATATATATATATATATATATATATATATAGAAGTATGCTCAATGGCATATATGTAGTATATATATATATAGATATATAAATAGAAATATATAAGTTAGGCTAGATAATACAAATCTACACTGTTCCTAACAGTGGACCCCAAAACCAAACTCTAATGACCACCGTCCCAAGTCAGCTCGGCCAAGGGCTCAGCCGCGCTTATGTTACAGAGCCAACCCGAGCTTTTTCTAAAAACCCGTATATATATATATATATGAATATATATAGATCGGATCGAAGAAGTTCTCGTCAAACCCTAAAACTGGATCGCCATGCCGACCCCTGGCCCTGTGAGCGCGCGGCAGAGAGCCACCACCGGCCGGCCAGGCACCGCCGGCCGCATGGAACAGCGCAACAGCGCGTCAATGACAGCAAGCAACGACAGAAAGTTGCGTCAACGACACAACTTTGCGAGGATATTACTCCATCTACGTTCGACCATTTTGAGTTCTATAAACCCTGGTATGATCCTGATATGACCCTCTTTAGTCCTTATTAATTTATTTAGATTCTAGTGATCCGAAACTCGAGATAATTCGAGTTGAAGTTGTCGAAAAACCTGTTTGGAAACAGGACATATAACAGCCCAATCGTCCATGTTTGAAGACCGATTCTGATCAATCTAATGCCGTATTAGAAATTCTAATTAAACAAATTCTTAGACAACCTATAGGGCTTCATAACCCTTTTCGTAGAATTGGATTTCGTCGACTGAGCGTTGAGAAATCAGATTCCCAAAACCAAGAAAAACCTGTTTAAAAATCTAGAAAAATCTCTCGATACGACGTACGTCCCGCCAATCCGGGCGACGTGGTCGCGAACCGAAAGCATCGAAAGCTGTGTATCGACTTCGTGGTCATGTGGGCTTTGACGAAATTCAAATTGATCGCGTGTGTGCGACGAATTTGATACGTATCTGTCAAAATTTCCTGTATCGGCCTCTGTGCAAATTTTTTAATTACTTTGTGCACGCTCATGAGATCGAGACGAAACTTATGCCAACAGGACTGTATCATTTTTTTGGTCCTGCATGCCAAGTTTGGTCCGATTCTAAGACAGTTGATCGGATCGCCGTTTCGTGGGTCCCACGGTCCG
The DNA here is from genome assembly GCA_029216955.1 of Iris pallida. Classification (NCBI taxonomy): domain Eukaryota; kingdom Viridiplantae; phylum Streptophyta; class Magnoliopsida; order Asparagales; family Iridaceae; genus Iris; species Iris pallida. The sequence goes on from JANAVB010002393.1 coordinate 1,617,497, forward strand.
ACTCAACGGGCGATTTTGTGAACGGTCTGCCGGAATCCGACTTAGGACATACGGTTGGGTTTGTATCGGAAAACTGGATCCGTAGACATGTAGTTTGATGACTTTAGAGACCGTTGACTCTGGCACGCTTTTCGGTGCAAAGCGGGTCCAACGGCGGACACCGTTTTGATCCAAAATTATCGTTTTGCCCCTGTGTCCAGAATTGGACTTAAGGACAGACAATTCTAGCTATTTTGACTATTCTAAGAACATTGGTAATGTTTATTTCAGCTTCCGAGGACTGTTGTATGTGTTTTGACTATTGTGGCATATTGAGTAGTTCAGACTATCGGTTTCACCAACAGAGGACCACCGGCGAGTACAGTTTATAGTCTGCATTTCGATATTGATCTTTACTATATTTCATTGATTGTCCATTGGTTATGTGATTTTTATACTCTATTATAAATTGTTGAGTCGGAAAAGAAAAGTACCAAGGATGTGTGATCCGACCGTAGACCGTGTTTATTTTCATGCAGTAGACCTTGTAGACCGTGTTTATTTTCATGCAGTAGACCTTGTAGACCGTGTTTATTTTCATGCAGTAGACCTTGTAAACCGTGTTTATTTTCATGCAGTAGACCTTGTAGACCGTATTTATTTTCATGCAGTAGACCTTGTAGACCGTATTTATTTTTCTGCAAGTAGACATCGTAGACAGTGTTTATTTTTCTGCAAGTAGACATCGTAGACAATGCTTATTTTTTTGCAAGTAGACATCGTAGATAGTGCTTATTTTTCTGCAAGTAGACATCTTAGACAGTGCTTATTTTTCTGCAAGTAGACCTCGTAGACCGTGCGGTGTAGTGCCCCAGACTGATCACATATCAAAGGTACTTCTAGCAGTTGTGGAAAGTATTTTGTGTCTATTTATTTGCTATTGGTTTTCTAGATTTTCTGTTTATTTTCAAAACTCATGATTGATGTCTAACCTTTGTTTTATAGTTATTTTCATTTATTGAAATTGCATTCAGTGAATTGTGCTCGTTCCATTCCTGACTGGAAACCAATATTTTCAGGTTAGCCGTGGATTCACTTAGCTTGGGGAGTGACAGGAATACTTGCAGACAAAAGCCTAGAGACTAGCTAGATAATTGAGTTGTAGTCATTCATTTATTTGTACAAGTTTATATTTTTCTACAAATGTAAAACTTGTGATCATTGTAAGTTAAATTAATTATGTGAATGAGCATTATTTATGATTTTGATCTTCATGGCCGTGACAGCATTCTACCGCCGACACTGCGGCGTAGGCTGGCTTGGACACGTCTCGTATTCGTTTAAAAAAAAAGGGGTGCAGGTCGTGACAAGTTTTTGTGGTGGCCCATGCAGGTCTATTTTCGCAAATCATGCGAATTCGTGATGATACTTAAGTTAGTCGTACTATTGCGAGCCTACGACTAGGAAATGCTCATTCATAAATTAGGATTAATTTAATTTAAGTGAATGACTAGGGCTAGGAGTCCCCTATATAAATTTACCGATGGGTAGTCTAGGATATGGAATTTAGATGAGGAGTTATTAATTTAGATAGTTTGTCAATCCGCATAGGTACACGACTACCTTTTGATATGACGACATGATCCAATGTGGATAGATTATTCACTTTGTGATACAGGGCTTCCTAGAAATAATGATCTAACCTTGATGAATGGTGCAATTCCTTCTCCTTGCCTCTTTAGATATCATCATCATATCTCGTCCGAATTGCCCATTTAGTTCCTATTTTGCCCTAAGAATTATTTATATATATATATAATTTCGGATTATGTTATCCCTATACGAACCTCGAGTAAGTTTTGATTCAAGTTTTTCCTCAAAGGCTTGAGTACACATGGAATAGTTAGGATGTTGTATTTCTTGTCTTCAGTTATTTCCTTCTTGTGCATCTTTTATTTTAAGGATTGTGACCGATAGGAAATTACTTACATTTTATTGCATAGCCACTTGTTTGAATCTCTAGAAGCTTATAAACTTTTACAGATTTTAGTTAAAGGAATGTTAGTTAACTTATAATGGTAGGACAGCAGCGCACTGTCACCATTTATTTGAATTTTGGAGGCTATAGATTCACTGCAGCCAGCAGCGCACTGGCAAGGCCCGACCCCTAGAGTTGAAATTGGTCTAAGGAAATATAGGTCATAGAATGTTACTAAAATTGGAGCTAGTGGTCCTTTTTGACCGTAGTCACCATTGTGACAATATAAGGTAAGAGTATCGGATAGCATGTCACATCTGAATCACGAAACCAAGGGTTTACCACAGCCAGAGTATACGGGCAGGGCATAATTCTCGGTATCATAATTTCAGACGTGATTACAAGTTTAGGATACTATAGAGGACAGAAAAATGCATGTTCGTCCCATAAGATCCAAAGCCAAACTAGTGGAAGCTCTGTAAGTTCGGTAGCATATCTCCCAACCTGACCTTCCGTGGTCCTTGTGATCCATTGACGAGGTAACTGACTGACACTAATAGGTTTACCTGGAGTATAGAATTCAGAAGTCCATAACCCATTAGTCGACCGAGGCCTTATGAATAGAAGACAGTAGGATTGACTGTATAAGCAAGAACACCATGTAAGTTTTGATTCTCTCTAAACTCGAACTACTTGTGCCTTCTTTCAAAAATCTCGCATAATTGTATTCGACTATCTTAAAAAACGCTGCTGTTACATCTTAGTTTTGCAAGCTCACTCTGTTCTCGAGCTTGATTCGAGGCATATGTTTAGTGGGGACTGTCACGACCCGCATCCGTTTTTTTTTTAAAACGGATACAAGACGTGTCCAAGCCAGCCTACGCCGCAGTGTCGGCGGTAGAACGCTGTCTCGGCCATGAAGATCAAAATCACAAATAATGCTCATTCACAAACTAATTTAATTTACAATATTCACAAGATTCACATTTGCAGAAAAATATAAACTTGTACAATGACTACAACTCATCTATCTAACTAGTCTCTAGGCTTTTCATCTGCAAGTACCCCCGTATCTCCCATGCTAAGTGAGTCCACGGCTAACCTGAAAAATATGGTTTCCAGACAGGAATGGAACGAGCACAATTCACTGAATGCAATTTCAAATAAAGAAGATGACTATAAAACAAAGGTTAGACATCAATTATGAGTTTTGAAAATAAACAGGAAATACAGAAAACCAATAGTAAATAAATAGACACAATAGACTTTCCCCAACTGCTAGAAGCACATTTGATATGTGATCGGTCTCGGGACAATTATGCGACACTGTCTACACTGTCTAAAGTTACACTGTCTATACTGTCTAAATTATACTGTCTACACTGTCTAAGTTATACTGTCTACATTGTATAAAGCTACACTGTCTACAGAAAATATTACAATAAAGAAACACTGTCTACAAAATAATAATCACGATCTACACAATTTAAATACAGTAATCATGGTCTACACTGTCTACTTTGCAATGAATAAGTCACTGTCTACACTGTATACAAGAAATAAATAAATCACTGTCTACACTGTCTACAAGAAATAATAAATCACTGTCTACACTGTCTAAGGTCAGATCACACATCGTTGGTACTTCTCATTCCCGACTCAACAATTTTAATAGAAAATAATCACATAACCAATGGCCAATCAATGAAATATAGTAAAAATTAATATTGAAATGCAGACAATAAACTGTACTCGCCTGTGGTCCTGTGCTGGTAAAACCGATGATCCAAATCACTCAAAATATCACAATAGTCAAAACCCGTACAACAGTCCCCGAAAGCTGAAATAGACAATACCAATGATCTCAGAATAGTCAAATTAGCTAGGATTGTCTGTCCTTAAGTCCAATTCTGGACACAGGGGTAAAACGGTAATTTCGGGCCAAAACGATATCCGCCGTTGGACCCGCTTTGCACCGAAAAGCGTACCAGAGTCAAAGGTCTCTAAAGTCGTCAAATTACATGTCTACGAATCCAGTTTTTTGATACGAATCCGACCATATGTCCAGAGTTGGATTTCGGTGGGCCGTGCACAAAATCGCCCGTTGAGTCGGACCGTGGGGCCCGCAAAACGACGTCGGATTCGACTGTCTCAGAGTTGGACCAAACTTGGCATACAGGACCAGAAAAATGATACGTTCCTGTTGGCACAAGTTTCATCTTGATCTGATGAACGTACACAAGGTAATTGGAGAATTTGCAAAGTGCACGATACGGGGAATTTCGACGGATACGCATTAAATTCGTCGCGCACACGCGACCAATTTGAATTCCGTCAAAGCCCACACGACCACGAAGCCGATACGCAGCTTTCGATATTTTCGGTTCGCGACCACGTCGCCCGGAATGGCGTGACGCACGTCGTGTGGAGCAATTTTATTATTTTTCACTATTTTCGAAAACAGTTTTTTGTCAGTTTTGGGAGTCGAATTTCTCGACGTACAATCAATGAAATTTGATTGTACAAAAATGTTTGGAAAGCCCTATAGGTTGTCTCAATATATGTTGAATTATTTTTGGAAAATATATACTATCTCGATCACAACCTGTCTACGAAAACAGGGGTGTCAATCTTCGAAAATGTCCTGTTTGGACAGGTTTTCGGTCGAGTTTGCCTCGATTTTGCGAGTTGATGGCTCGACCATATTGCAACCTATTTGCTGGGGCCTCTAGAGGGTCATCTAGGGTTTCCATACCAATTTACGAAATTAAAAACGACGGAGTGTACGCGAAGAAAAGTAACACTGAAATTGGTACCTCGCAATGTGCTGCTGTCGTTGCCGTTGCTCTTGAATCCGCGCACGCGTGGCTGACGATGGTCGGCCTGCTGCCGGCCGGCGGCGCGCGGAGGCCGGGGAAGGGTCGCCCACTCTCAACGTTCCTCTGGGCATGGCGCTCGTTAGGGTTTAATCGAGTTTTTGTTCCTCCTCTCCCGACTATTTATGTATAACATTATGATCGGTTGCTCAGGGCTCGGGCTCGGGTTGTGTAGGGGTTAGCAAAGCTTGGGTCTCAGATGGGCGTGGGCCTGGGTTGGGAGAGGGGAATGGCCGAGTGGCCTGGTGAGTTTGGAGAGAGCTCAGAGCTGAGCTCTGCTGCTACTAACTCATTCTTATTCTTTTTTTTTTCTTCCTTTACCAATAAATATGCATACAAAATATATGTATAAATATATATTCTTTACACATACCAATGTATGTATACATATATATATATATATATATATATATATATATATATATATATACCTACTCTTATATATTCGTATACATTTATACATACATACACAATATTATTTTATATATTTATATATATATACGTACACATATTTTCTATATATATTTATATAATATATATTTATACACAAATACAAATATACATATGCACATATTTTTATAATATATATTTATATACAAATACAAATATACACATGTATATTATATATATATTTATGTACATATACCTACATACTCACGTATATCTATATACACATTACATATATGTCCTCGAATATATATATATCTATATATATATATATATATTTATATACAAATATATATATACTTTATTTACTTACGAATATATTTCTATATATTCATAGCCATATTTGCACCTGTATAATATATAGACTTAACACTCTATCATTCCATATTTTTAATATATAATATATTTTCAGTCTAGGGACTATTGTATAAATATGACTGCATATAATAATATTTATTTGACAAAATAATATAACCCATAATAATAAAATAATATTGTATAATAATATCCTCGATAATATTGATAATAAATAATAATAAAAAAATATTTAAAAATTTTCGGGAAGGGGAGCTACAAATCTACCCACCTTAAAATAATTTCGTGCTCGAAATTTAAGGGGAGAGTCCCTCCGCTATGATAGAAGACGGTTTCCATTTGCTATCAATCTATTCTCATGGTCATTGAAACTGTAATTTCTTGAGGACTTCTACCCACCTTTGGTCATACTACTCCATCAAGGCTATGTCACTAAAACTTTAAATCTTCCAACCAATTGCTAATATACTACCAATAAACATCTACTGCTTATGGCCACTATAATCCCCTCCTATTTATCAAACCACCCAAAATCTAACGTGCAACAAATTTACGCAAGCAGCTAATAAATATTGACAAATTCTAATAAGCATGACCATCTTTGCTCTGAAATAGGAAGGTCATGCAGATAAGGAAGAACAATCGTGAGTAAAAATGAGGTTTCAAGAGCAGTAGCTGGTATCCAATAATACAGCTAGAAAGAAAATTTATGAACCACTGGCTTATTTGCTAAATTGGGCTACTCTAGTCCAGTCACTTGCGAAATCGAAAAACCCTTCCTTTCTTATAGGAGCTTGCCATTCGTGCAATACAAGGGTTCCGTTCTCGAAGTTTTGAACAAAGTTCCATAATAGAACGAATTTTGAGAAATCAAGATTGTGATCTTTTTCCGTGGTTATTTAAACACACGAGCAATGAATATAAATGCAATACAAGATCGTATCGCGACTTCTAGGTAGATGGAAAATAGGGTTACGAATGACTTCGCATTCTAACAGATGGAGGCTATATAATCGGTATAGGGACCTATCTCAATTAGTTCGGTTGTATATATTCCAAAAAAATGGTGGTTGTGTGGATGGGTTTTACTTGGTCTTAATGGATTTCCTGATTGGACGTCCATCGCTGGTTGGATGAACCCAAAATTTCAATCTATATTGGCTGGACAATATCCTGATGATAAACTATTTCTACTAGGCTAGGGTAACCTAGAATAGGTTTCCACCTACGTGGTTGAGCTAGATAGCAGTCGGATTGGTTAATATGCTTTCTAAGCCTTGAAGATGCGCTTTTCGTGACTTTTGTGTTTAAGTCACACGAGAAGACACAATTGAGTGGCACGCTAGTGTCATGTGCGTAGTGGCTTCGAGTAGATCACAATCATATATTGGGTCGTAAGGTTCGAGTCAAGGTTGATGCTCTAATGGAAGTCAGAAAGTTTACCGGTATTATGGTAAGGGTTATAGCTAGTCCTTTTTACCTGAAAATCGTACCATAAAAATAGAGCACAAGGGGACGTGTTTGAGTGGGACATGATATACCTAGGTGAAGGTGAACTCGTCTAGATCTTGCATATGAAATTTGTTGGAAGGTAACAGCTGGTCTCGTGCTCCGATTGTTAATGACACAGTCGGGAACACAAAATGATCAAAATAGAAAGTGGGAGTCCAATGAGACACTAACTATCATCCTAATGGAAATCATTCTAATTAATCGGCAATCCTTGTATATCCTAAAACTTTAGAAGGCTTACAGTCTACCCACCTTAGAAGCTAGGTCATGGTCTTTAGGAAGGATGAGGTCAGAAGAATTTCCAAGGTTCGGTTATTGTACCTCAACTCTTGTTAACAAAGAATCAGGCACAGCGTAAAGAAATACGTTAGATATAAGTCAAGTCAATGATCGCTCCGCAATAAATGGAAAAAAAATGAGTGTGTACAATGACACATGGTCGGTAAAATAGAATGACCTACTCGTCTACAGTATATAAGGGTTATCGACAGGGTAACCAACTCTAAGGCACATCTTACGAAAGATTTCCTAGCAACTGAGTCGCGAATTTCTATTGACGCTCAGTCTGTCGGAATTTTGTCACAAGAGTTGTGGTGCTCATGTATTGCAGTTGACCACTGGTAGATCATAGTGTGACAGGGTATTTAAGCTATAGTATTGACTAGCTAGTGATTATGGGCTTTGGTCGAGGGACGGTTGAGTCAAGGCATAAGGGTTGAAAGTAAAGGCAATATTCAAGAAAATATTTAGAGACACAATGAATTGTTTCTTAAAAATAGATAGTCTCCTAGGTTGGCATTACGACTAAGGGTAAAACCCTAATCATTCTCAAATTCAGATGGCTTGAAAGTCCCGATAACAGTTTGAGGGTCGATGGGAGAACGAGTAACTCAATCACCTGACTGGCCGATGGTAGCTACACTTGTGCCTACCATTATCATAGCCATGAAAATACTCTGTATCTCTCCACCATTACGAGCTTTCGTCTTTCCAAATCGGTGAAAGACAAAAACAATAAAGGATTCAAGGGAGATGTTACTGAATACAATTTTGTGATTCAAGGACGAACATATAATTCAAGAGGAATTGTCAAAGCAGCCGCGGATGAGATCCTAGATACCTATATATCTCCATCCATGTAGTGTAATTAAACGAAGAGCGAACCAATGCATCATGGTTGATCAGACCATAATACGCTGATTCTGATTAGACAATAAGTTAGCAGGCGTCCCCACTAAACATATGCCTCAAATCAAGCTCGAGAACAGAGTGAGCTTGCAAAACTAAGCTGTAACAGCAGAGTTTGTTAAGATAGTTGAATATAATTATGCGAGATTTTTGAGAGAAAGCACAAGTAGTTCGAGTTTGTAAGAAACGAAAACTCACATGGGGTTCTTGCTTACACAGTCCTCCCACTATCTTCTTATCCTTAAGGCCTTGGTCGACTAATGGTTTATGGACTTCTGAATTCTATATTCTAGGTAAACCTATTAGTGTCAGTCAATTTTCTCGCCAATAAGTCACAAGGACTACAGAATGCTAGGTCGGGAGACATGCTACCCAACTTCCAAAATTTCCACTAGTATCGGCTTTGGATCTTATAGGACATGTATGACATTGTCCTATCCTCTATGGTATCCTAAACTTGTAATCACGTCTGAATTCATGTTACCGAGAATTATGCCCTGCCCGTATACTCTGGCTATGGTAACCCTTGGTTTCGTGATTCAGATGCGACATGCTATCCGATACTCTTACCTTATATTGACACAATGGTGACTATGGTCAAAAACGACCACTAGCTACAGTTTTAGTAACATTCCATAACCTATATTTTCTTAAACAATTTCAACTCTAGGGGTCGTGTCTTGCCAGTGCGCTGCTGGCTGCAGGGAATCCAGAGTCTTCATAATTTAAATAAATGGCGACAGTGCGATGCTGTCCTGCCATTATGAGTTAACTAACATTCCTTTAACTACATCTGTAAAAATCCATGAGCTCCTAGAGATTCAAACAAGTTGCCTATGAAATAAAGTGTAAGTATTTGTCCTATCAGTCACAACCCTTAAGATAAAAGATTGAACACAAAAGAAAAATCTGAGGACAAAAGAAATACAACATTCTAATATCTATTCATTGTGTATTCAAACCACAGAGGAAAACTTTTTGGATTAAAACTAACTCGAGGTTCGTATATAGGTAACATAATAAAAAATTGTATAAAAACAGAAATCTTTAGGGCAACTGGAACTAAATGGGCCATTCGGACTAGGGTATAGGGATGATACCTAAGGGGTCAAGAGGAGGAACTGAACAATTTATCAAGGTTAGATTATCAATCCTAGGAAATCCGATCTCACCAAGTGAATAATCTATTCACATTGGATCATATCGTCATATCAATAGGTAATAGTGTACCCATAGGGATTTAACAAACTGTCAAAATTAATAACTAGTCATCATCTAATTTGTATGGCCTATACTACCCATCGGTCAATTTGTATAAGGGACTCCTAGTCCTAGTCATTCTCGTAAATTAAATTAATTTCTACTTCATGAATGAGCATTTCTAGTCGCAGGCTCGCAATAGTACGACTAACTTAAGTACTATCACGAGTTCGCATGATTTGCAAAGACTGACCTGCATGGGCCACCACAAAAATTTGTCACGACCCGCATTCATTTTTTTTAAACGAATACAAGACGTGTCCAAGCCAGCCTACGCCGCAGTGTCGGCGGTAGAACGCTGTCACGGCCATGAAGATCAAAATCACAAATAATGCTCATTCACAAACTAATTTAATTTACAATATTCACAAGATTCACATTTGCAGAAAAATATAAACTTGTACAATGACTACAACTCATCTATCTAACTAGTCTCTAGGCTTTTCGTCTGCAAGTACCCCCGTATCTCCCATGCTAAGTGAGTCCACGGCTAACCTGAAAAATATAGTTTCCAGTCAGGAATGGAACGAGCACAATTCACTGAATGCAATTTCAAATAAAGAAGATGACTATAAAACAAAGGTTAGACATCAATTATGAGTTTTGAAAATAAACATGAAATACAGAAAACCAATAGTAAATAAATAGACACAACAGACTTTCCCCAACTGCTAGAAGTACCTTTGATATGTGATCGATCTCGGGACAATTATGCAACACTGTCTACACTGTCTAAAGTTACACTGTCTATACTGTCTAAATTATACTGTCTACACTGTCTAAGTTACACTGTCTACATTGTATAAAGCTACACTGTCTATAGAAAATATTGCAATAAAGAAACACTGTCTACAAAATAATAATCACGATCTACACAATTTAAATGCAGTAATAATCATGGTCTACACTGTCTACTTTGCAATGAATAAATCACTGTCTATACTGTCTACAAGAAATAAATAAATCACTGTCTATACTGTCTACAAGAAATAATGAATCACTGTCTACACTGTCTACACGGTCTAAGGTCAGATCACACATCGTTGGTACTTCTCATTCCCGACTCAACAATTTTAATAGAAAATAATCACATAACCAATGGCCAATCAATGAAATATAGTGAAAATCAATATCGAAATGCAGACAATAAACTGTACTCGCCTGTGGTCCTGTGCTGGTGAAACAGATGATCCAAATCACTCAGAATACCATAATAGTCAAAACCCGTACAACAGTCCCCGGAAGCTGAAATAGACAATACCAATGATCTCAAAATAGTCAAATTAGCTAGGATTGTCTGTCCTTAAGTCCAATTCTGGACACAGGGGCAAAACGGTAATTTCGGGCCAAAACGATGTCCGTCGTTGTACCGAAAAGTGTGCCAGAGTCAACGGTCTCTAAAGTCGTCAAACTATATGTCTACGGATCCAGTTTTTTGATACGAACCCGACCGTATGTCCAGAGTTGGATTCCGGCGGGCCATGCACAAAATTGCCCGTTGAGTCGGACCGTGGGGACGGCAAAACGACGTCGGATTCGACTGTCTCAGAATTGGACCAAACTTGGCATACAGGACCAAAAAAATGATACGGTCCTATTGGCGCAAGTTTCGTCTCGATCTGATGAACGTGCACAAGATAATTGGAGAATTTGCAAAGTGCACGATACGAGGAATTTCGACGGATACGCATCAAATTCGTCGCGCACACACGACCAATTTGAATTCCGTCAAAGCCCACACGACCACGAAGCCGATACGCAGCTTTCGATATTTTTGGTTCACGATTACGTCGCCCGGAATGGCGTGACGCATGTCGTGTGGAGCAATTTTATTGTTTTTCACTATTTTCGAAAACAGTTTTTTATCAGTTTTGGGAGTCGAATTTCTCGACGTACAATCAATGAAATTCGATTGTACAAAAATGTTTGGAAAGCCCTATAGGTTGTCTCAATATCTGTTCAATTATTTTTGGAAAATATATATTATCTCGATCACAACCTGTCTACGAAAACAGGGGTGTCAATCTTCGAAACTGTCCTGTTTGGACAGGTTTTCGGTCGAGTTTGCCTCGATTTTGCGAGTTGATGGCTCGACCATATTGCAACCTATTTGCTGGGGCCTCTAGAGGGTCATCTAGGGTTTCCATACCAATTTACGAAATTAAAAACGACGGAGTGTACGCGAAGAAAAGTAACACTGAAATTGGTACCTCGCAATGTGCTGCTGTCGTTGCCGTTGCTCTTGAATCCGCGCACGCGTGGCTGACGGTGGTCTGCCTGCTGCCGGCCGGCGGCGCACGGAGGCCGGGGAAGGGTCGCCCACTCTCGACGTTCCTCTGGGGGTGGCGCTCGTTAGGGTTTAGTCGAGTTTTTGTTCCTCCTTTCCCGACTATTTATGTATAACATTATGATCGGTTGCTCAGGGCTCGGGCTCGGGTTGTGTAGGGGTTAGCAAAGCTCGGGTCTCAGGTGGGCGTGGGCCTATGTTGGGAGAGGGGAATGGCCGAGTGGCCTGGTGAGTTTGGGGAGAGCTCAGAGCTGAGCTCTGCTGCTACTAACTCATTCTTATTCTTTTTTTTTTTCTTCCTTTACCAATAAATATGCATACAAAATATATGTATACATATATATTCTTAACACATACCAATGTATGTATACATACATATATATATATATATATATATATATATATATATATATATATATATACCTACTCTTATATATTCGTATACATTTATACATACATACACAATATTATATTATATATTTATATATATATATACGTACACATATTTTCTATATATATTTATATAATATATATTTATATACAAATACAAATATACACATGTATATTATATATATATTTATATACATATACCTACATATTCACGTATATCTATATACACATTACATATATGTCCTGGAATATATATATCTATATATATATATATATATATATATATATATATATATATATATATATATATATATATATTTTTTTTTTTTTTTTATATATATATATATATATATATATATATATATATATATATATACAAATATATATATACTTTATTTACTTACGAATATATTTCTATATATTCATAGCCATATTTGCACCTGTATCATATATAGACTTAACACTCTATCATTCTATATTTTTAATATATAATCTATTTTCAGTCTAGGGACTATTGTATAAATATGACTGCATATAATAATATTTATTTGACAAAATAATATAACCCATAATAATAAAATAATATTGTATAATAATATCCTCGATAATATTGATAATAAATAATAAAAAATATTTAAAATTTTTTGGAAAGGGGAGCTACAGGGATGCCTGCTAACTTATTGTCTAATCAGAATCAGTGTATTATGGTCTGATCAACCATGATGCATTTGGTTCGCTCTTCATTTAATTACACTACGTGGATGGAGATATATAGGTATCTAGGATCTCAACCGCGACTGCTTTGACAATTCCTTTTGAGTTATACATTCGCCCTTGGATCACGAAATTGTATTCAGTAACATCTTCCTTGAACTCTTTATTATTTTTGTCTTTCACTGATTTGGAAAGACGAAAGCTCGTGATGGTAGAGAGGTACAGAGTATCCTCATGGCTATGATAGTTGTATACACAAGTGTAGCTACCATCTGCCAGTCATGCGATTGAGTTACTCGTTCTCCTCTCGACCCTCAAACTACTATTGAGACTTTCAAGCTATCTAAATTTGAGAATGATTAGGGTTTTACCCTTAGTCGTAATGCCAACCTAGGAGACTATCTATCCTCAAGGAACCAAATGGCATTAGTCTCTAATTATTTGTTGAAGCTTGCTTTAACTAGAACCCTTGTGGCAATAGTCTGACGGGTTTGACCCCGATAGAAATTCACGACTCAGTTGTTAGAAATCTTTTCATATGTTTTGCCTTAAAGTTGGTTACCTCGTCGATAACTCTTGTAAACCATGGATGAATAGATCATTCTATTTTATCGACCATGCGTCATTGTACACACTCGTTCTCCATTTATTGAGGAACGATCCTTGACATGACTTATATCCATGGTATCCTGTAACGTCATGCCTTATTCTCTTTTAACAAAAGTCGAGGTAAGTATCTGGACTTTGGAATCCTCCTAAACCTCACCATTCCTAGAACCATGACCTAGCTTCTAAGGTGGGTAGACTGTAAGCCTCCTAAAGTTTTGGGATATATGAAGATCACCGATTGATTAGAATGATAGTTAGTTCCCTATGGACTCCCACTTTCCATTTAAACCATTTTGTGTCCCAGGCCGTGTCATTAATATTTGGAGCACGAGACCAGCTGTAATCTTCCAACAAACTGCGTATTCTAGGCCTAGACGAGTTCACCTTCATCTAGGTATATCATGTCCTACTCAAACCCGTCCCCTTATACTCTATTTTTATGGTATGACTTTCAGGTAAAAAGGACTAACTATAACCCTTACCATAGTACCGGTAAACTTCTCGACTACAAATAGAAACTCAACCTCGACTCGAATCCTTCGACCCAATATACGGTTGTGATCGACTCGAAGCCACTACGCACACGTCACCAGTGTGCCACTCAATTGTGCCTTCTCGTGCTACTTAAACACAAAATTCACGGAAGACGCATTCTTGGGCTTTCAGGAACCTAGCTAACCAACCAGACTGGCAACTAGCTCGACCACTTGGGTGAAATCTATTCTAGGTTACCCTAACCTAGTAGAAATAGTAGAAATAATCTTATCCAGTCCATATAGATTGAAGTCCAAGGTTCATCCAACTGACGATTGATGCCCAATTAAGGAACCCATTAAGGCCAGTAAAATCCATCCATGCATACCACCATATTTGGACTATAAAACCGAACTTTCTGAAATAGGTACATATACCCATTATGTTGTCTCCCCTTCTTAGAATGTGAGGTCATTCGTAACCATTATTCCATCTACTTAGATTAACTTCGGGAACGGAATGTCTGTATTTCATAGATCTCAAGCCCCTCTAAGAAACAAGTATTTTTCGATTTAGCAAGTGACTGAACTAGAGTAGCCCAACCTAGCAAATAAGGCAATAGTTTGTAAACTTTCTTTTTACCTGTATCATCGGATACTCTTTACCGCCCTTGAAACCTCATATTGCTTTCGACTAGTGTCCTTCCTATTACGGAGAGACGAATAGCCATGCTTATTAGAAATTATCAATAATTTTTAGCTACTTGTGTAAATTATTGCTTGTTAGATTTCGGGTTGTTCGATAAATAGGAGAGGATTATAGTGGCCATAAGCAATATATATCTATTGGTAGCAATTTTAGCAATTAGTTGGAAGAGTATAAAGTTTTAGTGACATGAGATTTGAGGGAGTAGTGTGACCAAAGGTGGGTAGAAGTTCTCGGAGTTCCGTAGTTACAAAATGGCTAGGAGGAGGATATGAACTATTTTTGGAGGAATTAAATTTTGAGGAGATTAAAGTAATGATAGATTTACTTTTTGAATATTAAAGAATAGTTACGAATTAGAATTTCGAGGATAAAATTATTTTAAAGGTGGGTAGATTTGTAGCTGCTCTTCCCAGAAAATTTAGAATATTTGATTATTATTATTTATTTTATTGGAATGGTGATTTTAGATTTTATAAATAATTATTTAGTTAATTTTTACGGTAGATGATTTTAGCCATAGTGGAGTTTTGGAGTACAAGACGACTAGGAATCGTGGCACGGACAGTGCAATGGCGTGCTTTGACTAGGGTGTTAGCCCTGATAGGGAAGGCCGATCCATAGCGATGTCCTAACTAGGAAAACCAAGCCAAGTTGCAATTTAACCCTTACCGAAGGTTTATTTATTTATTATTTTTATTATTGAGTTTTAGGGAAATCGGTTATACCATTTTAGCCCGGACTGGACCCGAACTGAGCCCAAACCTATATAGTCAGGCGGCACGTCCAATGACATTCGTGTAGATGGAATTTGGTATGAGGGTGTTACATTTCGTTTTAATGAATTAATGGATATTTTTAAGTATTCTTAATTAAATATTATAAATATTGTTATTGGTGATATTCAGTAACTTTTGTATAAAATGAGTCCTTGTGTATTCGGTGATTATTAGACTGAACATAATGGTTTATATACACCATTATTGTTTTATTGAATTTCGTTATCATCATTATTATTATTATTATTATTATTATTATTATTATTATTATTTTATTATCAAGGTTATTATTATGTAATAATATTAATAGTATTGGTGATATTATATTTGTCAAATAAATGTTATATAGATATGTATTCGTATAGGCCCTATAATAGAAAATATATTGGGATTTTATTCAAATGTTATGGATAATATGATATTAGTATATATATATATATATATATATATATATATATATATATATATATATATATATATATATATATATATATATATATATATATATATGCTCAATGGCATATATGTAGTATATATATAGATATATAAATAGAAATATATAAGTTAGGCTAGATAACACAAATCTACACTGTTCCTAGCAGTGGACCCCAAAACCAAACTCTAATGACCACCGTCCCAAGTTAGCTCGGCCAAGGGCTCAGCCGCGCTTATTTTACAGAGCCAACCCGAGCTTTTTCTAAAAACTCGCATATATATATGAATATATATAGATCGGATCGAAGAAGTTCTCGTCAAACCCTAAAACTGGATCGCCACGCCGACCCCTGGCCCTGTGCGCACGCGGTGGAGAGCCACCGTCGGCCGGCCAGGCACCGCCGGCCGCATGGAACAGCGCAACAGCGCGTCAATGACAGCAAGCAACGACAGAAATTTACGTCAATGGCACAACTTTGCGAGGACATTACTCCATCCACTTTCGACCGTTTTGAGTTCCGTAAACCCTGGTATGATCCTGATATGACCCTCTTTAGTCCCTATTAATTTATTTAGATTCTAGTGATCCGAAACTCGAGATAATTCGAGTTGAAGTTGTCGAAAAACCTGTTTGGAAACAGGACATATAACGGCCCAATCGTCCCTGTTTGAAGACTGATTCCGATCAATCTAATGCCGTATTAGAAATTCTAATTGAACAAATTCTTAGACAACCTATAGGGCTTCATAACCCTTTTCGTAGAATTGGATTTCGTCGACTGAGCGTTGAGAAATCAGATTCCCAAAACCAAGAAAAACCTGTTTAAAAATCTAGAAAAATCTCTCAATACGACGTGCGTCCCGCCAATCCGGGCGACGTGGTCGTGAACCGAAAGCTGCGTATCGGCTTCGTGGTCGTGTGGGCTTTGACGTAATTCAAATTGGTCGCGTGTGCGTGACAAATTTGATGCGTATCCGTCGAAATTCCCCGTATCGGCCTCTGTACAAATTTCTCAATTACTTTGTGCACGCTCGTCAGATCGAGACGAAACTTGCGTCAACAGAACCGTATCATTTTTCTGGTCCTGCATGCCAAGTTTGGTCCGATTCTGAGACAGTTGATCGGATCGCCGTTTTGCGGGCCCCACGGTCCGACTCAACGGGCGATTTTGTGCACGGTCTGCCGGAATCCAACTTAGGACATACGGTTGGGTTCGTATCGGAAAACTGGATCCGTAGACATGTAGTTTGATAACTTTAGAGACCGTTGACTCTGGCACGCTTTTCGGTGCAAAGCGGGTCTAACGGCGGACACCATTTTGACCAAAAATTATCTTTTTGCCCCTGTGTCCAGAATTGGACTTAAGGACATGCAATCCTAGCTATTTTGACTATTCTGAGAATATTGGTAATGTTTATTTCAGCTTCCCGGGACTGTTGTACGAGTTTTGACTATTGTGGCACATTGAGTAGTTCAGACTGTGGGTTTCACCAGCAGAGGACCACAGGCGAGTACAGTTTATTGTCTGTATTTTGATATTGATCTTTACTATATTTTATTGATTGGCCATTGGTTATGTGATTTTTATACTCTATTATAAATTGTTGAGTCGGGAAAGAGAAGTACCAAGGATGTGTGATCCGACCGTAGACCGTGTTTATTTTCATGCAGTAGACCTTGTAGACCGTGTTTATTTTCATGCAGTAGACCTTGTAGACCGTATTTATTTTTATGCAGTTGACCTTGTAGACCGTATTTATTTTTATGCAGTAGACCTTGTAGATCGTGTTTATTTTCATACAGTAGACGTTGTAGACCGTGTTTATTTTTCTGCAAGTAGACATCGTAGACAGTGTTTATTTTTCTATCAGTAGACATCGTAGACAGTGCTTATTTTTCTGCAAGTAGACATCGTAGACAGTGCTTATTTTTTTGTAAGTAGACATCGTAGACAGTGCTTATTTTTCTGCAAGTAGACCTCGTAGACCGTGCGGTGTAGTGCCCCAGACTGATAACATATCAAAGGTACTTCTAACAGTTGGGAAAAGTATTTTGTGTCTATTTATTTGCTATTGGTTTTCTGTATTTCCTGTTTATTTTCAAAACTCATGATTGATGTCTAACCTTTGTTTTATGGTCATTTTCATTTATTGAAATTGCATTCAGTGAATTGTGCTCGTTCCATTCTTGACTGAAAACCAACATTTTCAGGTTAGCCGTGGATTCACTTAGCTTGGGGAGTGACGGGAATACTTGTAGACAAAAGCCTAGAGACTAGCTAGATAGTTGAGTTGTAGTCATTCATTTATTTGTACAAGTTTATATTTTTCTACAAATGTAAAACTTGTGATCATTGTAAGTTAAATTAATTATGTAAATGAGCATTATTTATGATTTTGATCTTCATGGTCGTGACAGCGTTCTACCGCCGACACTGCGACGTAGGCTGGCTTGGACACGTCTCGTATTCGTTTAAAAAAAACGGGTGCTGGTCGTGACAATAAGGGTTTGTGACTCAGGAAAAACTAACAAATTACATGATAGTAGGATAGCGAGGGCGATTTGAATATCTATGATAGGAATGTAATCGGATAAGATATTTATGAAAATGGAGACAACCGCTAGAAATATAAATCCTCTAATTGGAAAAAATTCAGAATAATTTGATGGTGCTAAAAAGACAACCCTGGTATGGATATAGTCTTAATAATATTCGGAAATCAAATATATCCGAAGTCACTTTGCCTCAAATTCATGCATCACCAGAGTGCACCTGACTGCAGTAAATTTTTAGCTCCAAAACTTGAATAATGATAGGTTACCGAGTAGTCTATCAACTTTATCCATTTTTTGGCTGAACAAAATAGAAGACAAACATGATGAATTTAGGACGTAGTCTCAATAATATCTGAAAACCTATGAACACCTGAAATCACTTTAACTTAGAGTCTATGCCTCGCCAATGCGCATCTGGCTGCAGTAAACTCGTAGTTTCCATAATTCAGATAAATGGCTACAATGCATATGTGCGAAGCCATATTAGGTCACTGAATATTTTCTCAACTTTGTCCATGGGAATTTCAAAGGGATAGCTCAACAATTCAAAAGTTTTCCAATGACTAAAGAAAATTAAATAATAGAATAGAATCAATTCTCTAACCGTTTCTGCTTCATGGTACTCAAGGATTGAGTTTAGAAGCTTTTAGGCCTTGAATTTATCAAGAAGTTGCCTAGAGAGAGTAAGGTTTCAAGTTGAGTGGAGGAAGTCAACAAATGAAAATATTCTCGGTCTTTGGAATAACTTAAGAAATATCAAGGTTTAGGTACAAACATAAACAAGGTAGCCTACGAAACTATAAGCAAGCAAAAAATAGATATTATAAATAGATAATTTCGGCCCTATGTTGTGACTGGGTGAAAATAATCTAGATGTTCTAGTTGTTTCTAGAGACTATTTTCTTACCGTCATACCTAGACCTAAGTCAGATTGCAGGACTGCATGCTGGTCTAAACGAAGTTGACTAGACCAATTTACAGAACGGACCTACATGGGCCACCACTAAAAATATGTCACGACCCGATCCCAATATAATGGGTCCAGTCGGATCATGCCCAGCCTGCACCGTTGTGAGACGGCGGCAGTAAGCTGTATCAAGCAGTGAATACAAGCAGTACAAATGTCTAAACAGAAAATAAAACATTTTATTAAACATTCTGAAGTACAACTTGTCATGACCTGCACCTAGTGTAGGGCACGAGAAGTGGGTACATCCAGCCTACGCCGCAGTGTCGGCGGTAGAACACTGTTCTAGGTCACTATCTAAATTCTAAACAACAACTCACGTAATTATATAATGTACTTGTCAAAATCTCAACTCCGAACGGAGGACAAGTATAAATATAATGAAATCTCAATCACAGTCTAAGCACGATTTGATAACACAGAAGTTTATAACTAAGAGTAAATAACAACAACAAAACCAACTACTAAATAATAATAATCTCAAACAATCTAAAAAAAACAATATCTCAACTTATTACAATTCAAGTTCTAAAACATGAAAACTAAACCAAGTCTACTAGCTAGTCTCCCGATCACTCCTGAGTGTCGGGGCCAAAGGTAGCTAAGCCATCTCCTGCTTCAAGGCAAGTAGGGCAAATGTCCTCAGGACAATCATCTGTAATATTTTCAACAGGTCCAGTCAGGACAGGAATGAGCACAACTCATCTAGAAAACCCAAGTAAATGACAGAGAACTATAAAGCAGTTATAGACAGTTTTATTGATGAACATGGTAGTTTATATTCAGGTGATTGCATAGAGAAACAGTTAAGATATAAGGAAAGTAAGGTAACTAAAACAAGAGAATAATCATGGCAATAAAGACTGTAAAATAAGATTCTAGCTGAACTAGAGTAACATGATAAGTCCAGACAGTAAATGTAAGATAAGTGTAAATCTAATATAAATCCAGTACGAGATGAATCTAATACAAGATGAATCCAGTACAAGATGATTCTAGCCAGTGATCAAGAATCCAGGTGAGACCAGCTATATTCTAACAGTGTATTTTAAAATACCGAGATCGACATGTAAACGACTGTAGGTATCAGGCACATCACTCACTGATCAGGCGAGGGATGGCTATGCTTCCAGTAGATTCCAGTTTAGAGATTCCAGATTTGGGGTATGTTTACATGTCTTACTCAATATTTTCCTATCCCGCAATACAAGAGAATCCAAAATTCGACACGAGAATCGAGATGAGTCCAGCCAAACATGATGATACCAACAATAATTCCAGAATGATTCCAGTAATAGAGGCCAGACAAGATGGTATGTGTGTCGCATATATGAATCCAGAAATATCCATACGGGTTGTAACAGAGAATCACATAGAACTAACTAGAACTGAAGTACAGTAATTGACAAGTAAATGAGAGAACTATCAGAGAATGTACTCGCCTGTCACTCTGAAAAGAGTAGTGTAATCAGATGTCTGCACCAGAGTCACAATGTCCTAAATAGAGCAGTATGGGTTATAATATGTTTAAAATAAGGTAAATGAAGTTTACGATGTAATCTACATGATTTCTAAGCCAATCTAGGTCAAAGTCAAACTTTTTCAATTAGTTAACATCCAAGTACTTGGTCAACAACTGGTTAACTTCCTAGAGTTTTGCCTATGTTATCTATCTAGGTGTTGGCAACTAAAAATTTGTCAAAACCCCTATAATAGACTAACTTTTAACTTCCCATATCCTATCAAGTCACCCATAACTCAATACATATATTCTAAGCACACAAATCTCAAATACCACATATACATAATATATCTCAAGGTATCTTACATATCTCTATAGCATATATATAGGTATTATTGATAACAACTCAAGTTCAATTACCTATACTCCCTAAACTGAGACTAATGCCCACAAGGCAGAACCACAAAAGAAGGATCTGAACATGGTAAAGGAGATTGAACCCACACAAGGCCGACCCAACTAATCTGGCCTCAAGCATAATTTATAACATATACAAATAGGTTATAGCTAGGCTAGGGTTCGGTTGTAAGAAACAGGTCCAATACTCTGGACACTCAGGTCTGAACACACAAATGTTCAAGGCAGTATAAAAAGATATGAAGGCATGCAATTCTGAACATTCTTCTAATGTAGACAACAAGAGGGATAAACATATGGGGGGTTTTGAACTAAGTCTAATAGGTGGGACTAAATCAATATGATATGCAGGAACTAGATTTACTTCCTAAAGGGTCTGTATTCGAAGTAAATGACAACACTTTTAGGTGTACAATGGACAGGCCAAGATGGAGGACAGTAAATCAAGGCAAGTCTGGACTCGAACAAGGCTTGGACAATTAGAGTGAAAGAATCTCACTTGAGTCCCTAACCCTCCTCTCACTGTACTGTACCAATGTGAGGCAGTAGACATGTTCATGAATGTTTGAACTTGAAGGCAATGCAGTGGATAATGAAATAAGATGGATATGAACTAAAGGACTGGTCAAGTAAATGGATAGATACCTAAAGCAATATAGATTGGTTCCTGTGTGATGTAGGTAGTAATGTAGAGGAGGAGTACTGATACTCTAAGTACCAGTACCCATCTGATATATATATATATATATATATATATATATATATATATATATTCACAAAATATATATATATATATATATATATATATATATATTCACAAGTGAACATGATTGAACAAGTCTAAGACTGAAACATATAGGTGATGTGAACTGTTGCCAAGGTATGTTATTGATCAAGGGATCCCCAAGGCTGAATCATGGACTGAACAAGTTTCCAAATGAACTAATAGGATGTGGCTAATAGCTAGGGTAAGGGAACATCACAATAAAGAGGCAGGACAGTTATCCAATGTCCAAGGATCAATGAACAGGTATTTATTCATATGGAAACCTGAAACATAAAGTGGGCTAAAGGGAAAATACTAAGGAAAAGGTGTAAATACAGATCTTGAACCATATACAGGACAGCATGAAATGTGGGGGACAGAACCAGTATTGTTCTAAGACCAAAACTCAAGTTAATCTGAATAGTGGTGAGTAATAGGTAAGGCATTTGGACAGCAACATATAGAGGATGCAGACAATAGGTGAAGGATAACTAATAACCCTTGTTGGGATTTAGTCATTAAAAGAGGGCAGATAAATGGAATTACATACAGGACATCTCATGGAAAGTGTCAGGCATGTAGTGTTAGAGGTCACAAACCAGTATGTTTTCGAGTATCAAAACTTGGTGTCGAACATGTGTGTATGTGTGTGGTTGCATGGCAAATCATGTAAGCTAGTTTGTCCATGACTGTGTCTAGTGTCATGGTGTCAATCACATGTCCATAGAGTGTCATAGGGTGTCAACATATCAAAGTAAAACATGTCCAAGCAGGGGGTCGAACCCAGTGTCAGAGACTGTATTCAACACAGTCTCGTGCTGACATGTCGTGTCCACTAGGACACGACACAAGCCACTAGGGGTCTCGTGGTTAAGTGTCTAGGTAGCCTAGGTTTAGGTGGTCGTGTCTAAGACCCTGATATGTGTCCAAGTGTCACCGTTTCCTAGATACGAACACGTATCAGAACGTGTCTGTGCGCGTGTGTGCGTGTGTGTAAATTCAGTGCGAGTGGGATTTCTCCCAATCCGCTAGATAAAATCTCCCAAATTTTGTGTGCATGTTGTCAGTGGTTGCCCGCACCCACACACCAAATTTTAGGTATCGGGGTACCGTGTCTTATCCTGTGTCGACCCCGAGCAGCAGGGAATGTGCACAGTGTGTCATGCAGCATGTCCAACACGAATTTGGACACAAAGATGACACAGTTTCATACTCAGAGAATGGGGATAACAAATCATATATATACAGCTACAAATTTGTTAAATTAGTTTTTAAAAATAACAATAAAAAGTTCCTTGTGACATTTTGTCAAACACGTAATAAAGAGCACTGATACGTGTCCAATACGGACACGAAATGGACACAAATTCCTACCTAACATGGGCTACACCTAGGGGAACCCTAAATGGATGCATCTATGTAAAGAAATTAGAAATTCATTAGGGTTTGTAGGGTTTTACCTATTGAGGGTGAAACCTCAATAAAGAGTGCTTTGAATGAGAGCCTCTTCACAACTTGCAATGATTCCAAGCCCCCAATTCCTTGCTAGCTAGTCTCCAACAGTATCTACACCGAGAATAGAGTCCAATATAATTGGTTTGGTCCAATTTGGTGGAGAAATGAAGAAATGGTGAAGGTTTGGGGAAGAACAAAGTTAGGGTTCTTTATAGAGATGAAAAAAAGAGGCAAAATTTTGGGAGATGTGATTAAATAAGGAAAAAAAGCTATGATGGCTGTTGTAAAGGCTAGGGTTAGGGTTTTAGATGAGTGGCTAAGGTTACTCCACCAATTTCTAGCTCATCTAAGGGCTCACATTGAAAGTAGGTTCTCTACACAAATATCTAACTAAAATATCTACCCATAAATATCTAGATATTAATCTAACTTAGCCATTAAGTCTCTAACCCTCTAACTAAGCCTCCATGAACATCATTAGCATCTAGGTTAGGTCAAAACTAGGTTAGTCTCTAATAAAATAATTAGCACTATAATAATCAACCAAAATTCATTTTCATCAAAAAAGTCAAAAATGACCAAAATATCCCTAGGCTAAAAAGTCACAAATAATCATCCTAATCACATGACTAGGCCTCCTTGGCAATGGTTAGTCTCTAGGTCATGCAGTCTCTAGGGTTTCACTAGCAGCACATCAAAATCAAAAGTTATGACTTAAGATAGTTTTAAATTGATTAAAAATCACCAAATTCATAACGTGATATAAATATCAATAAATAAATGATTATAATTACAAAAGTTCAAATTTACCCTCATTTGGAAAATTGGGAGTTACACAACTAAAGTCGAAATGAAAATGAAGACAAAGCAAAAGTATTCAACGTCACAAAGGTTTGTTTATTACAACTTTAGGAAAAGTGAACTAATCAGAAAAGGGTGCAACTAGGACTCTTGGTTCCTCTGTCCTGGTTCAGCTAAGTCCTCAGAACCCAAGTCGGGCCCATAATAGGAAGTTTAAGCCAGCTCATCATCATCGTAGTAACCTAAAAACGTTGTCTCCAGTAATGAGAGAGCAAAAAACACAAATCCATTCCAGCATTTTATGTAATAATTAAAAGACGAGACAAGAAGCAGTTTATAATGGAAATATGATTTTCTAAATAATAATAATAAAACAGTTATATAGTAAAAACTCTAAAAAAATGGAATGATGCAATCTAGCTATAGTAGTGTTTAGAGCACGTAACAGCCTGTGGCCGGCTAAGGATGGAGGAAGTAATTATTCTAATGAACACGTTCCGACTTCGGCACAAGTGAGTTGGGCTTTCGCTATCCACAGTGATTCAGTAAGGGGCTTTGACCACAGGTTTTAACGTTACTCCCCCAATCCCTGAGTCAATGATTCAGTAAGCAGTCAAGTCAATGATTCAGTAAAGCAGTCGATATTATCCGACTGGGATCCCGTGAGTCAGGTGTCGATACAGTAACTCTATCATGCACTGGAATTAATTACCAATTAAAACACGAGTTTAGATAAGTATGACTTGCCTTGGTTCTCCGATTGATATAGACGGGAGTACAACACGGATCTGACGTAAGTTCTGAATCCTACATTAATAATAATCTGTCCTAGAACTTATTCCAAAGATTGGCTAATAAAGCCACAAAATGCAAACTACGTTAATTATAAACATTGCCATTTTATTAGAGAAAATAATAATTTAATTATGTAATATTTTTTAAAACAATTTTATTAGTATTTTTAAAATAGGGCAGAAAATAATATTTTTTAGAATATATTCAAAATAGTAGCAGTTTTTATCGTAATTTATTTGAATAGAAAATTTTGCGTAAACTCAGAATATTCCAAATCTAATTTAATATTTTTCTAAATAAACTTTACAAAATATTTTACTAATACTATTTCTTTAGTAAAGAATAATCATTTTTAATAATAAAATACGCAAAACATTATTTTAGTAAAAATTATGATTTTATTAGAAAATATGTTATTATCTCTAGTTTTTCATTTCCGTAAACTTTATAAACAGAACTAATGGTTAAAATACGAAAATAAACATTTTTACCTAAAAACATAAATATATAGTTTTTGGCCTAAAAAGTACCATTTCCTATATTAACATATATTTTGCTATATAATTAATATTTTGAGACTAAGTTTTATCATTTAATAATAATAATTATGAAATTATGGCAAAAGTGATATAATCGTTGAAATAACGTTAATTCAACGTTATTCATAATTAAACGTAGATGATAACTCTAAATTCCATTAAGCTAACTAATTAAGATTAACCATCTAATTAAACGCTAACAAAATTATTACCGAATCTAAAATAGAAAACTACTAAACTGGCTATCCCGGAGCAGAAATGGTTCTGTGAATTAACAGAAGGTTGCGGGGTTTACCGAAGGCTATGATGGAGCACCGAGGGGATGCCTCAGACTCGAAACGCACGCGGGCACGGGCACGGACACGGACACGTGCAGGCAGACGACACGGGGACGTGCACGGGAAGGGCTAGCGGCGCATGTTTTGGCGCGTGGCGCCGCGGTACAGCGGCGGGGAGCACCGCGGGGTCTGCAGGGTCTGCGGGGTCCGGCGAGGGGCTCGGGGATGCCGCGCGAAGGGCCGGCGGGTGCATCAGTGGTTGCGGGTCGGGCTGCGAGGTGGCAAAGGTCGCCGGAGGGCGTGGTCGCGGGTGTAGAGGGGTCGGCCCTTCGGATGCTGTGGGAGGTGATAGTGGTGTGGGGGGTTTGTTTGGAGTTTGGGAAGGAAGAATGGTGAGGGGGTGATGTTGCTGGTAGTTGAGTAAAGAGATGCGGAGAGAAAAATTTTATAGAGGGAGTTGGGCTGCTAGGAGGAATGGGAGAGTGGGGGGAGGGATTTGAGGAGGAAATTAGGGAGAGAGAATGTCGGGAGAGGTAGAAGGGATTTGACCGGGTGTGAGTGAACGTGTGGTAGAGGGGTTTAACACGAAGCCTTTACAAGTAAGCGCAAAAAAGATAGAAAAAAGATGACAAAAGAAGGCAGCCATCCCCTGCGCGAACTAGAAAAGCAACGACTGCCAGAAGTCCTCAAGGTCGTGTTTGCAGTGTCTGCTAACTTTGTGAATCTGTCGAAGAACCTCCCAGATGAGTTGATTAGATGAATATTGGTGTCCCTCGTATCTGAATTTGTTGTGGTACGTCCAGATGACCCACGTGATGGCGGCTATAACGATCTGGTAGCCGTACGAGGCGTTACTCCAATTGGCAAGGAGATCGTTGAAGCTCCCACCAGCCTGGTCATGTTTGCAACGCTGAGAAAGATCGGTCCAAACACTTGCAGGCAAGTCTTCAGAGTTAGAAATGTGGTCAACCATTTTTGATTGTCTCACCGTACAGCAATGACACGCAGAAGCTAAACTAAAGTCGATAGTGCTGAGAGCGTCGTCGGTAGGGAGATTCTTACGAAATGCTTTCCATATCAAAAAGGGCCATTTTTTTGGATGCAAGACTGCCAGAAAGAGCCAATGATGAGGGAAGGCGCTCTAATACCGCAAATAACACTTCTGACCGATGCTACCGAGAAGGATCCGTTGGTCGAAATAGACCACTGCAGAATGTCAAGATCCGTTCTGATCTTCAGCCCAGCGGTGAGGAGCAAAGCAGCAGCCTCGTCTCCAATCCATTCACGAACCCTATCGCAGTTCCAGTCGCCCGAGGAATCCCATATGTCACTGATCGAACTGTTCGGGGGAGCATCCGGGCACTGGGAAAAAAGATCTTCCCCAGGCCAACGTTCGAAGAACAGAGATGATTCGCCCGACCCCAACCGAAGTCGGATAAGAGGTTTAACAAGGCTCCTACCATGCAGGATGCGACGCCAAGATGAAGAGGATCTGCAGTTGGAGTCAGCGTTGGACGGATGAATATGATTGAAATATCCGGCCTTCATGAACCGAGCCCATATATTTGGGCTCACTCGAAGCTTCCACCACAAGTTAATTGAGAAAGCATCCACGATATGCGATAGCCTGTAAAAACTAAGACCGCCTTCATCGGTGGGTCTAGCCATGGAGTCCCAGCTAGCCTAATTGTGCATGTCCTTTTCGTCGTTGTGACCCCATAGGATGTTAGGCAAGAGGTTTTCGATGGTAGTGAGTACCTTCTTAGGGGGGAGCAGGCGGCTAAGGTGTATATGGGGATGGAGGAGAGGACGTGCTGAATCAGAATTATCTTTCCGCCAGGTGATAAAGTTGCGTTGTGCCATCCTTCAAGTTTTTTCCTGATTCTGCCCACCGGCCCTTCGAAAATTCCCATGTTGGTTCTGTCGTACACCAACGGGCACCCCAAGTAGTGGAAAGGAGGGTATGCAATAGTAAAGGAAGTGACGTTGGTAAGAGTAGAGGAGTGGTCTCTATTGGTATTATGGTGAACGTAGATGATACTCTTGCTGGTTTTGACACGCTGACCAGAGCACTTGGCGTATCTCTGCAGCGTGTTATGGACCACTTCCACAGACCCGACGTCGCCAGAGGAGAATATGAGGATATCGTCAGCATACGCCAGATGAGCTATATTTTTTTATGTATATATATACGCCAGATGAGCTATATATATATATAATATAATATATATATATATATATATATATATATATATATATATATATATATATATATATAATTTTTTTATATATATATACATACATAAAAGCAATATAGGTTACAAGGCCTAAATCTAAAATATGAAATTGGCCTGCTAATAAAATCTGAATATTTGTGTTAGGCTCAAGCCCAAAACCCAAATTAAATATTTATCCCTATTTATATACGTACAATTTACGTATATACACACATTTAAGTATATACATATTTATATATGTATTCATAAATACACTAGCCCATAAAAGTTCACTTAAGAGTCCAACCTATTTGGAAAAAAAACATAGTATTTTAATTTCCCTATGACCAAAGCCCAAGGCCCAACGGCTTTATTCCTAAACCCAAATATGCTACTGTTTCCCAAAAAATGAAAACAAAATAAATAAAAACTGAAGAAATTGAAGAAAAAGATAGTACCAATCTAGAGAGGAGATCGAGAGAGAAAACAAATCGAGGGCGAAAGAGAGCGGGGGAGAGCTCACTGTTGGCGGCGGAGGTACGGCGTTCATCGGCGGATCTCGGTCGAGTCGATCACCAAAATGGCTGCAGAGCTCGGGACTGGATGCCACGACTCAGCGACGAGGAAAGTCGGGCACCGGTGCTGGGCTTAGCGGAGACGCACGCCGTGGTGGGTGTCATCGAGCAGATTGGAACTACAGTGGCTCACGGAGGAGCAGGCGGTAGTCGACAATGTAGTGCCTCGACCAGCAAGATGCCTTATGATGGATGGTTGGTTCGATGAAGATTTGTTGGACTTGGGAATATGCGAAGGATCGCTTGGAAGGCTATGCGATCATGGCAGAAATCGTCTTATAAATGTGAGTAGTGTTGAATCCTTCGAAGATCCTTTAGCTTCATGCTTAAAATAGTGGATAGTATGCTATATTTCTTACTGAGTTGCTCAATAACACCTCGCTTGGAATTCAAAAGGATAAAGAAAGATAATAATCGCCTGAACATAAACTGTTATTGCTAGATGAATTATATGCTTGCACGACGTTGCGATGAAATACATGACAAGTGAAGCAAAGTCCCAAATACTTGGACGGTGAGTATATCAAGCCTTAGCTCGATGAATAGATGGTAAAACAGATGTTAAGATCCAAGAATTGGACAGTGAGTAAGCTTGAATTACGTCCGAATGAACGTATGCTAAACAGATGCTAAGTCCCAGGAATTGGACGATGAGTACATTGAGTTTGGTTGGAAAGATGTATGGTATCAAAGATGTG
Source organism: Iris pallida (assembly GCA_029216955.1). NCBI lineage: Eukaryota > Viridiplantae > Streptophyta > Magnoliopsida > Asparagales > Iridaceae > Iris > Iris pallida. Next base: position 1,646,971 of record JANAVB010002393.1, read on the forward strand.
AGAAAGGGCTTAGGTAATCACATTCTATTATCTTGTGCCTGTAGAAGCATGGAAAAGAACAGGAAAGTCCATGCGGCTCAAAACAGGGGGAGTCTCATGCGGCTCAAGGATCTCTTAGAGCTTCATGCGGCTCAAAAATCCTTTAGAGCTTTATGCGGCTCAAAAGTCCCTTAGAGCTTCATGCGGCTCAAAAATCCTTTAGAGCTTCATGCGGCTCAAAAGTCCCTTAGAGCTTCATGCGGCTCGAAAGTCCCCGATAGCTCCATGCGGCTCGAAAAAAGCCACGTGGCCCTATGCGGTTCAAAAATAGGCCTCTACAGCTGGCCATAAATACTCTGTGCAGCTGGCTCATTAAATACTCTGACGTAATGCGGCAGCTCTGACACAAAGGATTGACAGCTCTGATATAAAGGTAAAATGATGGCTCTGACATAATGACGTGCTCCTAGAAAGATGAGAAAAATATTTATAGCTGGCATGATCCACAAATTCCAAAATCTCTTTATGCGGATCGCTTCAAGGACTTCCATGCGGCTCTGACATGAGGCCACCCTTATGCGGTTCAAATGGGGGCCACCCTTATACGTCTCGGTTGTGGGGGCCACCCTCATGCGGCTCAGTTGTAAGGCCACCCTCATACGGCTCAGTTGTGAGGCCACCCTCATGCGGCTCGGTTGTGGGGACCACCCTCATACGGCTCGGTTGTGGAGGCCACCCTTATGCGGCTCGGTTGTGGGGGGGTCACCCTCATGCGGCTCAGTTGTGAGGCCAACCTCATACGGCTCAGTTGTGAGGCCACCCTCATGCGGCTCGGTTGTGGGGGCCACCCTCATGCGGCTCGATTGTGAGGCCATCCTCATGCGGCTCGGTTGTGAGGCCACCCTCATGCGGCTCAATTACCAGGCTACACTCATGCAGCTCTGCCAGGACGCCCTTCATATGGCTCGCAGCATAATGGCAGTTGGGACACGTGGTAGAGGGTTAACTAGGACTTATCTACTCAGAGTTGTTGCAACCAATAAATCATAACAATGCAGATTTATTGCAACCAACACAACGGCCCAGATCGATTTCCAACAAACAGATCAAAGTTAATCATAACCAATCCCCAACCGCCCACTTTTTAAGGCACAGTTACCGCACACCCCACTTATCACTAAGTCCTTTAAATAGCAGGGGATTATTCCTTTGCACACACACAGAGAAAAAGCACACAGAGCAAGAGAACATCCCACAGAACACCACGCAGAGAGAGAGAGAGAGAGCACTTCTTCGTCGGAGCCAAGGCTGCGTTCGATCGTCCAAGGAGTAAGGCAGAGTTGGTATCACTTTCCCGAGCCTCTACCGTCACCCCCCAGAATCAAAACTAAACAATTGTACTTAGATTGCTTTTCCTAGGTTTTGTTCTTAGGCTCTCTTTGTATGAGCGAGTTTGTATTGTGAATCAAACTTCAGTCCTCCATAAAACTATTCTGTTCTTAGATAATCAATGGCAAACACGATGGTGACTCTGCTGAGGACTAACTTCTCCACTGCTGAGAAGTTGGTGATGCAATCGAACGCAGCCAAGCTTGGCTCCACGCAACAGATGCCGGTTGTTCGCTTCGACCAGCAAGCATTTGAAGAGATGCTCTCCGACGAGAGCGCTAGCCCGGTCCAAAAGCGAGACCACACGAAGAAGGCCCACAAGGAGTGGAGGCCCAAGACTTTCGCTCCTCCTTAAGCTCTGGAAGAGGCATTCTCTGCTGCCCAAGACGGCGAAGAAGACTCCCATGCGGCCCCACTTTAGGCCGCAGTAGACCCTGCTGATCTCAAGTTCGGCAGAGGAAAGCACTACGATGCTGGACTTGAGGAAGCAAATGGGGACTCTATACGGTCCAGGAAGAAGTCGCCTAAGGGTGCCAGCCGCATGAAGAGGACTCATGCGGCCAACAATTCCAGTCGCATGAAGGCTCATGCGGCCACTAAATCCAGCCGCATGAATGCTGATGCGACCACAAATGCCAGCCTCATGAATGCTGATGCGACCACAAATGTCAGCCACATGAATGCCCATGCGGCAGCCAAATCCAGCCACATAAATTCTTATACGGCCATAGATGCTAGCCGCATGAATGCTGATGCAGCCACAAATGCCAGCCGTATGAATGCTTATGAGGCCACTAATCCAAGCCGCAGACCATATGCTCCATGCGACTCGGGTTCAGTCTTCGATCGCCTCTTATGCGGTCCTAATGTGCCAGACTCTGTGCAGCACAATTTGGACTCTTCCTACTATGCGACCTTGGATGCTAGAAGGAAGAAGTCTTGGGCAGCACGGGCTCGTCGAGCTCAGTCAGCTGTCCCAACCTCTGACCATAAGAGAGCTCCGCTTACTGTTAAGTGGGCCTCTGATGAAAAATTGTACAGAACCGACCGTGTCCAGCCCCCGGAGGCAAACGGACAGAGTGGTTCCCAAAAGTCTCCCAATCAGGGAGCAAATATGGTGCCAACACACTCGTGTGCTCGGGACTCCCGGGCCCACAAAATGAGAGACTTGCGTGATGTGATTCTTCACAAGCAGAAGAAAAGAGAAGAGAGCTTGGTGTGCAGAGAGTCCTTTCATGGACATCACTGTACTCAAGTCATTGTCAACTGCTGCTGTATCAAGGCGACAGTACAAGAGGACCGGCAGTCCGTCTTCCAACGACAGCAGCAGCCAGGACCGGTCCTGCAACAAAGCTCAGGAGACGAGGCGTTTCATATCGCCTCCTGCAATTCTGCTCAGAAGATCCCTACCGGCAAGGCGGGAAAGAAGATAAATGTTTCTAGCCCGACGATCTCAACTAGCGTGGCCAGGAAACTCGCGTCCAAGCGGCTGTCCACAACTACCTCAGGAGGAGTTTACCAGGGCACCCGCTCAAAGACAAAATCTTCAACACTGGGGGACTCGTCAACTGCACCTCAGGGGGTGGCCGAAGCTGGGGGTAGCACTCCTCGGAACATCCATGATAATCCGGTGTTCCAAAAAGATCAACCAGGAGAGACAGTTCCCCCAACAGATGCAACGGACCCAGATGTCCATGGGTCCCAAGATGAAGCAACCTTCGATGCAGGGGGTAGCGCTTCCTCCGAGTCCAAACCGGAGGAGAACATTCCTACATATCTCGACGACTTCTTCGTTCGAGGGTATGATTCGGAGAGCACATCCTCCACAGTTCCTTCTACTGTTTCTCGTGTGAGAATAGTATTTATGGCTGATGATGATCAGGATGGTCCCAGCGACCGACAGTGCCTCGACACTCTTGAGGCCATACTTCACACCCTGGTCAAGTCAGTATACGAGATCAAAGCGGCTCTACCAGCTCTCCAAGGAAGGACGCCTGGCCAAACAAGCTTGGGTCCCGCCGTCAATGTGGACTCAAACACAATCGTGCCAACTCCGAGCGACAATCCACTTGGAATGTAGGCTCCTAATGCTGCAGACGAGGCTAGGGAGACAAGAAGAGAGGTCCAGGAGCTTCGGGCAATATTTGACGCCCGAGAAAACTCTCAAGACCTCAGGATACGACAACCGTATCCCGCTGCATAGAGAGATGTCCCCTTCCCTCCATGGTACAAGCCATTCAACATTAATCCATATGATGGCAAGACCTCTGCTAGCCGATACGTGACCTACTTTGAGGTCACAACAGATCATCTGCCGCATGACGATGCTATCCTTACACGGTTGTTCATTGGGGCACTAGAAGGGGTCGCATTCGACTGGTACCGCAACTTGCCAGACAACTGCATCTATTCCTTCGCCGGCTTCAAGCGTATATTCTTGGAGAGGTTCTATGAGGTGGGGAAAGATGTGACCATGTCAACCCTCATGGACGTGGTTCAAGGCGTAAAGGAGCTGACAAGGAACTACATTGAGCGGTTTTGCCAAACCGCGATGAAGCTGCCCTCCAGTAACCCGAACTCTTCTTTAATTGAAATTTGCCAAAAGAGGCTGCTCCCCACGATCAGCCTCTGGATGGGCAAAAGTCAATTCAAGGACTGGAAGACTTTCATCATCAGCGCCACTAGCGCAGAAGATAAGTTGAAAAAAGCTCGCCAACTGGGATTACACATCTCGGAGGGAGATGACAAGGGCAAATGCCCTAACACCACCAACAACAACGGTGGTAATTCCTCCAACAGCCGAGACAACAAAGGCAAACAGGACATGGTGGCCGACACAGTCCAGAAGACTGAACCGAAGCCGGCAGAGAAGCAGTGGCCGCAGATGACTTACTCCTTCGAGGATAGTCATGTCAAGCCAATCCTTGACATGCTCATACAGGGAGATCGAATTCAACTCCCTCCTCCAAGGCGTGAACCTCGACCTACAGAGATGAAGAGCCCCAAGTATTGTTGTAACACCCAGTTTTCCAGATGTGGGTAATTTTGAAATTTTGAAATTATAATTATTATTTATTGATATTTATTTCATATTATAATTTTTGGTGATTTTTAATCATTTTTAAACTATTTAAAATTATGACTTGTGATTTGGTGTTTTGCTAGTGTAATCCTAGAGATAAGTGACCTAGAGCCTAGCCAAGTGATTAGGGTATTTCATTTATCATTTCTAGTTTGAGGATATTTTTGTCATTTTTGAATTATTTGAATTTAATATATATTATTTGGAATTTAATATGATTAATTAGTATGGTATGGTTTAAATACTAGTTAATTGATTTCCATGTGGTTTAGATTAGCCTAACGTAGATTGACCTAACCTAGATTAGTCCTAGTTAGTCATGGTTAGACTAAGTTAGATTGGGATTGGTCATGGTTAGTCATGGCTAGTCATGATTAGTGATTTTGGTTAGTTATTAGTCATATTGATTAGTTAAGACTAGTGATAGGCTACCTAGGTTTCATCTAGCCATTGAATTGTCTAGATTGATGGAGAACCCTTGGATCAACCCTAGCCCTAGATTTTAGGGCAGCCATCTTGGGATTCCCCCTATTTAATCCCTCCCAAAAACCCTTGCCTCCTTTATTCATTCTCATTTCTCAAGAACAAGGTGAGCTCCAGATTCATTTATTCATAACTTCTCCATTTCTCATCCTTTTTCAACTAAATTTATTGCATTGTAATCTAACCATCACCCTCTTGCTATCTATGGAGGTAGAATACTGATTTGGGGATCCACAGTGCTCGGGCTACTGTAGCAGTGGGCTGCTTATTGAGTTTTTTGAGCTAGAGGAGAAACCCATTGGTAATCTCTCAAACCCTATCTAAACTATGGATTTATCATCATAGATGCATAGACCTAGGTCCCCTCTAGCTTCGGGTAGGATCTGAACCCAACGTGTGTCGGATACGTGTCCGTATCGGACACGTATCAGTAGGCTAATAGGGTGTTCGACCTAATGTCTCAATGGGTTGAAGTTTGTTGTTTTCGAAATGTTTTTGAATAGAAAAATAGGTTTTTATGTGGCTTATTGATTTCTACACGACTGAGCTTGTTTCGTGTCGAGTCGGAGTCACACTGGACTCGTAGACACGGCCAAGCGTACTGGACAGCGCTGTCCTGCTACCCGCAGGGTCGTGTAACTTATTTAGGATGCGTGTCCTTTAACACAGGACTTGAGGCAATGTCTGACACGACACCCCCAAGACCACGTGTCCATTAGGTTCGTGTCGAGTGAGGGATTCGACCCGCACTGGACACGAGTGCACAGTCGACTGAACCCAGTTCAGTATATTTGGGTTTGTGTGGTTTGGACACTTGTGTCTGGTATTTTTGGACACGATGGTGAGTGTGTGACACGTATACATATCAACTATTAATTACCAACCTTAATCCCATTGATTATTTGTTAGTTTAACATTCGAATATGACATGTTCCTAATTTCTGATATTGTGATGCATCAGTGAACTGGTTCACTGTTCCTTATTTTTCTATTTACTTTTAATGTTAAATGCCATGTGTTTTAGCTATGTTTTAAATGTTTGAACATTAGATATCATGTTAGGGTGCATTTTGTGTTAAGTTTGATGAAGGAGGATTCGATCTCAGAGGAAGTGTGTATTCCTGATACTCTAATGTATCAGTGAACATGATTCACTATTTTCACCTCTATTTACATTTTTGATGGTTAATATCATGTAATTAACTATGATTTAAATTTGCTGAACAACAAATAGCATGTTAGGTTGTGGGGATTCATTTGTATTGAGATTGGTTGATGTGTTCATGAATGGTTGAATGAGATTGAATGTTTAGTTAGTACAAATCAATTTTTCTTCCTAACTGACAACCTGAGATTTGATCTTCGAATTTCTGAGACCCTGTTTTAACCTGAGACTCTAGGCTACACTGCTTTCCCTATTGCACTATTTTGAATTCCTTAATCCTGAGATTAAATGGTTAGTTAAAATTGATTTTTCTTTTGCCTAACTGTCATTCCAAACTGCCATTGGTTCTGAATCTAAGTTTATGACCTTCTAAATTCTGAACATGGGAATGTATCATGCTACACAATATGATGAGACACATTGAAAAATGGTTTCCCTGAGATGGTTGTTGCATTTCACTCCTATGTTAACTATTGTACACAGAGAGCACAAACCCTGAACCTGGGAATTGATTTCCTGGAACACTGGAATGGAATTCCTGAGAACACACCCTGTCACCAGTAATCTAATGCACACAACTGAGGCATTGGCATTTGTAAACCTGTGACACACTGTCCTGAACACCTAAGACCCTGTCACTTAGTTTGAACACTGAGTTCATACTATCTCCCTGTTTTATGTTACTATTTTAACCCAGTTTGATGCTGTTGCAGTTGATGCAATGTTGGGTTGGAGGAAATTGAGTTTGTGTTTATTAATCATTGCAGACCGTTCATGGTTGAGGCTTTAACTTATATAAATATACATATTGTTCCCAAATTCCTGCCACTTGTATCAATCCTGAAATTAACCTTTTTCCTTTCACCTATGCTTCCTGTACACAGGACACTATTTAACACACTATTTTAATCCAAAACCTGGGTTTACATTCAGCTAACACATACAACCTACATGACACTGTCACCTTATTGCTCCCTGTTGTACACTCTTGCACATGTTTCAGTCCACACACACATAGAGGTTCTTAGTTCACACCCTCTTGACACAACTGTATGTGGCACTCACTCATACACACACATGCCCCTTGACACCCTCATGACTCTCACTCACACACACAGACATGAACCCATTCATGTGCCCCTTTCCTATTCTTCTATGTGTAAGCATATATTATAGGTAACCTATATGTTAATGTGTATTACTATATTATATAAATATATCAATATGTGTATTATATTGACATATGGTTATATGATATATGGGTTGGCTTAGTCATGATATAGCCTATAGCCTTGGGCTCTTAGCCTATGGGTGTGGCTTGAATGCCAGTCTAGAGTCTAGTTAGACTTGTATAGCTTTGATCAGACCTAGAATAGACTAGTTAGACTAGTATAGACTAGTTTGACTTAGGTTTGACTTAGTTGACCTAGTTTGACTTCTAGGGTTGACCAAAGTTGACCAAGAGTTGACTTTGGTCTAGATTGACCTAGAATCATGTAGAATACATAGTAGAACTTCATGTTATCATTTTGGACTTGTTGTGACTTATGCTGTTCTGATTAGGAGCCAGACACCTCTCCTCGGACAGTACTTTTCTTCCGGACACTCAGATAGCAGGCGAGTACATTCTCTGATCATTTCATATCCTGCTAGAATTATTCTCCTGCTTTAAATTACTTTACTTGATACTGTCACGTTAGTCACACGGATTAGTACTATATGGATCCTTCCTTGAGATGTTATCCCCTCAGGGAGCATCGGATACTACATGTTCTGTGCGTTTCACTTATATTGTGTATCACTATGCTTCATGGTTTATTGAATTACTTGTGACATGTACTCTCATAATCACAGAGTCTTCCTTGAATCCCTCATTTATAGGCTTTCCTAGAATCCCCATTTATGGGACTATTATGTACCACCCTTCGGGAGTCGTTACATGAATCATAACATAAACTGGCTGGATCCTTGTGTATTGATTGGGGGTACGGGGGAGTAGAAGTAGGCATGTGAATAATACCAAAGTAGTATCTCATCTGATCACCTCCGTAGTGTCTCATCAGAATCTTCTATGCCATTCACATGTTTACCTTGTACTCTGACTCACTAGCCACTGTTAGTTCTCTACTTATAGTAGATATTTCTATTACAGTTCTCTCTCTGTTTATATTCTGTACTTTTTTTCTGTTTCCTGTATCTTACTTTACTGCATGATTATATTTTCTAACCTGCTATGAACTGTTGAGATGTATTGTGCTCGCTCCGTCCTGATTGGGCACCATTGAATGTTTACAGAGGATGAGGTTGGTGTTGACACTTTCTATGGGACAGCTCTAGATGATACCTGTGATCCGGATTCCCAGTCGGATCCACTAGCTGTAGAGACTAAGGCTCCCTAGTCTAGGTTTTACTATTTCTGTCATTTGAGATATGGATTGTATATATTCTTTCATACTTTATAGTTGAGACTTGTATTTCTGGATGTTTGCTGAGATGTTATCTTAGACACTTAGACTTTTTTGATCATCTGTATTTTCATTTGAGTTCTATATCATATCATACTTCTTCTTCCTTAGTTGTGATTGAGTTTACATTCTTCTATGTCACCCCCATTCGGGGAGTATAAACTGTTTAGCCTTATAATGTTAGATGCATTGAGACCTAGAACAGCGTTCTACCATCGACATTGCGGCGTAGGCTGGACGTACCCACGTCTCGTGCCCTTACTCTAGGGTGCGGGTTATGACACGTTTTTAGTGGTGGCCTATGCAGGTCGAATTTATGTTGTGGTATTCGAACTAGAGTATCACTACAGCCTGCAATAGGAATTAGAATATTTTTGAAGGTACTCAATCACACTAGAAAAAAATCTTAATCAGATTCCTTTTATCTAAATTATTGCTTATTGACTTCCCTTGAATATAAACTGTTTCCTTTTGAATTTTTGCTTCATTCTCAGAAATTGCTTCTATTTTTGATCTGTCTTCATGATGGTTATGAAGACACGATCTCATCGCTCCGGTCCGGAGAATACTATCTAGAGGCTGGCCACCTCTCGTCATGTTCATCCGGGCCTCGAGACCGCAGCTCCTGTTGTGCCGACTCAGGTTGACGTTTCTGCTACATCGGAGGTGCACCTCTGTCTGTACAGAGAATTTTTCTCGTCATTTTTGATTTCTTTCAGCAGCAGCGGTTCATGCAGCATCAGCAGCTGACCAGGGAAAACCAGCAGGGCGAGCTATCGTCAGGACATTCGAGGATGCACAGACCATTAGAGATCTTGCTGCAAGTTCCGTTCTTCTCTATTCCATTCCCGCAGTTGTCTCTTATAACTATCTTGAAATTCGATTCCATATGTTCCTTGTTGACTGATCAATTTGTTCTGTTGTTCCTGTGTTATGTTTGTTTTTTTTCTTCTGAGAAAAATCATATAGGCTAGGTCACCTAAATCATGGGATCTAAAATCTTCAATAGTCGTGTTAGTTGGCATAGTGAGGACATAGTCAGATTTTGGACGTATTTCTCTGGTGCAGAATTTAAGGTTTTCACTGTCGCATGCGGCAATGCAAAAATTTTAAATACCATGAACCTAGAGGTATGTACCTTAGTCAAGGACTCTATGATTATCGTAGCCTTGCTCACTAGCATGACGAAGACTCTGAGTAACATGATTTTGGATAGACGCATATGATTATCAGATTTTATCTTGAGAAGGTTTTAACCTATCATCTCTATCATACCCTTCTATTGTTATAAGATTGTATTCTATCATCAATAACTTAGGAGTAGGGATATTTTAGTTTGTAGAACTTATTCATGGGTAGATCTTCATAGTGTAATGATATGACGACTTGTAGGGTGTCTGTACCCGAGAGATGGTAGTTAGTAGTGGTATTAGAATAGTAACCCATTGTAGATGATTTCCCTGTTATTATAATACCAACCAGTTTACATATAGGATGTTAGTATGCCTTACAGCCTTGATGATTGTTATTATTTTCCTTACCTTTTTCCAGTGAGGCACCCACGACCAGAGCCTGTCCTTGAGTATAGTTGTAGTTCACCTAAGACTGAGAGGCCTATATACATATAGATTGCAGATGATATAATTAGGATATATGTGATGGTTTGTTGTTCTTGAGCATATATATATGTGGTATTTGGGATTGGTGTGCTCAGCTTATAGGTACTTAGTTATGGGTGACTTGATAGGATTGGAAAGTTAAGAGCTAGCCTATTATAGAGTTTCTCTTTTTTCTAAATTCTAGTTGCCAACACTTAGGTAGCTAGCAGAGGTAAAATCCTAAGAAGTTGACCAGCTGATGACCAAGTACTAGGATGTTGAGAAAATTGACTAGTGATTGACCCTTGACTATGTTTGACCTAGAAGGGGGTACGATCATCTTAATTTTGAGGACAAAATTTTTATAAGGTGGGTACGATTGTAACACCAAGTTTTCCAGATGAGGGTAATTTTGAAATTTTATAATTATAATTATTATTTATTGATATTTATTTCATATTATGATTTTTGGTGATTTTTAATCATTTTTAAACTATTTAAAATCATGACTTGTGATTTGGTGTTTTGTTAGTGTAACCCTAGAGATAAGTGACCTAGAGCCTAGCCATGTGATTAGGGTATTTCATTTATCATTTCTAATTTAAGGGTATTTTTGTCATTTTTGAATTATTTGAATTTAATATATTTTATTTGGAATTTAATATGATTAATTAGTATGGTGTGGTTTAAATACTAGTTAATTGATTTCCATGTGGTTTAGATTAGCCTAACCAAGATTGACCTAACCTAGATTAGTCCTAGTTAGTCATGGTTAGACTAAGTTAGATTGGGATTGGTCATGGTTAGTCATGGCTAGTCATAATTTGTGATTTTGGTTAGTTATTAGTCATATTGATTAGTTAAGACTAGTGATAGGCTACCTAGGTTTCATCTAGCCATTGAATTGTCTAGATTGATGGAGAACCCTTGGATCAACCCTAGCCCTAGATTTTAGGGCAGCCATCTTGGGATTCCCTCTATTTAATCCCTCCCAAAAACCCTTGCCTCCTTTATTCATTCTCATTTCTCAAGAACAAGGTGAGCTCCAACTTCATTTATTCTTAACTTCTCTATTTCTCATCCTTTTTCAACCAAATTTCTTGCATTGTAATCTAACCATCACTCTCTTGCTGTCCATGGAGGTAGAATACTGATTTGGGGATCCACAGTGCTTGGGCTACTGTAACAGTGGGTTGCTTATTGAGTTTTTTGAGCTAGAGGAGAAACCCATTGGTAATCTCTCAAACCCTACCTAAACTATGGATTTATCATCATAGATGCATAGACCTAGGTCCCCTCTAGCTTCGGTTAGGATCTGAACCCAACCTGTGTCGGATACGTGTCCGTATCGGACACGTATCAGTTGGCTAATAGGGTGTTCGACCTAATGTCTCAATGGGTTGAAGTTTGCTATTTTTAAAATGTTTTTGAATAGGAAAATAGGTTTTTATGTGGCTTATTGATTTCTACACGACTGAGCTTGTTTTGTGTCGAGACGGAGTCGCACTGGACTCGTGGACACGGCCAAGCGTACTGGACAGCGCTGTCCTGCTACCCGTAGGGTCGTGTAACCTATTTAGGACACGTGGATGCGTGTCCTTTGAAACAGGCCTTGGGGCAATGTCTGACACGATACCCCCAAGACCACGTGTCCATTAGGTTCGTGTCGAGTGAGGGATTCGACCCGCACTGGACACGAGTGCACAGTCGACTGAACCCAGTTCAGTATATTTGGGTTTGTGTGGTTTGGACACTTGTGTCTGGTATTTTTGGAAACGATGGTGAGTGTGTGACACGTGTACATATCAACTGTTAATTACCATCCTTAATCCCATTGATTATTTGTTAGTTTAACATTCGAATAGGACATGTTCCTAATTTCTGATATTGTGATGCATCAGTGAACTGGTTCACTGTTCCTTATTTTTCCATTTACTTTTAATGTTAAATGCCATGTGTTTTAGCTATGTTTTAAATGTTTGAACATTAGATATCATGTTAGGGTGCATTTTGTGTTAAGTTTGATGAAGGAGGATTCGATCTCAGAGGGAGTGTGTATTCCTGATACTCTAATGTATCAGTGAACATGATTCACTGTTTTTACCTATATTTACATTTTTGATGGTTAATATCATGTAATTAACTATGATTTAAATTTGCTGAACAATAAATAGCATGTTAGGTTGTGGGGATTCATTTGTATTGAGATTGGTTGATGTGTTCATGAATGGTTGAATGAGATTGAATGTTTAGTTAGTACAAATTGATTTTTCTTTCTAACTGACAACCTGAGATTTGATCGTCGAATTTCTGAGACCCTATTTTAACCTGAGACTCTAGGCTACACTGCTTTTTCTATTGCACTGTTTTGAACTCCTTAATCCTGAGATTAAATGGTTAGTTAAAATTGATTTTTCTTTTGTCTAACTGTCATTCCAAACTGCCATTGGTTCTGAATCTATGTTTATGACCTTCTAAATTCTGAAATTGTTCTGAACATAGGAATGTATCATGCCACACAATGTGATGAGACACACTGAAAAATGGTTTCCTTGAGATGGTTGTTGCATTTCACTCCTATGTTAACTATTGTACACAGAGAGCACAAACCCTGAACTTGGGAAATGATTTCCTGGAACACTGGAATGGAATTCCTGAGAACACACCCTGTCACCAGTAATCTAATGCACACAACTGAGGCATTGGCATTTGTAAACCTGTGACACACTGTCCTGAACACCTAAGACCCTGTCACTTAGTTTGAACACTGAGTTCATACTATCTCCCTGTTTTATGTTACTATTTTAACCCAGTTTGATGCTGTTGCAGTTGATGCAATGTTGGGTTGGGGGAAATTGAGTTTGTGTTCATTAATCATTGTAGACTCTTTATGGTTGAGGCTTTAACTTATATAAATATACATGTTGTTCCCAAATTCCTGCCGCTTGTATCAATCCTGAAATTAACCTTTTTCCTTTCACCTATGCTTCCTGTACACAGGACACTATTTACCACACTATTTTAATCCTAAACCTGGGTTTACATTCAGCTAACACATACAACCTACATGACACTGTCACCTTATTGCTCCCTGCTGTACACTCTTGCACATGTTTCAGTCCACACACACACAGAGGTTCTTAGCTCACACCCTCTTGACACAACTCTTTGTGGAACTCACTCATACACACACATGCCCCTTGACACTCTCATGACTCTCACTCACACACATACACATGAACCCATTCATGTGCCCCTTTCCTATTCTTCTATGTGTAAGCATATATTATTGGTAACCTATATGTTAATGTGTATTACTATATTATATAAATATATCAATATGTGTATTATATTGACATGTGGTTATGTGATATGTGGGTTGGCTTAGGCATGATATAGCCTATAGTCTACGGCTCTTAGCCTATGGGTGTGGCTTGAATGCCAGTCTTGAGTCTAGTTAGACTTGTATAGCTTTGATCAGACCTAGAATAGACTAGTTAGACTAGTATAGACTAGTTTGACTTAGGTTTGACTTAGTTAACCTAGTTTGACTTCTACGGTTGACCAGAGTTGACCAAGAGTTGACTTTGGTCTAGATTGACCTAGAATCATGTAGAATGCATAGTAGAACTTCATGTTACCATTTTGGACTTATTGTGACTTGTGCTGTTCTGATTAGGAGCCAGACACCTCTCCTCGGACAGTACTTTTCATCCGGACACTCAGATAGCAGGCGAGTACATTCTCTGATCATTTATATCCTGTTAGAATTATTCTTCTGCTTTAAATTACTTTACTTGATACTGTCATGTTGGTCACACGGATTAGTACTATATGGATCCTTTCTTGAGATGTTATCCCCTCAGGGAGCATCGGATACTACATGTTATGTGCTTTTCACTTATATTGTGTATCACTATGCTTCATGGTTCATTAAATTACTTGTGACATATACTCTCATGATCACAGAGTCTTCCTTGAATCCCCCATTTATGGGCTTTCCTAGAATCACCATTTATGGGGCTATCATGTACCACCCTTCGGGGGCCGTTACATGAATCATAACATAACCTGGCTGGATCCTTGTGTATTGATTGGGGGTACGAGGGAGTAGAAGTAGGCATGTGAATAATACCCAAGTAGTATCTTATCTGATCACCTCCGTAGTCTCTCATCAGAATCTCCTATGCCATTCACATGTTTATATTGTACTCTGACTCACTAGCCACTATTAGTTCTCTACTTATAGTAGATATTTCTATTACAGTTCTCTCTCTGTTTATATTCTGTACTTTCTTTCAGTTTCCTGTATCTTACTTTACTGCATGATTATATTTTCTAACCTGCTATGAACTGTTGAGATGTATTGTGCTCGCTCCGTCCTGATTGGGCACCGTTGAATGTTTACAGAGGACAAGGATGAGGTTGGTGTTGACACTTTCTATGGGACAACTCTAGATGATACCTGTGATCCGGATTCCCAGCCAGATCCACTAGCTGTAGAGAATGAGGCTCCCTAGTCTAGGTTTTACTATTTCTGTCATTTGAGATCTGGATTGTATATATTCTTTCATACTCTGTAGTTGAGACTTGTATTTCTGGATGTTTGCTGAGATGTTATCTTAGAGACTTAAACTTTTCTGATCTTCTGTATTTTTATTTGAGTTCTATATCATATCGTGCTTCTTCTTCCTTAGTTGTGATTGAGTTTAGATTCTGCTATGTTACCCCCATTCGGGGAGTATAAACTGTTTAACCTTATACTGTTAGATGCATTAAGACCTAGGACAGCATTCTACCGCCGACACTGCGACGTAGGCTGGACGTACCCACGTCTCGTGCCCTTACTCTAGGGTACGGGTCGTGACAATTGTCACTACCATCTCTACGTCCACCATGCTACGCAAGACTGCTTCCAACTGAAGCGGTACATCCAGAACCTCATCGACTCGAAGGCCCTGGCCATTGATTTCGAGGAGGTAACGGTCGCCGCCAACATGGTGTCGGTCCAATTCGGCAGCTTCCCGCCGACGAGGACACAAGACGGCGTAGTATCCATCCCCCGTGCAAAGATGGAGGTCGCTAATCTTCCACCTCCCCGAGACCAGGCTGCTGGTCTAGTGTCCCTCACCACATCACGAGGGGAGATCGTGTGGGTCCATCCGGACCTGGTACCTGAAGTGACTCAGTTCGCACCACCCTCCACCGGCAAGAAGAAGGGTGGGAAAGTCAAGTCCTGCCGCACAATCTCGACAGATGTCGAAGAAGCTACGGCTGTCGTCACCCGGTCTGGTGCACAATCCCAATCTACACCGGGTAACTTGGCTGAAGAACGCCAGCCGGCCTCTGCTGACACTCCAGGACCTTCTCAGCCTCCGCCGGCCGATAAGCCCAGGCCAAAGGAGACCCGCTTTGACAAGCCGCTCCGGAAAGACACTCCTCACGGGCTGGAGAAGCCCTATAATTTTGATATTTTGGCACAACTGGCCAACACACCGGCCAAATTGTCATTATACGAGCTCCTGAGACTCTCCAAAGATGTTCGCATTGCACTGAGCGAGGCATTCCAGAATGCCGACGCATATCTGGCTCAGGTCAATCTCACTGGGGAGAGCTCGCCTGCAGATCTCCAGGACAGCGCTTGCACAGGAGCCATGCCCAACATTGTCTTCACTCCGCAGGATATGCTTATTAAGACCAACCTGCACGATCGCCCTCTATATTATACTGGATACGTCGGCGACATCAAGGTGGATCGGATGCACATTGATCCCGGCTCTTCGATAAGCATTATTTCGAAGAGCTTGCTTCACCATCTGCGCATCCCTATGCATCGGCTAACCCCTACCAGCACTGCCATCAGCGGCTTCAATTTCGGAAGAAGCTATCCTATTGGAAAAATTTGCCTGAAGTGCCAAATTGGCTACCTTCAGTCGGAAGTGACCTGCTATGTTATCGACGCAGACACCTCCTACAATATTCTTCTGAGGCTTCCGTGGATACATGATTACATGATCGTGCCCTTTACATTGCACCAGTGCTTCAAGTACGTCGACAAGTACGACTTCGTGAGGATGGAATTTGCCGACATCGATCCCTTTAAAGGGGTCGAATCCTATTATTCGGATTCTTGCTTGTACGAAAAATCCAAGAGGCACCTGATCAACGAGGATGTTCAGGAGCAGACGAAGGCTATTGTGGGGCCTGAGGAACCCTTGAGAATCCATCTCCAACCCTGCAAGCCAGGAAGGACTGCACCTCTGACAACCACTCTGCGTAGAGAAGCAACTGGTCTCCCGGTGCTCATCGCACACAAGGAGCAGATGACAATCCGACTGCCAAGGTCTGGCCAAGCGCCAAGACCCACGACGGAGCCACTAACAATCAGGCTGCCGAGAGCCGGTCAGCAACAAATAGAGGAGCTCAATCCCTCTGTCAAGCCGATGACGATTCGTCTTCCCAGAATGAGTCGGCAGCCGAGTGCTAAGCCGGGGACTGCTAGCGAGCCAACAACTCCCCGTCCAGCACCGAGCACTAAGCTGGGGGTCGCTAGTGCACCAACGACTCCACATTCTGCTCTACCAGTGGAGCCCCTGATGATTAAGCTGCCCAGGTCGTCCTCCCAGTCTTCATTAACACAGGGGGTGGCCGAAGAAGAGTTAGAGCTAGCCAAGTATGTGGCTGCTCACACTGATGTTCCGTCCGCAGATGATGTAATTCTACCCGAAAAGATACCTTACTTCATCAATAAAGGGCTATCTTTGAACTACCTCGAGCTTAATAAGCTTTGTACCATGTATGCTATGGAACACGGTATAGGCACCAACCTACACACACAGGTGACAAATGTCTACACCGCAAACCAACTTACTCCCGTAGAAGACGCTTGCTTCATAGTCGATGGAGAGGATCATCCAATCATCTTCGGCCAGAAGAATGACCTACAGCCCTTCAGAATAGAAGAAGTTGATCTCGAACCCAACACCGGAAGACTGCCCCTTTATCTGTATAGCTCCCGATCCAAGTATCTCATACAAAAATAGGGGTATGATCTGGAGACTACGCCAGGCTTAAACTATGAAACTGGTCGACGGTTACCCTTACAGTTGCTAGTTTCGGCTGGAAAACCACGAGATTACTACAACAAGACCAGACGTGGGCTAGTTTATGTTACACCTGCAACAACTCCTGAAAGCTCAGATAAGGAATGTGACTGGCATTCACACTCAACCGGATCACCAACTTCTGATTCGGATGTCAGTATCGGGGACATATTCTGACAAGCTCCGTCTGTCAATATGGCATTTGTTGATGCCTACGAAGAAGATAAAGATGTACCCGAAGTTCTCGAGTTAGAACCTTGGATCCAGCAACTAGATACACAATGGGAGAAACGCTTCAAACTTCGTGAACCTCCTACTAAAGATGAGGTTATGCAAGTTGACCTCGGCGATGAGTCCTCTCCAAAGCCAATCTTCATCAGTAAAAGCCTGACAGACGAAGAGCAAAAGGCACTTTTGCAACATGTCAGAGAGTACATTGACGTGTTCGCCTGGAGCTATGAAGACATGCCAGGGCTAAACCCTGAGGTTGCACTTCATAAACTCAACATTCATCCAGACGCAAAGCTGGTCAAGCAACAACAAAGACGTTTCCGCCCGGACATCATGAATTCTATCGAAGCTGAGGTCAACAAACTGATAGCCAGCGGCTTCATCCGGGAGGAGCAACATCCAGACTGGGTTGCCAACATAGTACCAATCCTCAACAAGAATGGGAAGATTCGAATTTGCATCGACTTCCAAAATCTAAATGAAGCATGTCCTAAAGATGAGTTCCCTCTTCCCATCATGGACATCATGATCGACAACACATGTGGCATTGAGCGCATGTCTTCATGGACAGCTTCTCAGGATATAACCAAATCAAGATATTTCCTGACGACGAAAAGCATACATCATTCCGAACACCGATTGGCGTGTATTGTTACACAGTCATGCCTTTCGGTTTAAAGAATGTCGGTGCCACATATCAAAGAGCCATGAGTGTCATCTTCAGAGATCACCTGCGATCTGAGGACGGTATTCGACCTAATACGAGCGCACAACTTGAAGATGAATCCTACCAAATCCTTCCTGGGCGTATCTAGTCAAAAATTCCTGGGTTTTATCATTACTGCCCAGGGAATTCATATAGATCCAGAGAAGACGAAGGCAATCATGGAGATGGGTCCCCCGAGAAATCTCTGTGAACTTCGAGGCCTTCAACGGAGGCTAGCTTACATCAGGAGGTTTATCTCTAACCTCTCCGGGCGATGTCAACCATTCACCCACCTTATGAAGAAGGGCATCTCATTCGTATGGGATGAAGAGTGCTAACGCACGTTCGACAACATTAAAGAATATCTGTCAAATCCTCCAGTTCTGGTAGCCCCGGTTGCTGAAAAGCTATTCTTGCTTTACGTACGAGCGATGGAGCATTCCCTCGGTGCTCTACTAGCACAGAACAATGACGCAGGACATAAACAAGGTATCTATTACCTCAGCTGAATGATGATTGGGCCTGACCATAGATACACCGCCGTAGAGAAGGAATGACTTGCTCTGGCGTTCGCTATCCAGAAGACACGACACTATGTTACAGGACAAACCATCCATGTCATATCAAGAGTTAACCCCCTTAGGGTGCTCATGACCTAGCCGAGTGTACTTAGCTCTCGCTTCGCTATCTGGGTGATATTATTGTCTCCCTACGACATGATCTTCGTTCTACAAAAGGCTGTTAAAGGTCAAGCTCTGGCGGACTTTTTAGCAGTCCATCCAAGTTCGGAGTCAACCAGAATATATGAAGAGATTCCAGACGAGGTCGCCAATTCAAACATGGCTTCCGATGATTCCGTCTGGCGAATGTTCTTCGACGGTGCTTCAAGAACCAGGCCTAAGGACAACATTGTTGTTGGGGTCGGAGTGGTACTAATTTCTCCCTCTTGTTTGGTGATCAACCGGGCATATTCCCTTACAGAACCCTGTTCGAACAACGTGGCCGAGTACAACGCCTTGGTTATCGGCCTCCGACTTGCAAAAAAAGTGGAGGTAGAGTACCTAGAGGCATATGGCGATTCATAGTTAATCGTCAATAAGATCCAGGGTTCATATGAAGTTCGTCATGAAGACATGATCCCCTATCATCAGGTAGCGATCGCCATCATTACGTCTCTGAAAGGGTTCTTCATAGAACATGTTTCGAGACTCCGGAACATTGAAGCCGACGCCTTAGCAGGATTGGCCGCTTCCCTGGCGGTCCCAAAATATACTCATCATTTGGTGGACGTAATAGGCCATGAGTTCGTCTGTCCCAAGAACACCGTCCAATTTGCTGAGAGCTATTCTGCTCTGACAGTCGACGAGACACAGGATTGGAGGCTCCCATTTATCGACTTCGCAGTTTATGGCATCTTGTCGGAGAACCCGAAAGAAGCCACCTCTATTAGAAGACGTTCTCTCAGATTCTTCTATGATACAGAAACAAAGATGCTGTATCGGCGGCCATACGATGGATTACTGCTTCGGTGTCTGTCCAATACGGAAGCCAAAGAAGCTGTACGTGAAGCACATGACGGCGTCTGCGGGGCCCATCAGCCTGGCCCGAAATTGCAAGATCGCCTTCGTCGGATGGGCTACTACTGGCCTACGATGGTGGCAGATGCGATAGACTACGCAAGAAAGTACAAAGCCTGTCAGGTCCACGCAGATTTTATACATCAACCATCTGAATTCCTACACCCAACGTTGGCATCCTAGCCATTTGAGGCATGGAGAATGGATATTATTGGTCCTATCACCCCACCTTCATCCAGAGGGCACTGCTTCATACTGGCAATTACAGATTACTTCTCCAAATAGGAGAAAGTTGTCCCGCTTGCTGAGGTAAAGACATCAAATGTGATTAGCTTCCTCAAGCATCACGTCATTTATCATTTCGGACTGCCTCGAAGGATCATCTACGACAATGGTCCGCAGTTCGCAAGCTACTCCTTTTATCGGTTTTACGACAAACACCGGATCCAGAACGTTACTTCAACACCATACAACCCGGCGGCTAATGGTTTGGCAGAAGCATTCAACAAAACTATAATCAAGCTGCTCAAGAAGTTTGTGTCTTCCAACAAACGCGACTGGAACGAAAAGCTTGGCGAATGCTTATGGGCGTATCGTACTACAGTCCGGACGGCCACCGGAAACACACCATTCTCTCTGGTGTATGCAAGCGAGGCAGTTCTCCCACTGGAGACTCAAATCCCCTCGCTTTGCTTTGCCCTCACCTATCGATTGACGACGGATGATAATTACCGTCGTCGGCTACAAGAGTTGGAGGCCTTAGATGAGAAGTGCCTGTTAGATCAACAACGAATCGAGCTGTATCAAGCACGCATCTCGAGAGCTTTCAATAAGAAGGTTAAACTCAGAACATTCCAAGTGGGGGATCTCGTTTTGGCAGTTCGGAGGCCGATGTTATGACTCACAAAACCGCCGGCAAATTCCAGCCAAAGTGGGAAGGCCCATTTATCATCGAGGCTGTATTCTCCAATGGTGCTTACCGTCTCGCAAAACAAAACGGAGACTTGCTCATGTTGCCCGTCAACGACAAGTTCCTGAAGAAGTATTATGTCTAAACGACATCCTCCGAATCAACCTGACTGTTAAGTTATGTGCCCCCAGGTACCGCTGAACTTACACTCTGGTCATCCCAAATGAATCTATATCGCATCTTCTGGGTAGTAAGTCATGTATAATAATAATACCTCTGGACTTCATTCCTAAAAGAGCATCTTCCTCATGATCTATTACCCGTACTTTCAGTACATAAAATGGGTAACAGATCCACAAATTTCCCGAAACAACCACGTCGATGTCACCTCTGAGTTGTTTCACTTCCATCAAAAACAAACCACCACTCATGTAGAACTTCCACGTCCATATTACCTCTGAGTTGTTCTATGTACCCTTCATGGTGTCCACTCCTGCCACGTCCTTATTACCTCTGAGTAGGAAAACTCCATTGAAGAAACCCTCATATTTACCATGTCCTCATTACCTCTGAGTAAGTATGTTGGTTTTCTCTCGACTTATTATTCGTACCCAAAACCAGGGTATGCCAAGGATAATTGGCTCACAAATGTCCACAGTTGACCATAAATGTCCACAGTTGACCACAAATGTCCACAGTTGACCATAAATGTCTGCAGTTAACCACAAATGTTGTACTAGGTCCCCTAGTGCATGCGCCTCTTTTTTCATTATCATATGCCTTTGGAGCCCAGCTGTTCTATGGCATTCTTTTGCCCAATACCAAGAACTTCTATGTCTCACCACGGAATCGTTCTAGGTATCTCTATCAAACTTATTATCCGTACCCAAAACCAGGGTATGCCAAGGGTAATAGGTCCACAAAAAGTTCCCCAGTGGGGCAAACATCATAATACCAAAAATACGGTACAAGCACAATAGATGATGGATGGTGTAAACATAGTCATTTATTAAAAACCAAAAGTACTACATGTTCGGGGACCGCATCCCTATTAAAATGAAGGAAAATAACAAAGAAAGAAAGAAAAAAAGGCCGACTACGGTTCGGCAACACATAATTCTCTGAGACGGTCCCTCAGCACGGCCGTCGACCGCTCAAACCGCTGCTTGGCCCGGCGCTCGGCCTCCTGAGTCAACCGCTCCGCATCCTCCAGATATGCGTGAGCCTGCTAGCCATCTTTAAGCCTCTTCAGAGCACGCTCCAAGCCAGCAGAAGTTCGGATGACTTTGTCGGCCTCCTGAACAATTAGCTCCTTATCCGTGCGGGAGGCCTCGAGCTCAGATTCCAAGAAAACCAATTTCTTCTGGAGCTCGAGGATCTGCTCCCTCGTATCGTTTATCCCGTGAGAGGCTGTCGCTTCCCGAGTAATGCAATCCTCTCCCCTGCGGCTCAATTGATCATACTGCAGAGAGAGATCGCGGAGGTCCTTCATTATAATCGGCTTGGACGCTTCTCGTGCAGCCCTTACATTTTCCATGGCAGTGATGAGGAAGGCCCGCTCCTGATCTATTGTTAAAGATAGATCAACTTGCCGCAGTACTTGAAACTGGGCCACAAGCTGATCCGCCTCTAGCAATTTGGGCTCCAGAAGCTCAACTATCCCTGCCCCACCGGGGAGGGTTCTAAGGAGTTCAATTTGGCCATGGACGCATTGACGAACCAAGGCAAAAGAAGTCCCCCTCTCTACGGCAGCCTCAACCCCTCGCTCCAGGTGGCGGTAGAAACTGTCAACCACATCCTTTGACGATTCATCCAGGACTTCTGAAGAAGGCGGCATCAGAAAAAGAGTAGCTGGCAGTGTCGAAGAAGATGCACCGGAACTTGATGCCCCTGCCACAAAGGAAACAAGTTCCGAGCAAAAAGATGCTTGAATAGCGGCCAATTCCTCCTCCGCAGCCCGAAGGATTTGGAGACTCGGCAGAGCAGAAAGGTCGACCTCCGGAGCCACATGAATAGAGGAGGGTGCAGGGACCAATTCTTCCTGCTTTGGCCGTTCCGCCGCTTGCTCTCCTGAACTCGATCTAGCAGGAGGCCCCTCAATGTAAGCTGGAGGAGAAGGAGGCATATTCTCTTCCACCAGATCCCCTATGGCGAACTCTCCCCCGATAATGTCCGTCGTTGGCAGTAAAGGAGCAGGACCTGTATGTCCGGAGCAACCATCAATCAGCTTAACCCGAAGGATGTGATGATAGAGCTAATAAACCTCCTCACTAGTCAAGACTTGGCTTATCTTACCAGGGGGAGTTGCTGAGGCTGAGGTTCGCTCACAGCCGCCGTAGCCTCTTCACCAGCGACATCCGAGTCGAATACAGCTGGTTCCTCTGCCCCAACCGCCCCGGAAGGAGATACAACTGGATCAGCGTCACCCGACTGAAGTTTAGCAGTCTCGGGGACGGGTTCAGCAGAGCCCACGTCGCCCAGGGTTGGGACGTCAATGACTGGAGGAACCTCAGCCGTCGCTGGGAGAATCCCGGCGGCAAGAATCCCTGCACTCATATCTTTAATTAAAGTAGTTAGAGCCGGGTCGACCGCAGAGGCAGCAACCGACTCTAGAAAGTCCCCTTCTCCTGACGCCTACAGAGAAAAGAAAAATAATTAGGTTATAGTTCAGGAAAAAGAAGATGGTTGTAATTCAATTCACCTCCGAAATGGCGTCAACATCCTCGGGTCTCTCCCTAATGAGTAGCCCACGAGGCTTAACCGCAGCCCATTTCACGGAGTAAGTTATGCCACGATCAGCGGACTCACGCCTGCTTCACTTGCGTGAAGGACCTGGCACGACAGGCGGCTAATCCGCCACCATATTTTTTGCAGAAGGAAGTGAGTTATCGGAGTCATGCTCGTCATCCTCTTCGTCCGTGTTGGCAGACTCCGAGTCCGACGCAGCAACCGTGTTCTCCCTCTTCTTCTTCGCCTTAGACCCTTTGGGCTTCTCCTCAAAGCCAGTACCAACAATAAAGCTGGTACTCGTGTCAAAACCAACAGAAGGCTTGTTCGCCATCACATGGTATAGAGACGCCAAGTACAAGATCTTCCCTGACTCCTTAACATCAGAAACTGAGAAGCTGGTGCGGGTGTGAACCGTGTTATAATAGTGCCAGGCCCTGATGCCGTCGAGGACGCTACCTTCAAAACCCATGCAAGAGCTGGGACTGTCCAAGAATAGCTGACTATACCCAACTGTCGGAAGAACCTACAGGGCAAGTAAGGCTCCAAGTAGACAGTGTTGCGGTTGCGGTATACCAGGTGGGAAGGACGAATATTGTGCAACCAAAGGAGCATCTTGTCGGGTAAGAAGTGGGGAGGCCCAATACCATCAAGATATACGGCCCTCACATCCTCAGCAGTAAATTGAGGAACAGATACGAAAAAAGTGTATATGTCCACTCTCGCCAGCGCCATCCGACAGGCGCGTATAGTCTCGCAATCCCAAGGCATGCGTCGATACTGGAAGATGAAAGCGTCATCAGCAGTTACGCCATCTTCGGGTGTAACGCCCCAGTCCCAAATACTTGAGACTAGATACGTATCATGCCAGCTGTATACATACGAGTAAATATACGACTCGTATATATACATAAGCTGTAAATGTAGAAAGCCAAGACACTAAATCTAATCCACAAAGATAAATAGTAATATAAAAGCAATCTTGAGTTTGTCATATACAAAATAGTTGGGCGGAGACAAAGTCCACTACCAACCAAATTAAATATGGAAAAATATACAAGGAAAGAATTTAGCAAGCGAGAGCAATGGCGAGTCCAAGAGCAATCATCACGAAGGAAGGAATGGCCTTAGCTAGAGCACCTGCAAGAAATCACGAAAGGCACACCTGGAGAGATCACCAGGTCCTTAGAGGGACGTAACAAGACACATAATATCATGCCGATAAACTTAATAATAAAGCTCAACAGAAAATATGCATGAGTAAAGGTTCCTAACCATTCTATATGGATTTCAATTTAGAGGACAACGTTCTACGCAGGGGCTGTCTCAAGCATGTAATAAAGAGTGGCCAATAAGTAGCGCTCACCCGAGACACTATCGGCCGGGTAACACGTAGCGCTCATCCGAGACACTATCTCCCAAATGTGTAAAATAAAAGTAGCCCCTACGCTAGTAGCTGTCCCCTCCCCCCAATGATACTATACGTGTGTCATAACCATGACACACAAACACGTATCGTTTCCACCATATTATTTTAATATAGATAACTGTTAAGTCTTCTAATCATGCATCTATTGACAGTTATTCCTACGCGTGCGCACGGGGGATCAGCCCACACGCAAGTGACCTCTATATGATACTCACAACTCTCACACACAACTCGTGTACAATCGTGGCAAGTCAATGAGATACACTAAATTTGATGGTAGTCTCTTAACTCTAAGCCAATTTTATAAAATATAATAATTTGTATCTACATATAATTTAGAAAGAAATAATCTTGAAAATAAACACAACATGCATGATATTGAGCAGGAAATTTTAAACAGTAAAGGCAAGGTGTCTTGCCTGGTAGGGCGCCTGGTGTACTGCAATAATCACGATGGCATGAACTGCAACTTCGGTGCAACAACTATGTAAGGGGACCTCGGGTAGTGGTACGGACAGTTCCATCAGGTCCAGGATGGTCAAATTAGTTAGGGTTGATATGAGGACGTACCAAATTTGTAAAGGACGAGGATTATGGCTAGTCGAGATGAGAGACGATAATCAAAGGAAATTTGTAGGAAATATATATATATTATTTTAGAAACTATTTATAATACTTTGGAAAAATATATTTTATTAGTTAAAATAATTTCTAGGAAAAATACTTTGAAAAATCATATATCGTTTTTTTTAGACTTAAAATCTAACTTTGTAAAAATAGGACTGATAGAAACATTTTATTGGTTAAAATATTTCATAATAATACTAGAAATTTACAAAAATTATTTTAGGACTTCTATACCAAAAATAAACATATGGAAGCCAACTTTTTATAACCTATATAATTTGAAAATTATTTTACCCTATATATTTTTATTTGAATATACATCCCCTCTTAATAACTTAAGAGTACTAAAAAAACAATAATAATAATAATAATAATAATAATAATAATAATAATAATAATAATGAGAGTTTATAAGAAAGGAAATAATAGAAATAATAATAATAATGGTAATAATAATAATAATAATAATAACAATGAAATCTTATTAGTAATAATAACAATAATAATAATATAAATAATAATAATAATTACAATAGTAATAATAACTAAACACTAACAGAAGAAGACAAAAGGAAACACAAAATAAAAAAAATAAAAAAAAAATCCCATCAAAACAACAGAAGCAACCCATGTGCTGCTGCTCTCTCTTCATAATAAGAGTGCAAAAGAAAGAAAAAAATAAAAGAAGAAGCAGGTGAGAGAGAGAGAGGTGGAGAGGGGAGCGGGAGAGGGGAGGAGATGCGGTGGGAGTGAGCCGTTGCGGGTCTCAGCGCTGGCCGCAGAGGAAGGCTAGGGCTGCCGGCGACTCGTCGGCGGAAGGGAAAAGGGGGCGGTGATGAGGCGGATCTGCGGTGGCGCTATTCGCTCGATGTGGCAGAGCGGTGGCGGGGGATTCCACGTGCGGCAGAAGGGAAGCGCCAAGGGGCTGACGGTGGAGGGAAGTGAGGAGCGGGGGAGACTGGGATCCGGCCGGTGGAGGGTGGCTAGATGCTGGTACGCCGGAGCTCGGAGGCCAGGCTCGGTGGCTACGCGGTAGATGGGAAGAAAGGTCGCGCGTGGAGTCAGGGCAGCGACCATGGACGAGCGGCGCCGGAGGAGGTGAGTCGGGTTTCTGTTAGGTTTTCTTTCTGATTTCTTTTGGGAGGTTTTCGGCTACGGTTTTGGCCGAGGGTGGCGGTGGCGTTCATGGGGTCGGGGAGTGGTGGTGGTGTAGGCGAGGATTCGTCAGGAAGTGGGGGCGACAGCAAGCGGCGCTATGACACCGCTGCGGCAGAGGACAGCAGGGTGATCGGGGATCTGATGGTGTTCGGATGGTCAGGCCAGAACCGAGGAGTACGGCGTGGTGGTTGCCATGATGGGCGTGGGTGAAAGCGGGTTCCTGTCGGGACGACGGTGGACATGATTAGAATAGGGTTAGGGTAGAACTAGGGATTTGGTCGTGGATTTAGGGTTTTGGATGTCGTGTCTTGCGAGACATCGAATTTGGAGGACGTGTCCGGGGCTGTCGGACATGGAAAAGAAATTGTAAATGTAAAAAGAGAAAAAAAATAGTGGAATGGGTGGTGATGGACACAGACACGGTGCACAATACGATAAGATATTTGTGGAAGATGAATTGGGGAGACAAATAATTTGGAGGAGTACCTGTCTATTTATAGGAGGTGGGAATTCCCATTTGGATAGGATTAGGAGTAGTTTAAATCCCCTTTTAAATAAATTTAAAATAAATCAGATCCAATCCAAATACAAATCCAAATTAAATCTAATTAAATTTCTAGTATAAAATCAATGAGATAAACCAAATTTCAAATATTTAACGATTTAAATAAATCCAAAATTTAAAATCAAGGTTTAAATCGCCATAATAATTCCGAAATATATTTTCCAAAAAATACTAATATAATAATTTTGAAAATACATTATTATTTACAATTAAACTCAATAAATATTTACGAATGTCCAAATGATATTTACATAAATATACTTTTCTAATATACCATTTTATAGAAAAAAAATTTATTTATTATTATAACTATGTAAATAAAAGGCTTTATAAATAAAATAACAAATTGGAATTTTGGAACGATAACTAAAATACTTATTATATATATTTTGAAACTATAAAAAAATAAAAAAATGTTTTTCCTAAAAATATGTACGCTCGCACATATTCGTACTCGTCGAGCAATTACGAAAAATAAAATTTCGTGCGCGACGTAAAATACGACTACGCGACGTACAATACAGAATTTTAAATCAGTACCAAAATTTAAAAAAAAAGTAGAAATTTAGGGGTTTTACATCCTACCCAACTTAAAAGAATTTCGTCCTCGAAATTAAGAATTCGTAGGGGGGTGAGAAGACACTACGGTAGATAGAAGGGTTCGAAGTTTATATGGTCGTAGTCTAGGTTGAGGATATGATTAAGAGACGATTGTAATCACTCCAGTAGATTTAGGGTCGAGGAAAAGGTCGAGTAGTTCAAGACAAAGATATGGCAACATCGAGTGATAATGGTCATAATAGCTAGAGGAAGTTCTAGTATAACGCCTTCGTCCTTCTAAAATAGGTGAATGCGAAAGCAATAGGGAGTTCAAGAGAGGCGATATTATCGAGTACGATTACGTGGTTCAAGAAAGACCGAAAAAGTTCAAAATGAGTTGCCAAGGCAGTCGCGGATGGAAGTCTAGAGGACAAGTTTAGCTATGTCCCCATCCACGTAGAACGATAAATAAAAGAGAACCAAAGTGCACTTGGTTGATCAGACCATCATGCACCGGTTCTAATTAGACAATATGTTAGTGGGAGCGACCCAATAAAACATATGTCATGATCAAGCTTGATAAAGAAATAAGCTTGCAAAATTTATGCTAAGTTAGCATTAAAATAGTCAAAGTATAAGTAAGGGACCATGAAAAAGAAAATTAATTAGTCTAAGGTTCTTTAAAATCAAGTCTTACCCAAAGTTTGGGCCTATACGGTCGGCTTGGTTGACTAGATAAGTTAGGGTCCTCTAAGTGTTATAGTTCAAATGAACTTATCAATACGGTTCACTAGGAAAAAGGGTTTGTTAGGTAGTGAGATATTCTACCCAACTTACAAAAATTAAGCTAATGGTGCCATGGGACGATAGGTCAAGCAATCAAGTTAGAATGCAAGGTTAAGCATGTAAGGAATTAAGTAGAACAAAATCATATATCAGTCGAAAGGATGGAGTCGAGGTCGAGTCTCATCTATAGTTTAAAGTATATTTGTTTCACGGTAGGGATTAGAGTCCAGTCTTTTTAACCCAAAAGTCGCAACATGAAATTATAGTACAAGAAGACGTGTTTTAGTGGCACGTGATATACCTACATGAAGGTGAGCTCGTCGATGTCTTGCATGTGAAATTTGTGGGAAGGAAAAGTCTAGTGTTATGCTCCAAATATCCAAGTCACGGTAAATGACACAAAAGAATTTAAAATAGAGAGTGGGAGTTCATGAGATAATGATCAACGAACAAAATAAATGACCGAGCTAAAGCATGAAATAAAGATAACTTAGATTCTAACAAATCAAGGTAAAATAAATTTGGAGTACAGTTTCTAGAAGAAGAAAAAATCTCATAGATAAGGGTATGGTCAAAGGAATGATTCCAATCATTTATAAGTTCAAACAATTAGATGGTCACGAATAAAGATCTAGATTTGAGGGAAGGGCGAGTGGGTCAAGATATGTTCATCGGTTTGGTCGATGACTATCTATACTCGAGTGTATACGACTATCATGGCAATTAATGAAGAAGACTTGTATCCCATTTGCTTGCTTCTTGGTCCTCTACCAATATATGATCTAATTTCAAATTTTAATTTCCTCAACAGTTTCGAAATAAAATCTCAAGATACCCCATCAAGTATTTAATCATAACTTAGAGTTTAATTTCTTTTAAATAAATTCCCAATAACCTTCATCATCTAATGCGGCACAACTAAATTTTCATAATAAGCCATCACTTTTAACAATTTTCAATTCTCAAATGTACCTCAAGATAAACACTTAGCCCGTTCATCAATCGCAAATCATGTAACTCAATTAAATCTTTTTTTACCAAAATTTAAATATCACCTTCGTTTTCCGTTCTACGTATTTTCAGTATACGTATACGGAATCCTGACATGTATTTTTATTTTTCTGCCTGGCTAGCTAATTTTAGTTTAATCTTGATTAGGTTCATCATGGCATGTAATGGTTTAACTTGGTTTATTTTGGGTTGGCTTGGTTTATTCTTTGGTTTATCATGTTAAACCCACCACCATCCCCATTTATAACCCACCTAACTTTTCTCTCTCCTCCACTTTCTCATTAACTCTTCTTCCTTCTCCATTAAACCCACCACCAACCAAGAACACCCCTTAGGCAAGTGCAACTTGCTTCCACAAGAGAGCCCATTTTTATTGTTCCATTAGCTTCTCCTCATGTTTCTAAGACACATTAGAACTTGTCATTTTTCATTTTGAGGCTTTGATTTTTGTAGATCTAGAAATTGGTCATTTTTGGATTTTGGTGGTTTTCATCTATCAAACTTCTTTGTTTTCAAGTTTTGATGGTTCCATGTTGTAGGAAATTTTATTCTACCTAATTTTGACCATTGGAAAGTTGGATTTGGATTTGTTTTGACTAAGTTATGGATTTTTGAAGTTTTGGGTTCAACCATGGAGTTCTTGCTGATTTGGAGAAGACAGTGAGCAGTGTACGCGAGCTTTTTAGCTTGCGCCACTGAGTTGCGCGCGCTCTTTAGCACAGCGCAGTCTGACTCGTGTGCAGTCTGACTCGTGCGCAGTCTGACTCGTGCGTATTCTGACTCGTGCGCAGCCTGACTCAGGCGCAACCTGACTCAGATGCAACCTAGCCTCGTGCAGTCTAGTGCCTGGCGCAACATGACTTGGCCTGACTCTTCCTGGCACAACTTGAGTCGACCTTGTGCATTTTAGTGATTGGCACCCCTAGTGCCTAGGCGCAACCTGATGTTCAGGCCCAACTGGACTTGACCCTACTGGCCTTGGCGCAACCTGTTACCCTGGCGTAACTTGGCTAATGCCACTTGTTGGCCATAGTACCCCTTGCTCCTCCCCCTTGGGCGCATTATGTCCCCATATCCCCCTTTTTATGATTTTTTGCACCCATTTTATATCCTTACTCCTTTTGATATAACTCGACATGAACCCGATATGATCATGACATTGTTTATGAATGTTAATCGGAACACGGCTTAGTGATGGAATTGCATGATCAGTGACCCGTTGTGGTACACTTGCATAAACACGATATGGCATTATGACCTTACAGTATAACTCTTGATAGTGACCCGCCGTGGTGCACTCTTGACAAGTAATTTGACATGATAATTTTTGATGGTGGTCCGTTGTGACGCACCCTTACCTTGGTAAGTAATCTTGATAAGCAACCCGACAGGATAACCTTGATACGCTGTTACGACGGCTAACCTGACATGCTAAGTGAATTCTTGACACCGTGGGTGATTGTATCGAATATGCTTATATAAGCAACCAGTCTTGTCTCGCATCATGTCTAGAATATGTATCCCTGGTTACCACGGTCAGGGATTCATACTGAATCTGACTAGGTTAATGACTAGATTGATCAAGTAGAGCATATAGAGAGGTATTCCGGCTACAAGCAATCCCGTTATCTGGGCGCCTTCCTTGATGGACTTGTAGCCTGCCGACGAGTATGGCACATTTCCAGCTCACTATTATGTGGGGCACTACATGAAACGATTACTATGCACACTGTCATGTGTTGCATCCAAGTCACCTAACAAGGCATGATAACTCTAATCTTGAACGTTGCGTCTGGATAACCTGGATAGTCTACAGGGCTTGTGGCCGTAGGCGTACCTCATTGCATCTTGCTAGTAACTAAGCTTGTGATAACCCTAGTTAGTTAAGTATCAAGCCGTACTTTTTGCTTGGCCGTGAATGATGGATGGAGTCCTATCTTGACTAGTCTTGCCTAGATCCGGTGCATGGATATCTCCGGACATGCTTGTTTATGCTTTACTTTATCGATAATTGGTTCGAGGCTAAGTTCTGTTCAGGTGAAGGGTTACAACCCCGGTCCTTGTTTGGTTTACGGATTGTAACTTGGTTACCGGAATAGTCCTCTAGTTATCTTATCCTTTATCATCCTGTTTTCTTCAACTCATGTCTTATGTTATTTTACCTATGACTTTATGTGCTGACATGCTGGTTTTAGTTCTTAAGTGAAGCCCCCTTTTGGCACTTGCTCTTTCTGGGGTCTGACCCAGCTGGTTTTGTATTGCCAAATTTTGGAGCAGCTACCGAGGATCTCCCAACTTTCCTGCCAGATAGTGAACACTATAAGGAATCCCGACAACGAGTGGGTTTTTATTTTGCTCTCCCACTCCCTTGTAAAAATATTCTTTTGAGACGTTTAGCCGCCGAGCAAGTGTTAGCTCATTTGCAACTTTACTTACTGTCTGCCTACGGGCTGTAGCATGATTGACAAATCCTATGGTTGATCATGTATGACTTAAACTCTTGCTATTCATCGTATTTTGTATGACTAGCTTCATGATCATCTGAATATGTAATGTATGGGACGCCTTACTTTGTATGTCTGATGATCTACCATCTTGTTATATCTACTCGCTTGCTGGAGATTGAGACACTAGGCTTGTTATTGACCTTAAGAGACTAATGGCTTGTAGCAAACGCTCATGCATCTAGACAGCCGTGACCGTATTGCGAGGTGGGATTCACTTCAATGTACGTAGTTGGCTGTGTCTGTCCCCCTTTCTCCAGTATTCTGGTTCTGGGGCGTGATACAGTTTAAGTAGTGGCCCATGCAGGTCTTGTAGATCAAGATGTGTGAGGGTTTTACCAGATAGATGTCTCAATCAGCACTCACCCTTGATCTCTACTCGTGTCTTCTGATCTTTCAGAATCCTTGACCTAATCACATGTTTATATCCTCGATCTATCATGGTCCTTTCTTATTGTTCCCCATGTCATTTCTTCAGCGGCATTATTCCTGGTCCTACCGATCAGCAAGGCGGAGCACCTCCAGTGGACCAGCAGCAACCTGGAGACCAAGCCCAGTACTCTGGAGTGGCCTCCCGAGTCATGTATTCCGGGGACCCCGAGCCTCCAGTTCAGCCAGTCCAGCCTGCAGAGCCTGACGATGGCACCTTGGTGGGTCTCATCAGGACATTGCTTGCGTCTCAAGATCGTCGGGGCGATGCCCTGCACCAGGCAGTACAGGATGCCATGGGCCATGTTGGTTATCAAGGGAACAGTGCGGCTAGCAGTTTCAAACGCCTCAACCCTCCCTTCTTCGACGGTAGTGAAGACGCTATTGCAGCTGATGCGTGGCTCCAGGATATTAAGATTATCTTAGATGCAGCCAAGACTTCAGAAGGAGAGAAGGTAGCTGTGGTGCGCCTACAGTTATTGGACCTAGCCCACACTTGGTGGGCGATGATAGCAGTTGGTTTGGCAATGCCTATCCCATGGGCGATATTCAGTGACATGTTTCAGATCAAGTACTTCGATGCTGTGGCTCGGTACGACCTACAGACGAAGTTTACCAATCTCAGGCAGATGAGCAAGACGGTAGATGGATATGCGGCCGAGTTTTCAAGACTGAGTCGGTTTGCTCCCTCTTTGGTGGCAATCGAGTTTGATCGAGCGCAGCGGTTCCAGCAGGGACTCCACCTAGAGATCATTCTAGCAGTGGAGCAGTTTGAGCATCAGACCTTTGATGCTGTTTTGCGGACAGCTAAGAGGCATGAGTATACCTCGCAGATGATTATAGACAGAACTGGAGGACGGAAGCAGTCCCATGGTCAGATGATCCAGTCTTCAGCCCCAGCCCCGGCAGCTAGGGCCTTGACCATTGGAGCTCCGAGGAGGGCAGCATTAGTTACGTTGGTTCAGCATTCGACTCCGACGTATCCTCAGCAACAGAAGCGGAGGCAGTCTTCCACAATGGACTGCACTTATTGTGGGAAGCCAGGACATGTAGTGTCAAAATATCGCCGAGCACAAGGATTATGTTTGGCTTGTGGGGCACCAGATCACATGATAGGGTCCTGCCCACAGAGAGCTGGTTCATCCTCATCGGCCCAAGCTAGTCCCTCAGTGAGGGGACCAGCACCAGTGCAGCAGCAGCAGTATCAGTCTCTGAGGCCATTGCCGCCTCAGGCTCAGGCATTCCGGTAGCAGCGACTGCAACAGTATGCCCAGGTCCAAGCTCAGGTTCAGAACCTCCAGAGAGGTTTCCAGCAGAGGGGACCAGCACCCAGAGGGTACGATCAAGCGATGGCTTTGACCGTAGAGGATGAGTTGGCATCATGTGAGGTGGTGGCAGGTACCATTCTTGTCAACTCTTTTCCTGCATCAGTATTATTTGATTCAGGTGCATCGCATTCATTTATGTCTGCACGATTTGCGGCACGGATAGGACTGGAGCCCGAGTCATTATCAGTAAGGCTCAATATACTTACTGATAACGGACTTGTGGGTATAGATAGGGTGTTTTCCTCGTGTCGAATCGTAGTTAGCGGTAGAGAGTTTCCCGCTAGGTTGATACAGTTTTCGATGGCCGATTATGATGTGGTCCTAGGAATGGATTGGTTGAGGGACCAGTATGCTAGAATAGATTGCCATGTCGGCAAGATTATTTTTAGTATTCCCGGTGAGCCAGAGTTTTTATTTTCTCGAGGCAGAGTAGAACCTTCTTCCCCAGCATTGCGGATGGCCATAGCAGCAGCAGTTCAGCTTCCCAGAGTTGTAGAAGAGTTTCCTGACGTATTTCCCGAAGAGCTTCCAGGCATGTCCCAGAGAGAGAGATAGAGTTCACTATCGACTTGATTCCATGGACGGCACCAGTGTCAGAGAGAGTCTATAGGATGGCACCATCAGAGTTGGAGGTCCTGTAAAAGATGATTGAAGAACTCAGAACCAAGGGATTCATTCGTGCTAGCGGATCACCTTGGGGAGCTCCGATGCTTCTTGTAAAGAAAAAGGATGGTACGTCAAGATTATGTGTTGATTATCGTATCTTGAACTCTGTAACAATTAAGAACAGATATCCTTTACCAAGGATAGATAATTTATTTGATCAGCTCAAGGGGGCAGCAGTGTTCTCGAAGATCGACTTGCGGTCAGGGTACCATCAGATCAGAGTCAGAGAGCAGGAGATCCCGAAGATAGCATTCTGATCTAGATATGGACATTGGAAGTTCCTTGTTATGCCATTTGGAGCGACCAATGCGCCGGCTGTATTCATGGACCTCATGAATCGTATCTTCATGCCCTATTTGGACCAGTTCGTGATAGTGTTCATAGACGACATCTTAGTCTATAGCGAGAACGAGGCAGAGCATGAACAGCATCTTCGTGTAGTTCTTCAGATTCTCAGGGAGCACCAGTTGTACGCGAAGTTCAATAAGTGCGAGTTTTGGTTGGATCGTATCTTGTACTTGGGTCATATCATCACCAGAGGTGGAGTGGAAGTTTATCCCCAGAAGATAGTGGCTATAGAGACATGGCCAGTACCTAGCACCGTCGCAGAAGTTCGGAGTTTCCTCGGATTGGCCGGCTATTACCGACGCTTTGTGTCAGACTTTGCTCGGATTTCAGCACCACTGACGCAGTTGACCCGTAAGGATGTGCAGTTTGCTTGGACAGCAGAGTGTCAGAGTTTATTTGAGAAGTTGAAGCGGAGATTGATGACGGCCCCCATTCTCACTCTTCCCGACGGGACTGGAGGATTTTCAGTTTATTGCGACGCATCCGGCAAGGGATTAGGATGTGTCTTGATGCAGCATGGTAAGGTAGTCGCTTATGCATCATGTCAACTTCGTGACCATGAGAGGAATTATCCAACCCATGACCTGGACTTAGCAGCCGTAGTTTTTGCATTGAAACTTTAGAGGCATTATTTGTATAGAGATCGGGTGGAGATTTTCACCGACCACAAGAGTCTGAAGCATGTGTTCACCCAGAAGGATCTTAATATGCGTCAGAGGAGATGGCTAGAGCTATTTGTCGATTATGACATCAACTTGCAGTATCATCCTGGGAAGGCCAACGTGGTAGCAGATGCATTGAGCCGGAGAGCCGGAGTTTATTTTCTAACGGCGCAGCCAGAGTTGTTAGCAGATCTTCAGAAGATGGGTATTGAAGTTGTTCTTCCTTCCAGTGTGGCATTGATGGCCAATATGCAAGTTCAGTCCAGTATAGTTGAGAGGATCAAGTTAGCTCAATCAGTAGACTCTAAGCTTCAGCGGCTTAGGGCAGAATGTGTGGCAGGACATAGACCAGAGTTATGCATTCATGAAGATGGTACACTTCGACATGGGAGACGTCTTTGTGTATCCAGTGGAGATATCAGACAGGAAATCATGGCAGAAGCCCACAGTTCTCAGTATTCAATTCATCCCGGCGGTACGAAGATGTATCGTGATATTCGGCAGCATTTTTGGTAGAATGGCATGAAGATGGAGATAGCCCGGTTTGTCTCTCGTTGTTTAGTTTGTCAACAAGTTAAGGCCGAACATCAGAGACCAGCTGGACTTCTTCAACCTTTGCCAATCCCGAAATAGAAATGGGAGCACGTTACCATGGATTTTGTTACTGGATTACCTAGATCCCCAGCTGGGAGAGATGCCATCTGGGTTATAGTTGATCGTCTCACGAAGGTAGCTCATTTTCTTTCTTTCAGAATAGGTCAGTCGACGGATCAGCTTGCAGAGATATACCTCAGGCAGATAGTCAAATTGTACGGAGTGCCAGTCAGTATTGTGTCCGACAGATATTCAAGATTCACCTCGCACTTTTGGCCAAGTCTTCAAGAGAGTTTGGGGACTCGTCTCAAGTTCAGTTCAGCCTACCATCCGCAGACCGATGGTCAGTCAGAACGCACGATCCAGACTCTTGAAGACATGCTGCGGTCATGTACACTCGACTTCGGTGGTTCGTGGGAAGATCACCTGTATCTCGTAGAGTTCTCGTACAACAATAATTTCCAGGCTAGTATCCAGATGGCACCTTTCGAGGCCTTGTACGGCAGGAAGTGCAGATCTCCTTTAGCTTGGGACGATATCGGTGACAGGCAAATGCTTTGACCAGAGATGGTGACGCAAACTATTGAGGTGGTCAGACAAGTCAGAGATCATCTTCGAGTTGCCCAAGATCGCCAGCGTCATGGGCCGATTCTCATCGGTGTTCCCTTGAATTTTCTGCCGGCGACCATGTATTTCTTAGGATCTCGCCCACCCGTGGCGACATTCGATTCGGCGTGCGGGAAAAGCTCAGTCCTAGGTATATAGGGCCGTTTGATATTCTAGAGCGAGTAGGTGATGTATCCTATCATCTCGCTCTTTCGTCGTCGTTACGTGAGGTACATGATGTCTTCCATGTATCCCAATTATGACGGTATATCCCGGATCCGAGTTATGTTCTTGATCATTTGGAATTGGTTGTTGGTACCAACCTTTCGTATGAGGAGAGACCCGTATCCATATTGGACCAGAGGGAGAAGATACTCAAGAATAAGACTATCAAGTTAGTTCGTGTTGCTTGGGGTCATCACTCTTTGGGTGAGTCAACGTGGGAGCGTGAGGATGATATCCGATCGCGATATCCCGACCTGTTTGACTCGTAAGATATAATGTCTTTCTAATGCCTTATGCTTAAGTTTGTTGCTTGCATGAATGATTGCTTGATTGACTGCTAGTCATATATTGCCTGCAATTGATATAGCTTGCTCGACATCTCTAGCCTCTTGATTAAATTCCGAGGACGGAATTCTTTTAAGGTGGGTAGAGTTGTCATCCCCGTTTTCCGTTCTACGTATTTCTAGTATACATATACGGAATCCTGACATGTATTTTTATTTTCCTGCCTGGCTAGCTAATTTCAGTTTAATCTTGATTAGGTTCATCATGGCATGTAATGGTTTAACTTGGTTTATTTTGGGTTGGCTTGGTTTATTCATTGGTTCATCATGTTAAACCCACCACCATCCCCCTTTATAACCCACCTAACTTTTCTCTCTCCTCCACTTTCTCATTAACTCTTCTTTCTTCTCCATTAAACGCATCACCAACCAAGAACACCCCTTAGGCAAGTGCAACTTGCTTCCACAAGAGAGCTCATTTTTATTGTTCTATTAGCTTCTCCTCATGTTTCTAAGACACATTAGAACTTGTCATTTTCCATTTTGAGGCTTTGATTTTTGTAGATCTAGAAATCGGTCATTTTCAGATTTTGGTGGTTTTGATCTATCAAACTTCTTTGTTTTCAAGT
This sequence comes from Iris pallida, assembly GCA_029216955.1. Taxonomy (NCBI): domain Eukaryota; kingdom Viridiplantae; phylum Streptophyta; class Magnoliopsida; order Asparagales; family Iridaceae; genus Iris; species Iris pallida. The sequence goes on from JANAVB010002393.1 coordinate 1,684,777, forward strand.
TTTGATGATTTCATGTTGTAGGAAATTTCATTCTACCCAATGTTGACCATTGGAAAGTTGGATTTGGATTTGTTTTGACTAAGTTATAGATTTTTGAAGCTTTGGGTTCAACCATGGAGTTCTTGCTGATTTGGAGAAGACAGTGAGCAGTGTACGCGAGCTTTTTAGCTTGCGCCACTGAGTTGCGCGCACTCTTTAGCGCAGTATAGTCTGACTCGTGCGCAGTCTGACTCATACGCAGTCTGACTCGTGCGCATTCTGACTCGTGTGCAGCCTGACTCAGGCGCAACCTGACTCAGATGCAACCTAGCCTCGCGCAGTCTAGTGCCTGGCGCAACATGACTTGGCCTGACTCTTTCTGGCGCAACTTGACCCGACCTTGTGCATTTTAGTGATTGGCACCCCTAGTGCCTAGGCGCAACCTGATGTTCAGGCGCAACTGGACTTGACCCTACTGGCCTTGGCGCAACCTGTTACCCTGGCGCAACTTGGCTAATGCCACTTGTTGGCCATAGTACCCCTTGCTCCTCCCCCTTGGGCGCATTATGTCCCCATATCCCCCTTTTTATGATTTTTTGTACCCATTTTATATCCTTACGCCTTTTGATATAACTCGACATGAACCCGATGTGATCATGACATTGTTTATGAATGTTAATCGGAACACGGCTTAGTGATGGAATTGCATGATCAGTGACCCGTTGTGGTGCACTTGCATAAACACGATATGGCATTATGACCTTACAGGATAACTCTTGATAGTGACCCGCCGTGGTGCACTCTTGACAAGTAATTTGACATGATAATTCTTGATGGTGGTCCGTTGTGAAGCACCCTTGCCTTGATAAGTAATCTTGATAAGCAACCCGACAGGATAACCTTGATACGCTGTTACGACGGCTAACCTGACATGCTAAGTAAATTCTTGACACCGTGGGTGATTGTATCGAATATGCATGTATAAGCAACCAGTCTTGTCTCGTATCATGTCTAGGACATGTATCCCTGGTTATCACGGTCAGGGATTCATACTGAATCTGACTAGGTTAATGACTAGATTGATCAAGTAGAGCATATAGAGAGGTATTCCGGCTACAAGCAATCCCGTTATCTGGGCGCCTTCCTTGATGGACTTGTAGCCTGCCGACGAGTATGGCACATTTCCAGCTCACTATTATGTCGGGCATTACATGAAACGATTACTATACACACTGTCATGTGTTGTATCCAAGTCACCTAACAAGGCATGATAACTCTAATCTTGAACGTTGCGTCTGGATAACCTGGATAGTCTGCAGGGCTTGTGGCCGTAGGCGTACCTCATTGCATCTTGCTAGTAACTAAGCTAGTGATAACCCTAGTTAGTTAAGTATCAAGCCGTACTCTTTGCTTGGCCGTGAATGATGGATGGAGTCCTATCTTGGCTAGTCTTGCCTAGATCCGGTGTATGGATATCTCCGGACATGCTTGTTTATGCTTTACTTTATCGATAATTGGTTCGAGGCTAAGTTCTGTTCAGGTGAAGGGTTACAACCCCGATCCTTGTTTGGTTTACGGATTGTAACTTGGTTACCGGAATAGTCCTCTAGTTATCTTATCGTTTATCATCCTGTTTTCTTTAACTCATGTCTTATGTTATTTCACCTATGACTTTATGTGCTGACATGCTGGTTTTAGTTCTTAAGTGAAGCCCCCTTTTGGCACTTGCTCTTTCTGGGGTCTGACCCAGCTGGTTTTGTATGGCCAGATTTCGGAGCAGCTACTGAGGATCTTCCAACTTTCCTGCCAGATGGTGAACACTAGAAGGAATCCCGACAACGAGTGGGTTTTTATTTTGCTCTCCCACTCCCTTGTAAAAATAATCTTTTAAGGCGTTTAGCCGCCGAGCAATAGCTCGTTTGCAACTTTACTTACTGTCTGCCTACGGGCTGTAGCATGATTGACAAATCCTAGGGTTGATCATGTATGACTTAAACTCTTGCTATTCTTCGTATTTTGTATGGCTAGCTTCATGATCATCTGAATATGTAATGTATGGGACGCCTTACTTTGTATGTCTGATGATCTACCATCTTGTTATATCTACTCGCTTGCTGGAGATTGAGACACTAGGCTTGTTATTGACCTTAAGAGACTAATGGATTGTAGTAAACCCTCATGCATCTAGACAGCCATGACCGTATTGCGAGGTGGGATTCACTTCAATGTACGTAGCTGGCTGTGTCTGTCCCTCGCTCTCCAGTATTCTGGTTCTGGGACGTGACATTAAATATCCATAATCAAGCTTTAAACTCGAAATCTAAATAACTTCTTTAATCGTAGATCATATGACACAATTTAAAAAATTTCCTTCAAAGTCGCTTTCATATCCTCCAAATATTTAAACAAAATTTTACCATCATTTCTTCAAAAATTAATAAACTTATAAATCGTACGCGCAATTTTAAAAATCTCAAGTTCTCTCAAACTAAACCTTCGTCTTCTCTAGTTGTCTAAAAATCATAATTAAAACTTCTTAAATAATTTAGAGATAAACTTTATAATCAAACTTTTAAAGTTAACCGTAAATCATGTGTCACAATTTAAAACTTTAAGATATTTCTCAAATCGATTTCATCCTCCAATAAATCATAAATATTTCTAAATTTCAAAAATCATAATTCCAAAATTTGTTTTCTCGATCTAGCTATTCTCTTATGTATACCACCTTATAATAACAAAATAAAATTATCCTTTGAAGGCGGTAATATGCTACTACCCAACTTGGAATTAAATAATCATTAAGATCATATCTCTAGGAAAAATAAATGCCTTTATACTCAAATATATCTCAATAGATATTAATTGTCAATATAATCCTTCTAGCCATAGGGTTGACCAATAAGTACATAGTAGTGTAGTCATCTTTCTAACCATTTTTAAGCACGAGATGATAGGGTGTTGGTAGAAAGAGTTCAAGCAAGATACGAAAATCAAGGGAAGCCACGGGAGTCGGAATATGGAAATCAAGGAAGGTCAAGGAAGGTGATCAAGTATGTGGATGAGATTCCTAGATTCTAATCCTATATTGCAGGCCCGTTCGGTACAGTCATGTAACCGAAACGGCAATCTTGACCTGCATGGGCCACCACAAAAACATGTAACGCCCCAGTCCCAAATACTTGAGACTAGATACGTATCATGCCAGCTGTATACATACGAGTAAATATACGACTCGTATATATACATAAGATGTAAATGTAGAAAGCCAAGACACTAAATCTCATCCACAAAGATAAATAGTAATATAAAAGCAATCTTGAGTTTGTCATATACAAAATAGTTGGGCGGAGACAAAGTCCACTACCAACCAAATTAAATATGGAAAAATATACAAGGAAAGAATTTAGCAAGCGAGAGCAATGGCGAGTCCAAGAGCAATCATCACAAAGGAAGGAATGGCCTTAGCTAGAGCACCTGCAAGAAATCATGAAACGCACACCTGGAGAGATCACCAGGTCCTCAGAGGGACGTAACAAGACACATAATATCATGCCGATAAACTTAATAATAAAGCTCAACAGAAAATATGCATGAGCAAAGGTTCCTAACCATTCTATGTGGATTTCAATTTAGAGGACAACGTTCTACGCAGGGGCTGTCTCAAGCATGTAATAAAGAGTGGCCAACAAGTAGCGCTCATCGGAGACACTATCGGCCGGGTAACATGTAGCGCTCATCCGAGATACTATCTTCCAAATGTGTAAAATAAAAGTAGCCCCTACGCTAGTAGTTGTCCCCTCCCCCCAATGATACTATACGTGTGTCGTAACCATGACACACAAACACGTGTCGTTTCCACCATACTGTTTTAATATAGATAACTGTCAAGTCTTCTAATCATGCATCTATTGACAGTTATTCCTACGCATGCGCACGGGGGATCAGCCCACACGCAAGTGACCTCTATATGATACTCACAATTCTCACACACAACTCGTGTACAATCGTGGCAAGTCAATGAGACACACTAAATTTGATGGTAGTCTCTTAACTCTAAGCCAATTTTACAAAATATAATAATTTGTATCTACGTAAAATTTAGAAAAAACAATCTTGAAAATAAACACAACATGCATGATATTGAGCAGGAAATTTTAAACAGTTAAAGGCAAGGTGTCTTGCCTGGTAGGGCGCCTGGTGTACTGCAATAATCACGGTGGCATGAACTGCGACTTTGGTGCAACAACTATGCAAGGGGACCTCGGGTAGTGGTACGGACAGTTCCATCAGGTCCAGGATGGTCAAATTAGTTAGGGTTGATATAAGGACGCACCAAATTTGTAAAGGACGAGGATTATGGCTAGTCGAGATGAGAGACGATAATCAAAGGAAATTTGTAGGAAATAGATATATATTATTTTAGGAACTATTTATAATACTTTGGAAAAATATATTTTATTAGTTAAAATAATTTTTAGGAAAAATACTTTGAAAAATCATATATCATTTTTTTAGACTAAAAATCTAACTTTGTAAAAATAGGATTGATAGAAACATTTTATTGGTTAAAATATTTCAGAATAATACTAGAAATTTACAAAAATTATTTTAGGGCTTCTATACCAAAAATAAACATATGAAAGCCAACTTTTTATAACCTATATAATTTGAAAATTATTTTACCCTATATATTTTTATTTGAATATACATCCCCTCTTAATAACTTAAGAGTACTAAAAAAACAATAATAATAATAATAATAATAATAATAATAATAATAATAATAATGAGAGTTTATAAGAAAGGAAATAATAGAAATAATAATAATAATGGTAATAATAATAATAATAATAATAAAATCTTATTAGTAATAATAACAATAATAGTAATATAAATAATAATAATAATTATAATAATAATAATAACTAAACACTAACAGAAGAAGACAAAAGGAAACACAAAATAAAATTAAAAAAAATCCCATCAAAACAACAGAAGCAACCCATGTGCTGCAGCTCTCCCTTCTTAATAAGAGTGCGAAAGAAAGAAAAAAAATGAAAAAAATGTAAGAAGAAGCAGGTGAGAGAGAGAGAGAGGCGGAGAGGGGAGCGGGAGAGAGGAGGAGATGCGGTGGGAGTGAGCCGTTGCGGGTCTCAGCGCTGGCCGCGGAGGAAGGCTAGGGCTGCCGGTGACTCGTCGACGGAAGGGAAAAGGGGGCGGTGATGAGGCGGATCAGCGGTGGCGCTATTCGCTCGACGTGGCAGAGCGTTGGCGGGGGATTCCATGCGCGGCGGAGGGGAAGCGCCAAGGGGCTGACGGCGGAGGGAAGTGAGGAGCGGGGGAGACTGGGATCCGGCCGGTGGAGGGTGGCTAGATGCGGGTATGCCGGAGCTCGGAGGCCGGGCTCGGTGGCTACGCGGTGGATGGGGAGAAAGGTCGCGCGCGGAGTCAGGGCAGCAGCCATGGACGGGCGGCGCCGGAGGAGGTGAGTCGGGTTTCTGTTGGGTTTTCTTCCTGATTTCTTTTGGGAGGTTTTTGGCTACGTGGTTTTGGCCGAGGGAGGTTCTTTTGGAATTTTGAAACGATAACAAAAATACTTATTATATATATTTTGAAACTATAAAAAAATAAGAAAATTTTTTTTCCTAAAAATATGTACGCTCGCACATATTCGCACTCGTCGAGCAATTACGAAAAATAAAATTTCGTGCGCAACGTAAAATACGACTACGCGACGTACAATACAGAATTTTAAATCAGTACCAAAATTTAAAAAAAATAGTAGAAATTTCGGGGTTTTACATCGGGGCCAGGCCTCATCAAAGACCGATAATGCATTAACAGCCACCCCATCAGATAATGATAGGACAGCTCGATGCGTTCAAAGTCCTTCGTCGCGTCACGGGCGATGACCTTGGACGTGAAAGTACAAAGGCTACGATGTATGCTGCACACCATGGCCGGGAGAAGAGCTAGTCTGACCCCGAAGACCAGCTTCACAGCAGGGAGGATAAAGTTGCGGCTGATCCTCTTAATAGAACCAGCCCCTCCTGAAACTACACAATTCCGTAGCCACACCATCAGGAATCCTGCCAAAAGAGCCTTCTCAGACAACGGCTGAGTGTCTTGATAAAAATAAGCAAAAGAGTCAGATTGACTCTCGAACCTGTCATCGGTGGTTCTTACCCTCTTGGCGGTTGACACCTGGTCCTGTACCTCCTCCCGAGTTCGAGGACTTCGGGGAGAAACCCGGCCCGAGGCACCGAGCTTAAAAAGATAAGTGAGCCAGGCTTTTGTGTGAGGAAGGTTCCCTTCCGAGCTGTCGTTCTTTTTCTTCGACATATGCTGGCACGTGTTGTGATGACACAGCAATTCCCGATAGACGGCAACAAAGCCCGGGAATCTCTCCTCCAACTCCTCAAACTCTTCATTCGTGGGAGTGTACACTTCAAAGACTTCATTTCCCCAAGACAGCTTGGAGACGTCATGCATCTCGTGGAGAGCAAGCCCCATCTCCCCTACGGGCGTAAAGAAGGTCCCCGTACGGCAGTTGTACATCTCCAGCAGAGCCATGAACAATTTCTTGTTTATGGGCAAGCCGTAGCTGGTGCCCCGAATAGCATGGTAGAGTCTAATCTCGCGCAGGAGAGTCTCGTATTTCCGTACGATCCACGTAGAGAGATTGGTCCACGAAGGGATGGGGTTTACCCAACTCGATAGCGACAACCGGCAAACGGGATAGGACCCCTTCCGAGCAAGCTGGTTCAAGAAAGTGTCAGTTTGAGAGAACTTGAAGTTGGGACCCTGCACATTCAAGAAACTGCCCGGGGCCAACCCCATCACGTAGCGGCTGACCGGTACCTTGCCCGCATATACTGACCCCAAGTTGTTGTTATAGTGGATGTTGCCCACGAACATCCCAGACCGACTCGGAGTCAAGGAATCCTCCATCTTTCTGTCCATCGGCAGCATGTTGAACCACGACAGTGGTGTAACCTCCGTTAACCAATTTCTTGGAATTTTTGAATTTTGTATTTTTCAAAACTCTCAATTTTCTGAATCTCGAAAAACGTACAAATTCTAATTTTGAGAAAAATAATTTTTGACCGTGATTGCGATCGGTCCCTGTTGATTTGGCCTACTATTTATGCGATTTTATCCTATTGGAATTTTTTGTCCATTCCTTAAAATCAATGAGTTATAAATATTTAATTTTTGTAAAAGAAAATTATGTTTAATAAATTCATTTTTCGATATTTTCGAAGTAGGTTTTTCCTTATATTTATTTACAAAATATTGCTATTGCAATTTCTAATTTAAATTAGCTAGTGATTTTACCGGCAGTAATTAACTAATTAATTTAATCACTATCAATATGTTAGCAGTTAGCATATGTTAGTATGTTAGTTTTCCACTAATTATTCCTAAATTCAATTACATTTTACAATTTGTTAGGGTTTCCTTACTCCCTATAAATAGCGCACATCTCCAAAATGTTACATCTTGCACAAAACCTAATTTCTACTCCACCGCCACCCCTGGCCGACTTCCCTCACCCATCTACTCTGACCATCACCTTCCCCGCCGCCACCACCAGAACACCACTGCCAACACCACCACCCGACCGCCGCCATCAACCACCGCCACCGCCGTTCATCGACCCCTCGGCCACAACCGGCCGCACCACCACCAACAACCGTTCACCACCGCCACCATCGGATTCACCACCGCCACCATCGGATTCACCACCGCCACCATCAGATCTGCCACCACCGCCACCACTGCCATCCCCTTCACTCGTCCACCACCGTTCACCACCACCACCCGGCCACTGCCATCACCTTCAACCTCCACCGCCACCATCGTCCACCACCGTCACCACAACCACCCACCACCGCCATCACAACATCCCCACCACCACCACTAGAGAGAGAGAGAGAGAGAACCTTCGTCGCCGTCGTTCTCCCGCGGTGAGCTCGCCGACCGACCCGCCGAGCCTCCGCCCTTGCCCGGCCATTGCCAGGTCTGTGCGCTCTCCGCCAGATCTGGTGGACGCCGCCTTCGCCTCCCGTCGGGCACTGCTCCGTCGGAGCCCTGGCCGAGGAGAGCCCCGATCCACCGTCGGATCCCCCTCCTCCGCGTCGCCGGAGCCCAGGCGAGCCGCCGGCCAACCCATTCGTGAGCCTCTACAACCCCGTCTTTTTTTTTGGTTCTGATCGTTTGGGGGGGGCAGAGCCCCCCACTGTGTGTATTATATATATTATTAATTATATATTATTAATATATAATAGTTATTTATTAGTTAAATTTAATAGTTTATATGTAGTTAATATATATAATAGTTTTTATATTAGTTTATACAATAGTTTATAAAATAATTTATATATAGTATATAATGATGGCAGTATTATTATTATTTTTATTATTATTATTAAAGTATTATTTGTAATATTGTTACTAATATTATTATATTATTGATTAAATTATTAATTTATAGTTAGCAAATTTTAGTTAATTAGTTTTGCTATTGAGTCACTTAAGGATAATGTATATAATTTGGTCTCCTTATTATCTTTATTAGTATTATTATATTCACGTAATTTCTTACTAGAAAAATTATATAAAAATATATAATAATATTTCCAAAATATTATAGTAGGTTTTTAACCTAAATTATTAGTTAATTATTTATTTATTGATATTTGCTGAAGATTAAGTTTTACTAATATAATTATAAATATATTGATACTAGAACCTTTTCCCTTACTATTAAATAATATCAAAATATCTCGATTAATATAATATCTATTTTTCCTAAATCATTATAACAATTTTTGGATAGTTTTGTATAGTTAAATCTTTTTCCTAGATTCATATTTGACTGTTTGAGTTCTAGCACTAGAATGATTTCTGGGTTTTAAAATATTATCTAAAATATGTTGATTAATACGAATATAGTTTTAATATTATAAAGGATTTCCAAAAATTTATTATATTTATTTAATTATATTTTTCCGCTGAAATTATTAATCGCGACTATTTAAGTCATTTGGTATTTCTTGATTTGATTATCGTTCCAAACCCTAATTTTAGACTTGTATATACCAAACTAGGCTCTTTAGACTATTCTGGACTCATTGGGACTGCCCGTATCGTCGTTTGGGACCCTCTGTGGAACATAGCAGTGTACCTACCTCGTGTCGACACGTTTGTGTCGCGCACGTCGACTCCAATCAAATCGAGGCGAGTACATTCTCTGATCTTTTCATACTTACCTGGATTATTTTCTTGCTCTAGATTACTCTACTTGATGCTGACACGTATCTTCACGGATTAGTACTATGTGGATCCTTTCCTGAGATGTTATCCCTCTACGGGTGCATCGGGTATTTTATGTTCATGTACTTTATCATGTGCATCAGGTACTCCTTGTACTCGTACTAGTTCATGTTTTTACATATTTTCATGTGCTTTCATGTGCTTCATGTGCTTTCATGTGCTTATCATGTGCCTCATGTACTACTCATTACATGAGTTCACGTATCTTAGCTATATTCATGTGCCTATAACATAACTTGAATGGATCCTTGTATATTGATTGGGGCGGGGTGAGTAGAATTGGTTATGTGAACATTATCCCCAGTAGCTGTATTCATGTGCCTCCTTAGTTGTATTCATGTGCCCCTAAGCCGTTTACATAACCATATTGTACTCTAAATCACGTAGCCACTTACAGTCTCTACCATCATGTATTTACTTTTAGTTACAAAATATCTTATGTTTACTCGTACTTCCTATTCAGCACTTCCTGTATTTTACTCTATTGCATGATTTATACTCCTAACCTGCTATGAACTGTTTGAGAGATATGTGCTCGTTCCCGTCCTGACTGGACCTGTTGATAAATTTTACAGATAGCTTGGAGGTTACTTGCTAGCCTAGAGGAGACACAGTACAGGTCGGAGTAGATAGCTAGAGTTTTTTATTTTATTTTCAGTTGTCTCGAGTTGTATTTACTTTATGGATTACTGTATTTGAGCTTGAGATGTATTTCTGGGTTTGTGTATCTTAGACACTTAGACTTCTATCTGCTGTATCTTTTTTGGATTTCATGTTTTATCTATCTTCCATTCTACTCTACCCTAGATGTGATTGAGTTTACATTCTGCTATGTCACCCCCATTCGGGGAGTATAAACTGCTTAGCCTTATACTGTTAGATGCCTGAGACCTAGGACAGCGTTCTACCGCCGACACTGTGGCGTAGGCTGGACGTACCCACGTCTCGTACCCTAACTCTAGGATGCGGGTCGTGACACATTTTTAGTGGTGGCCCATGCAGGTCGAGTTTATGTAGTGGTATTCGAACTAGAGTACCACTACAGCCTGCTGTAGGATTAGGATATATTTTGAAGGTACTCAATCACAGTTAGGATCCCTTGAGAGATTCCTGGGACGACCCTTGAGAATCTTATTTTGACTTCGATTTGAATACTCTCTTTTTTTCCTTGAATTGATTTATCTTTATTTTATGTTGTTGAATTTGATCTTGATGGATTATTGTTGAATTGAGTTGTATTTATATGATTTGATGGATTTTGTTCATTTTTGAATCTTGATGTTTGTTGGTAAATTTGATTTTGAGTATCCATTGTTGATTTAATTTAAATTTTGTCAAGATAAAATTATATGGGCTAGGTCATCTAAGTTTTGGAATCTGGTCTTCTATAGTCACATTAGCCAGCATTGTGAGGACATATAGTCTGATTTTGGATATATTTCTCGCGTGTGGGAATTTAAGGTTTTCGCAGCCAAGCTAGCGGCATCGCAAAAATGTTAAATACCACGATTCTAGAGCTATGTGCCTTAGTCGAGGACTCTGTGATTATCGTAGCCTTGCTTACTACTATGACGAGGATTCAGAGTACCATGATTTTGGATAGACGCATAGGATTATCAGATTGTACCTTAAAAACTTTTGAACATGTTTCCTCTACTTTTGTTCAGTCTTTCAGAAAAAGAATTATTAGTTGTTTTGGTTTTGCTTCTCATTATTTAACTTAGGAGTAGGAGTAGGAGTAGGAGTAGGAGTAGCTTTAGCTGTTATTATAAACCTTTATGTAACTTTTGCTATGAATTTCTTCATAATGCAATGAATCAATGATTTTTGCTAGACCTTATTTTGGATTTGATATTATAGTTCTGGTTTCAAAATGGTTTCCTTCTTTTTAACAGATAAGCAAAACAGATTCTATTATCACTCTTTTTCTGCCAATATTTTTATTACCATCATTCCTTGTCTTATATAACTGTCCTGATTATATCAATTCCGTCTCGTATCACATTCTGTCAGCTGTACTTGAAACCCCTGAATCTTTATATCGTTTTTATCTGAGAAATATTGAGGAAGTGACGCGAATCATCTAGGTCAAAAATGACATAATTGGTTATCATATGATGATTTTATAGGAATCAAAATGTTGGATGTCAAATATGAAAAATTTGAAATGGAGATGTGGTAAAGGTGTAAAATGAAATCGAGGGATAAATATTATCAATTTAGAAATAACCACAGAAAATTTTGGTTATGAGTAATTCATGAATGTATTCAAAAACTAATGAGGATATTAGAGGTCAGCCTAGTTTGAGAACTTAGAAATTTTGGTTATTGATTCGTGGGAACTTCTAATCTAGGCTATGTAGAGATTTAGTAAATAAAAAAAAAAGGAATTTAATAGTACTCAATGATTATGCGAAATTGAACTAGATATTGTAAGAGGGTGACTAGAGACAGAGAGAACACAAGGATTTTGAGTTATAGGAATTATTTTTAGATGATTGGAAAAAAAATTGTATAATTCAAAAGGATTATATTTGAAGTGAACGTTGAAGAAAATATGAAGGTTGATTTATAAATAAGAATAAATTTTGTATGACATGGTGATATTGGAGTTGAGTAAATACGAGACTTAATTTAAACAAGTCCAAGGATTTCACAAACTGGATTTAGAGGTTTCGGATCTAATTTAGAACGAGGTGAAAGAATTTGGAAATTTGATTAAATGGATAAGTGTTGATACCTAATTAAGAGGGGTATGTTCATGAGAAATGTTTTAGAAATTTAGAATTTAACCTATGGTGATCATGGCAAGGTCAAATCTTTATGACGGAAGGATAAAATTTTGATGGTAGTCATATAACGGTTGATTTTTTTATATATTGAGATTTGTGAGAAAAATATGATTGACAAATGATAAACTTGATGGTATTAGAGAGAGATGATTAACTTGAATTCTTATGAAATCTTACCTTGTTTTCCCTAAAAGGGTTTCAATATCATTGAATCCTAGCTCCCTTAATCACGACCAAATCGACTTCGATTATCTTTCTTATCATATTAATATCTTGGGTTGTACTCAATTGAATTAAATTTAATTGTGACATGGATCCCCATTCTTGTATACTCGTGCTCAGACTTCGCTGAACCTGTCCTCCATATTGCCCAAATCTTGGTTCCAAAATTGATCAACTTAGATCGTATCGCGACTAAAATTTCTTAATATTATTGTGATTGGACTTCAATGCTATTGACATTCGTTCCTTAAACTTTTGATTTTGATTTTCCTTGAGTAGTGCCTTTCATCGTACCAATAGTCTTGATCCTTGACCGTACTCAATTTATTTAAATTCCATCGTGACTTGGATCTCTATCATATGTTGCTCGTGCTCAAAAATCCCGATTTCAAATTTTTCGAACCTAAATTCAAGTATTGATTAGCTTTATTCTTCATCGTGTCAATATTTTAATTTTGATCGTAATCGAACTTCGATACCAATATCACTTGTGCCTAAACTCTGAATTATTCTTGAAAATGACTAAGTTCTGTTCTAATTCCGATTTATCTTCATACTATCCTTGATTATACCGAATTTCATGCTTGATCGTGCCTAGGCTACTACGATACTCTTTCATATTTAAATACTATTTGACCAAGATTAGACTGACCTTATCTTGATCGTGTCAATTTCGATTATTATCATGTTTGGATTTTTGCACTCGTGCCTAAAATGTTTTCTGACCATGATTTGATTTCCTAATATCCTCTGAAATTCTCATGATTGTTCATGCCTAAATGACCTGGCATGACTAGACGACTATAAATTCCATGATCGTGATTTTAACGACCATGACAATCGTACCGATTTTGCCTTTGAATCGTGCTTGAAATTTTTGCCTTTGATCACGACTACCCGATTTGATTATCATAAAATTGAGTGATCATATCCGAAATAATTTTCCATCGTGCCTAAAATTTGATCCTCTAGTCATCATGCTGCTACTCCTTCCTATTTCATGACGAGGTTTTGATTTTTGTCACTCTACTTACGTCATGCCTAAGTGATTTTAGTCATTCTAAGGTTTTAAGCCTCGATTTGGTTCGTGATCAAGTGGTTGATCCTTAGTCATTGATCGTGCCAAACGTTTCATTATTCCTAGCTATGACCAATCGCATCATTTTTCGTATTGACCGTGCCTTTACAACCTTGATTCCGAAATCATGATTTTATCGCCATTCATAACTAAGCTTGGATCTTGATCGTGCTTATGCGACCTAGAGTCTGATTCATCAAATCTAACTACCGACCGTTCTATACTTGAATTTCGTTCTCCATTCGTTTCTCTTAGCCGTGATTAAGCTCATGACTAAATAACCTGAAATTATTCCTAAAATTTTTTGTCTAAACAATGGTGATCATATTATGATTCTATCATGCCAAATCAATAGTCGTACCCAAACAATTTCAAGTTGATTATCTTGATCGTGCCATTGTCGTTGTCTTTTGATCATGTCTGAGTTATTGCCTAAATTTTTATCATGTTTTAACTCCCCTGCCAATCCTTAATTTCGAGGATGAAATTTCTTTAAGGAGGGTAGATTTGTAACCTCCGTTAACCAATTTCTTGGAATTTTTGAATTTTGTGTTTTTCAAAACTCTCAATTTTCTGAATCTCGAAAAACGTACAAATTCTAATTTTAAGAAAAATAATTTTTGACCGTGATTGCGATCGGTCCCTGTTGATTTGTCCTACTATTTATGCGATTTTATCCTATTGGAATTTTTTGTCCATTCCTTAAAATCAATAAGTTATAACTATTTAATTTTTGTAAAAGAAAATTATGTTTAATAAATTCATTTTTCGATATTTTCAAAGTGGGTTTTTCCTTATATTTATTTATAAAATATTGCTATTGCAATTTCTAATTTAAATTAGCTAGTGATTTTACTGGCAGTAATTAACTAATTAATTTAATCACTATTAATATGTTAGCAGTTAACATATGTTAGTATGCTAGTTTTCCACTAATTATTCCTAAATTCTATTACATTTTATAATTTGTTAGGGTTTCCCTACTCCCCTATAAATAGCGCACATCCCCAAAATGTTATATCTTGCACAAAACCCAAAACCTAATTTCTACTCCACTGCCACCCCTGGTCGACTTACCTCACCCATCGACCCCGACCATCACCTTCTCCGCCGCCACCACCAGAACACCACTGCCAACACCACCACCCGACCGCCGCCATCAACCACCGCCACCGCCGTTCATCGACCCCTCGGCCACAACCGGCCGCACCACCACCAACAACCGTTCACCACCGCCACCATCGGATTCACCACCGCCACCATCAGATCCGCAACCACCGCCACCACTGCTATCCCCTTCACTCGTCCACCACCGTTCACCACCACCATCCGGCCACTGCCATCACCTTCAACCTCCACTGCCACCATCGTCCACCACCGTCACCACAACCACCCACCACCGCCATCACAACATCCCCACCACCACCACTAGAGAGAGAGAGAGAGAGAACCTTCGCCGCCGTCGTTCTCCCGTGGTGAACTCGTCGACCGATCCGCCGAACCTCCGCCCTTGCCCGGCCATCGCCAGGTCTGTGCGCTCTCCGACAGATCTGGTGGACGCCGCCTTCGCCTCCCGTCGGGCGCTGCTCCGTCGGAGCACTGGCCGAGGAGAGCCCCGATCCACCGCCGGATCCCCCTCCTCCGCGTCGCCGGAGCCCAGGCGAGCCGTCGGCCAACCCATTCGTGAACCTCTCCAACCCCCCCCCCCCTTTTTTGGTTCTGATCGTTTGGGGGGAGGGGCAGAGCCCCCCACTGTGTGTATTATATATATTATTAATTATATATTATTAATATATAATAGTTATTTTTTAGTTAAATGTAATAGTTTATATGTAGTTAATATATATAATAGTTTTTATATTAGTTTATACAATAGTTTATAAAATAATTTATATATAGTATATAATGATGGCAGTATTATTATTATTTTTATTATTATTATTAAAGTATTATTTATAATATTTTTACTAATATTATTGATTAAATTACTAATTTATAGTTAGCAAATTTTAGTTAATTAGTTTTGCTATTGAGTCACTTATGGATAATGTATATAATTTGGTCTCCTTATTATCTTTATTAGTATTATTATATTCACGTAATTTCTTACTAGAAAAATTATATAAAAATATATAATAATATTTCCAAAATATTATAGTAAGTTTTTGACCTAAATTATTAGTTAATTATTCATTTATTGATATTTGCTGAAGATTAAGTTTTACTAATATAATTATAAATATATTGATACTAGAACATTTTCCCTTACTATTAAATAATATCAAAATATCTCGATTAATATAATATCTATTTTTCCTAAATCATTATAACAATTTTTGGATAGTTTTGTATAGTTAAATCTTTTTCCTAGATTCATATTTGACTGTTTGAGTTCTAGCACTAGAATGATTTCTGGGTTTTGAAATATTATCTAAAATATGTTGATTAATACGAATATAGTTTTAATATTATAAAGGATTTCCAAAAATTTATTATATTTATTTAATTATATTTTTCCTCAGAAATTATTAATCGCAACTATTTAAATCATTTGGTATTTCTTGATTTGATTATCATTCCAAACCCTGATTTTAGACTTGTATATACCAAACTAGGCTATTTGGACTATTCTGGACTCATTGGGACTGCCCGTATCGTCGTCTGGGACCCTTTGTCGAACATAGCAGTGTACCTACCTCGTGTCGACATGTTCGTGTTGTGCACGTCGACTCCAATCAAATCTAGGCGAGTACATTCTCTGATCTTTTCATACTTACCTGGATTATTTTCTTGCTCTAGATTACTCTACTTGATGCTGACACATATCTTCACGGATTAGTACTATATGGATCATTTCCTGAGATGTTATCTCTCTACGGGTGCATCGGGTATTTTATGTTCATGTACTTTATCATGTGCATCAGGTACTCCTTGTACTCGTACTAGTTTATATTTTTACATGTTCTCATGTGCTTTCATGTGCTTCATGTGCTTTCATGTGCTTATCATGTGCCTCATGTACTACTCATTACATGAGTTCACGTATCTTAGCTGTATTCATGTGCCTATAATGTAACTTGAATGGATCCTTGTGTATTGATTGGGGCGGTAAGTAGAATTGGTTATGTGAACATTATCCCCAGAAGCTGTATTCATGTGCCTCCTTAGTTGTATTCATGTGCCCCTAAGCCGTTTACATAACCATATTGTACTCTAAATCATGTAGCCACTTACAGTCTCTACTATCATGTATTTACTCTCAGTTACAAAATATCTCTTGTTTACTCGTACTTCCTATTCAGCACTTCCTGTATTTTACTCTATTGCATGATTTATACTCCTAACCTGCTATGAACTATTTGAGAGATATGTGCTCGTTCTCGTCCTGATTGGACCTGTTGATAAATTTTACAGATAGCTTGGAGGTTACTTGCTAGCCTAGAGGAGACACAGTAGAGGTCGGAGTAGATAGCTAGAGTTTCTTATTTTATTTTCAGTTGTCTCGAGTTGTATTTACTTTATGGATTACTATATTTGAGCTTGAGATATATTTCTGGGTTTGTGTATCTTAGACACTTAGACTTCTATCTGCTGTATCTCTTTTGGATTTCATGTTTTATCTATCTTCCATTATACTCTACCCTAGATGTGATTGAGTTTATATTCTGCTATGTCACCCCCATTCGGAGAGTATAAACTGCTTAGCCTTATACTGTTAGATGCCTGAGACGTAGGACAGCGTTCTACCGCCGACACTGCGGCGTAGGCTGGACGTACCCACGTCTCGTGCCCTAACTCTAGGGTGCAGGTCGTGACACGTGGAAAGTGATGCTCCATCAGAGGAATATGGATCGCCATCCCGTCAGAAGTAAAACTCCAACTCTCAGATATATCCAGAACTTGGGATTTCTTTACAGTTAAGGCATCCCCGAAGAGGAACGCAGGCTTCAGGTGTTTGGCCCCCAGCAGCCCTGAGTTCATCATCCCCGAGATAAAGAAGAAGGACTGGCTTTTATTGTCTCTGCAGCCTCTCCATAGGTTCATCTTTTGGAAGCTGGTTCACCACATACTCGACTATGTGGTCGAACCTATAGCCCACAGCAGATTGGGTGCGACCTGCCAAAGGTTCTCCCGCAGGATTGACTGGCAAATTTACTGAAAAAGGATAAAAGAAACAAGTTAGAAGATGGCCAGGGAGAACTGCTTAGTGTTTTCGAGCTTATGCGGCTCCGATCAGGCGGGTCTTTATGCGGCTCAATTTAATGGAGTTTATGCGGCTCTAGTTTGGGGGGGACCTCATGCGGCCCAGTTCAAATGAGCTTATGCGACTCTGTTTAGCGGGTGCTCATGCGGCCCAGTTCAAGTGGGCTTATACGGCTCTATTTAACAGGGCCTCATGCGGCCCAGTTCAGATGAGCTTATGCGGATCTGTTTAGCGGGGTCTCATGCGGCCCAGTTCAAGTGAGCTTATGCAGCTCTGCTTTGAGGGAGCTTATGCGGCCCAGTTTAAAAGCGCTTATGTGGCTAAGATTTGGTGGGGTCTTATGCGGCACAGTTCGAGGGAGCTTATGCGGCCCTGTTCAAAGGAAGCTTATGCGGCACAGTTCAAGGGAGCTTATGCGGCACAGTTCAAAGGAAGCTTATGCGGCCCTATTCAAAGGAAGCTTATGCGGCCCAGTTTGCAAAGTGCTTATGCGGCTCGGACATGAGATGTACATGCGGTACATGCAGCACAGTATGCGGATTCATCACAATGAACTTGAACAGTTCAATGAAGACGAAGAAGGCCCACGCATAAAATATGCGGCGTAGCCATGATGGTTAGGGTTTTGAGTTTATACAATTTCTTCCAATATCCTTACCATCAATGGCGGGGTGAACATCGGGATGAACTGTGGGAGCCTCAGTCGATAAGGAAGCCGCTCCCTTACCCTCAGTCGCAGCGCTAGAGGAAGTCTTGGGAGCCATGAAAGATCGAAGGAGAAGAAGACGGCAACTAGGGCAAGAAAGGCTTGAACAAGAGAAGAGAGTAAATAGTCTCTCTCCAAAAATTACTCATATTTATAGGCGGACAGGGGGCGCGTAGACCGATAGACGCTTCGAATCATGTGCTGCCTAGAAGATGAAACCGACTCTTGGATTTCTATCCCCCGCATGCAAAAGATTACTCGTAATCATCAAGACAAATCTAAATATTTAAAGCTGACTCTAGGGATCCTATCCCAAAAGATGACTTTAAATTAAAGCAAATCAAAGGCAATTAATTGAGACGCCTACGTGGCACAGGACCAGTATGCGGCCAGAACAGTCTATACGGCCAGAGCAGTCCATACGGCCAGAACAGTCCATGCGGCCAGAACATCCTATGCGGCCAGAGGAGTCTATACGGTACGAAAAGCTTATGCGTACATAGCCATGCTTCTTATTCAAAGTATTTTAATTTTACAAATTCAAAACTTTGAAGGGGGTCTTGTAGAAGCATGGAAAAGAACAGAAAAGTCCATGCGTCTCAAAATAGGGAGAGTCTTATACGGCTCAAGGATCTCTTAGAGCTTCACGCAGCTCAAAAATCCTTTAGAGCTTTATGCGGCTCAAAAGTCCCTTAGAGCTTCATGCGGCTCAAAAATCCTTTAGAGCTTCATACGGCTCAAAAGTCCCTTAGAGCTTCATGCGGCTTGAAAGTCCCCGATAGCTCCATGCTGTTCGAGAAAAGCCACGTGGCCCTATGCGGTTCAAAAATAGGCCTCTACAGCTGGCCATAAATACTCTGTGCAGCTGGCTTATTAAATGCTCTGACGCAATGCGGCAGCTCTGACACAAAGGATTGACAGCTCTGACATAAAGGTAAAATGATGACTCTGACATAATGACGTGCTCCTAGAAAGACGAGAAAAATCTTTATAGCTGGCATGATCCACCAATTCCAAAAGCTTTTTATGCGGATCGCTTTAAGGACTTCCATGCGGCTCTGACATGAGGCCACCCTTATGCGGTTCAGATGTGGGGCCACCCTTATGCGGCTCGGTTATGGGGGCCATCCTCATGCGGCTCAGTTGGGAGGCCACCCTTATGCGGCTCGATTGTGGGGACCATCCTCATGCGGCTCGGTTGTGGAGGCCACCCTTATGCGGCTCGGTTGTGGGGGGGCCACCCTCATGCGGCTCAGTTATGAGGCCACCCTCATGCGGCTCGGTTGTGGGGGCCACCCTCATGCGGCTCGGTTGTGAGGCCATCCTCATGCAGCTCGGTTGTGAGGCCACCCTCATGCAGCTCAATTATCAGGCCACACTCATGCGGCTCTGCCAGGACGCCCTTCATACGGCTCGCAGCATAATAGCAGTTGGGACACATGGCAGAGGGTTAACTAAGACTTATCCACTCGGAGTTGTTGTAACCAACAAATCATAACAATGCAGATTTATTGCAACCAACACAACGACCCAGATCGATTTCCAACAAACAGATCAAAGTTAATCTTAACCAATCCCCAACTACCCACTTTTCAAGGCGTAGTTACTGCACACCCCACTCATCACTAAGTCCTATAAATAGCAGGATATTATTCCTTTGCACACACACACAGAGAAAAAGCACACAGAGCAAGAGAGCATCCCACAGAGCACCACGCAGAGAGAGAGAGCACTTCTTCGCCGGAGCCAAGGCCGCGTTCGATCGTCCAAGAAGTAAGGCAGAGTTGATATCACTTTCCCGAGCATCTACCGTCACCTCCCAGAATCAAAACTAAACAATTGTACTTAGATTGCTTTTTCTAGGTTTTGTTCCTAGGCTCTCTTTGTACGAACGACTTTGTATTGTGAATCAAAGTTCAGTCCTCCCATATAACTGTTCTGTTCTTAGATAATCAATGGCAAACAGTGCCGATGTAGAATGTAGATTTTTCTAAGACCCTGGATTTGGCAGATGATAATGTGAGCGTTGGCTAAAGGCAAGATGGCAAGATGATAATACGAATGAGAATGATGGGTTATTACTTAGTTTTTTTCATCATGTATTATATGTTTTCTTCTTAGATAAGTTGTATATAATTGTATGGTCATGGACAACTTGTCGACAAGGTGGTTCCTCGAACGGTATTCCTGGGCCTTGGAAATCGATTCGTCCTGGGGGAACCAGTGCTAAAGTAGTAGCACAGTGCTGACGTAGTAGAACGGTATACGAGACCTTCAGTGGGGCTAGCTACCCACACTGTAAGGGACACCTTATACCTGTAAGATGGTCCAAGATGGCGTGTCGCCAGTGACCTTCATATAGATAGGTCCAGTGCTAAAGATGTCTTATGCAGGCAGAGTAAGTTATTACTCAAATACAGGAAAAAATATCGGCTGTTGGTAAGAATCACCTGAACGGTGATAATTATATTGAATCATGATATTGTTTCTAACAATGTCTTGTGCAGGCTGAGTAAGTATTATAAATGTACAGGGATGGCTACACGACCGTGGGTAAGAATCACCAAAGTGTGATAATTGTATGCTTTAAATTACGTTGGCTATGAGATTTGCATGCTTTACTTCTTATCAGATTCAAACATAAAATTGACCCTAAGGCAACGAGAAAGACCACTGTTAATAATGTTCTATAACATGATTACTTAGTGTTGTCATCTTAGGTGAGTTGGGCCAGCACCGCTCGCCAGTACATTGATGATGTACTGACCTACGTTGTGGACAATATTACAGGTGCTTGCGTATGGGGGAAATTGTTTGATCAGTGCTTGGCATCGATGATTCGGATGGGTGTGTAGAAGCTCTTCTTTCAAGACGATGTCTTCTACTATACAGATCATAATGTATGGGACAGTGTAACTCAGTTGTACCAGTAAAATTGTAGCTAAATTGGCAAGTTTATTGTAAAGAAGTCGGTATATTCAGTTGTAGCCTAAAAGGCAAGTGTATACATTCAGTTGGCTATTCAAGAGTCTTGTAATCAGTTGTAAACTCTGTATTCTACTGTAAGTCTTGTAATCCATTACAATTATCAATAAAGAGATACATTTCTTTATATCTTGTGTGACTTCAATTTATCTACTTGGTTTTGCTGTGCTGTCGATGTTTTCTGAGAAATACCAGGAACTACAATGGTTTTGCCTTATACAAGTGCAATCTAGCCTTGTACAGCATCATGCCCAGTGGCTAGTTTTCGATCCTTCGGGATCGGGACGTGACATAATGGTATCAGAGCACGGCTTTACGTCCTTGGATTCTTATTCGATTTGTTTCAATCAATGTTGCTACTAAGATGATTCAAAGACTGCTTTCGCAATTATTCAAGTTGCTTCCACGGTGAATTAAAGTTGCTTCCGTGAATACTCAAAGTTGCTTCCGTGATGAAATCAAAGTTGCCTCTATGATGACTCATAGTGCTTCTGCGATTATTCTGTGTTACTTCCAGACTATTCTAAGTTATTCCCTTGACTGAAAGTCCGTTGATCCTTCTAGTCACTCACTGGGTGTTCCATACAATAAGTCTAAATATGTGGGTTTTGATATGTGTACTTTGTTGAATTTCTAAAGAAGATACCAAAACGAATAATAATAATGCGATGCGATAATAAGTTTGTGATGTATGCTGGATGTCTTATGTGTGGGATCCTTTGAAGTCGATTGTTATACAGCAATCGATCGTGGGTGATGGCATGGTATGTTGGAACAGAATGTGCATGAATTTTAGTAAATGGGAATCGACAAAATCTTGAGTCGGTATTGGTGGTCAGCATAACCACTACAAGATGGATAGTCTATATTGGACGTTGGTTTGGTGCGATGGGAATATTATGTCGAGTATGGCTTGAGCTCTGAGTGGTATATGGCTTTACCCTCTTAGCGATAAGATGACCCTTGACGTGTTCATAAATTAGTGATTGCTTTACCTAAGGTATTGGGTAGTATCGAATCGTAGCTGAGATTACCATTAATACATGACGGCTAGGCGTGTCCCTTAATGATTAAGTTCGGATGAATTAATCGTTGCGAGATTTTGATGTGTCCGGATGAACCATTGCTAGACTTTGATGGTTAGTATTATGTTGGGTAAAAGAATTGTAGGCTTGGTAACGATGGTGTGGTGTTGCTATCGAAAGATTTTACGAGAACAACTATGGACCAAATATTGAACGATGTTGGAATTGAGTAAAAAAATTGTATGTTGGATATCGACAGAATTGTTGGTGATGTTAGACGCTTATCGGGATGTTGCAAATGATTTAGAAGATACAGAGAGTTGCATCAACGACCGAAAAGTAGAAAATGGGCTTGAGGAATAGATGATCTTACCACATTATGTAGTGTGCTTGAGAGAATTTGATGTGACCCGAATTAACAAGTTATGACCCTTAACTATTTTGAAGCATAGAGGATAAGTACTTGTCCCTTGATGCATGAAAGAGTAGATGTTCCTTATGAGAGTCGAATGGCTGAAATACAAATAAATATCGAGGTGCAGCGATATCTAATAGACCCTGTCGGTAGTTGATGTTGTCGCATGAATAACAAGTTTGGTAGAATATAGAATTGTTAGATTATGACTTAGCTAATAAGTTATATTATATCCACTAAGATGACCGATATACGAATGTTAGATGATTGGTGCCATAGAGATTGGATCGGTGCATGAATAGTAAATCTTCTTATAGAATCACAAGAAGATGATACAAAACGAATATTGATGGTTAACGTAAATTGCTAAGAGATGATCGTGTTGGGTTCTAGCGAAAATTCATAAAGGATGCTTTCGGAAGAAATATGATTATGTAGTTGCCTTATTTTGTTGGTTAAAAGAGTACAGACCGTATCGATGATCTAAAATATGGGAAATGAATATGTCGCAAAGAGATCGTAAGTGATAAACTATTAAGATAGCAATGTTGGAATAAGACTTGAAATAGTTGGACCGATTGAATAGACGCAATTTGCATACGATGTGAGAATACAAGTCGGATTGAGTAGAGGATGCTATGTCTATGCAAGTGGAAATTGCGAGTTTGGATATTCAATTGAGAAGTTTTATATGATAGCCTTGGGATTGACCTATAAGAATTGTCGGATAGATTTTTTCGGTTGCGAGTAAGTCTAGAAAGAGACTTCGTTGGGTATGGCCCGAGTATGAGTACGGGTAGAATGACTTGACCCTAGAATGTCGGTTGATTGCCTAGAATGTCGTTTGGTTGCCTAGAGTGTCGGTTGGATTGCCTAGAATATCGGTTGGTTGCCTAGAGTGTTGGTTGGTTGTCTAGAATGTCGGTTGGTTGCCTAAGTTTCAGATTTGGTTGGCTATGTCGTTTCAGTTGTCCGTATTGGGAATAAGTTCATAAGATTGGGGTAAGTTGGTCAGACCATAGAGTTGTCCCCATGATAAGAATTGGTTGCCTTTAAGATAAGAGATAAGTATGTCCCTGATATCTATCCATCTCATATGAGTTAGCTGAAAGTCTGGTTCAGCTTAGATTAGCTGACCGTAGAACTTGACTGAATGCTAAGTTGGCTGTTGGAAAACCGTAGGATGTCCCTATTGATGTTATGTGAGTATTGTCGGAATAAGTAAGATGTGTCGGAAGGTAAACTTGGAATGGAATGGAGATGGGGAAATTCGGTATTATAATGTTGGATGGGATGACGGATCATGTTGGTTTCGAAAACTTGGCTGCCTTTGTTGGAATGTCGAAAATTGTTAGAACTGGTTGGAATTGGTTGATTAATATTGAGCTGCATAAATTGATGGTAGTGCCTTGAGACAGTTGGAATAATTTCATTGATCGGATAAGAATTGAGAATAAGTGTAACGACGGAATTGAATAGTGCATGTAGCCGAGATCGGCGAGAGCGAATGTGAATAGGAATGACCCTCGGAATTAATGTTGCTGGAATATAAGATTTGCTTACGCGAGAGGATAATATGTTGGCTTGATCAATACGATAAAATGTTTGAGTACAATGAAAAATGTTACTAGAGTGGGATGATGGTACAAAATGATGGATGAATCATGATCGAAAAATTTATGAGTTGCAAACAAAGTGTATGGATGCGAATGATGACGAGTATAAGATTTGATCGATGAGAAGAAGGGTATCAAAATGAAATGTGACAATAGGATTTATCAACTTGGGTGGCATGAATGACAATGAACTTAAAAGGAATACTTGATACATCTAAGTCTGAATATTTTGGAAAATTTTGGATCGATTGTATAAAATTTCTCGAGTTGGAAATGGGTAACATCTATTGTGTTATTAGTTGGTTGGGATATTGAATAAACAAGTGAGATTATACGAGATGCTCGAAAAGAATTACTGATGTTTGGAAAATAAGTTACACCGTAGCTCGTTCGTTTTCTCTATCACTGAACTTGGCTGAAGTGCATGTATTTCTGGGATGCCTAAAATATGTGTATGATTCTAATTAAGTGGTATGCTGAATTCAAACGAAGCAACGGGGAGGATTATCATATGTAAAGGATTTGCACGAGTGTCGGAGGAAAGATCAAAGATGGTAAAATATTTTGAATCAATTGGGATCCTGTATCGAGATGGTACATTATTTGAAATCAATCGAGAGATTATGGAGAAATATTAAATGGTGCAAGACGATCGTTGAGAAGTCCAGAAAAGTCGGTTGAAGTTTTCGGGATGAGTTTTATTTTAAGTTTCGAGGACGAGACTTTTTCTGAGTGGTATATATTGTAGTGCCCCGACCCGCAAGATGCCTTATGATGGATGGTTGGTTCAATGAAGCTTTGTTGGACTTGGAAATATGCGAAGGATCGCTTGGAAGGCTATGCGATCGTGGCAGAAATCGTCTTATAAATGTGAGTAGTATTGAACCCTTCGAAGATCCTTTAGCTTCACGCTTAAAATAAAGAATAATATGCTATGTTTCTTACTGAGTTGCTCAATAGCACCTCGTATGGAATTCAGAAAGATAATGAAAGATAATAATCACCCGAACGTAAACTGTTATTGCTAGATGAATTGTATGCTTGTACGATGTTGCAATGAAATACATGACAGGTGAAGCAAAGTCCCAAATTGTCACGACCCGTACCCTAGAGTAAGGGCACGAGACGTGGGTACGTCCAGCCTACGCCACAGTGTCGGCGGTAGAACGCTGTCCTAGGTCACAACATCTAACAATATATCTCTAAACAGTTTATACTCCCCGAATGGGGGTGACATAGCAGTAAAACTCAATCACAACTAAGGTAGAGATTGCACGATATGAAATAGAACTCAAGGAAATAAATAGATGAAAAGTAGTCTAAGATAATCCTAGCAATATCCAGCAGTATAAGGTCTCAGATACAGAATAAAAGAATATATACAACTCTGAACTCCAAATAAAGTCTAGCTAAAACATGTCTCATGACTACATAAAAGAAGATAAGCCTAACTAATCTAAACTAGGCAATCGGGGTGATATCCTCAGCTAGAGCTGGGTCCTCCTGAGGGTCCAACTCGCAGGTGTCATCTAAGGCTGCCCCATAGAAAGTGTCCAGACAGGCCTTCTCCTCGTCCTCTGTAATATTTCAACAGGTCCAATCAGGACATGAGCGAGTACAGTACATCTCAACAATTCATAGCAGGTTAGAAAATATAAACATGCAGTAAAGTAAGATACGAGTACTGAAAGAAGTGCAGTATGTAAACAGAGAGAGAAAGCTGTAATAGAAATATCTACTATAAATAAAGAGCTAACATGTGGCTAGTGAGTCAGAGTACAACATGGACATGTAAATGGCATGGGATGATTCTGATGCTACACTATGGAATGATTCTGATGCTACACTACTGGTGTATTATTCACATGTCCACTTCTACTCTTCCGTACCCCCAATCAATTCACAAGGATCCAACCAGGTTATGTTATGATTCCATGTACAGCCCCCGAAGGGTGGTAAGCCCCCGAAGGGTGGTACATAGTAGACCCATAAATAGGATAAGGATTCCAGGAAGACTCTGTGATCATAAGAGTATATGTCACAAGTAATCGAAGAACCAACGAAGCATAGTGATACGCCATGTAAGTGAAACGCACAGAACATAGAGTACCCGATGCTCCCTAAGGATAACATCTCAAGAAGGGATCCATATAGTACCAATCTGTGTGACCAACGTGACAGTACAAGTAAAGTAATCTACTGCAGGAAATAATTCTAAGCAGGATATGAAATGATCAGAGAATGTACTCGCCTGGTATCTGAGTGTCCAATAGGAAAGTACTGTCCGAGGAGTGGTGTCTGGCTCCTAATCAGAACAGCACAAGTCACAACAAGTCCAGAATAGTATAATGAAGTCCTACTATGCATTCTACATGATTCTAGGTCAAACTAGGCCAAAGTCAACTCTTGGTCAACTCTGGTCAACCCTAGAAGTCAAACTAGGTCAACCAAGTCTAGACTAGGTCAAACTAGTCTATACTAGTCCACATTAGTCTATACTAGGTCACTATGGTCTAAACAAGGCTATACTAGCTAACTAGACCCATATCAAGTACCCAACTATATCAAGCCAATATACACTATCACACTCAATATACCATAGGCTATATAGCCACAATTCATAATGCATTTAGAAAGAGAGAGACAAAAGACTAGGAAAAATATCTATGTTCAATTAGAACCCCTATATTCAATTACACTGTACATCTACATTATATATAACATATACATTACATATGTATACATCCTATACATAAACTATATTTAGAAGACTAGGAAAAATATACATATATATAGAGAGAGAGAGACAAGACTGTGTGTGAGTGATCATAAAACATTGTATGTGTGTGAGCAACATTGGTGTGTGTGTGTGTGACAGGTGAACACTAGATAGCAATGTGTGTGAACATGGATGAAAAGTGGACTGTGATATAAACTCAGTTTCCATTACAACTAAATCTCAGGTTTAGAAGAACAACCACTGAAATAAAAGAAGAAAATCAATTCAAATATACACAATTGAACCCACCCAATAGTCAATAACCTATTCTCAGGTAATGGACAGAAATGAGCCCCAACCTCATCCCTTTCCAGTTTGCAAAATCTGGAAACAAGGATTCAAATCCTCAAACTCAATTCCCTTCCCAACAGTTCAGTAAATACCAAGTTTTCAATGGAAAGAATCTGGAATTAACCCAAACAAATCAGTTATCCTATCTTCCCAATCTCAGATTTCTGAAAACATGGATTCAGTGAATGACATTCATTAACAGTTCAGGTTTTCTCATAAATAGGCAAAAAGGAAATCAATTCATGTATTCACCGAACAGTTCAGAATTTCAGTAAGGATAAGAAGAGATTAATTCGTTTCAAAACAGTTATGAAATCTGAACCAAGTTTTTAGTCCCCACATTTCCCAACTCCATTTCGAAATCAACAAGACACCAATCAACACAAAATTGAACCACAGTTAGATAACATATAGGAGTGTAGTATTAGGAACTTAAACCAAACATTTAACAGTATTAAATAGGTTTAATTAGATGACAAAATTGAGTTAAAAATCTAGAACAAAAGCAGTAAAATAATAACTGATATTAAGGTATCAGTAAAATTAGGAAATTTGAGAATTGAACATCAAAAATTGAACTAAAACACCAAAACAGTGGTTGGTAACTAAAATATATTATGTGAGTGTGTCCCAGGGTCCACACGTGTCCACCCTTATGACACAATCGTGTCCAAACAGAAAACAAACACCTACAGTGCATACAGGCACTGTGCAGTGTGCACAGGCTCGTGCGTGTGTGCACGCGTGTCGTGCACTCGACACGACACAAATGGGGTCATGTCCTCGTGCTGGGTAGTTCACCTAGGGTCCAGCTAGGTGTGTGTGTCCTTGAAATAGGTCCACGTGTCGCCATGTCCGATATTGAAGGCCGTATCAGTGGCCTCAATAATCTGTGCACAGAACAGTGATATCCCAGTGCATGATCGATATCTTCTAAACCTTTCCATGAAACCCAATGAAACTTTGGGGGCATGATGTCAGTACATGCCCCCTCGAGCCCACAAAGTTTAGTGTCGGATCATCACGTTTCGTGTCCGCTACAGGCCCCGAGTGGCAAGGGAACACTGTAGCGCGCGCGAGCTTGTGCGGCGCGTGTCCAATCAATAAATCTGATACAAAGCGACACAATAAGCACCACAGAAGATCAGGGACCAGTAAACAACGATAAATCTACATTTCCTATTTAAAAACATTGCACAACCGAGATCGAAATGCCCTCAGTGGCATTTCGACAAACACCTAGGCTACAGTCATGATACGTGTCCAAATGGACACGAAACTTAGGATACCCGACACAAAACCTATACTAATACTTAGGGGACTCCTAGGGCTCCCTAATGATGAAGACAAAACAAAATTTCATGGAGATTTGAGAGAGTTACCTAAGCTTAAACTTCTCAAGAAAACCCATCTTTCAATGGCTCTCCTCTTGATGTCCCAATCCACAAAATCACCTCAAACTGAAATGAAACATTTATGACAGCAAGAAATAGGTAGATTAGGATCTAATGGAATGAATTAGAAAGAAAAAGGAAGAGGAAAGGAGTTCTAGGAATTAAAATATAATAGAAACTAACCTTTCTAAAACTTAGAGCTTTTCCTAAGAAAGAGGCAACCCTAAATTTTAGGAGGGGTTTTATAGTGGGGGAATCCCAATGATGATAGGGTGGCCGGCCATCATTCCTAGGGATTAGGGTTTGGTTGATTTTTGGGCTTTGGGCCAAGTTACATAGGCTATGTTTGATTTGATTAATAATGACTCTAAATCATAAGCCATGACTTATGACTTTTCTAATTTCTATTACTAATTAGGTTCTAATGACCAAACCAAAGATTAGGCTAGGTTAGACTAGAGTCATATATCCTAACCAAACTCATACTAACTAGGGTTAGCTCTTAGGTTGTTCTACAAGGGTCAACACTAGTCAAAGTCAACCTAGTCCAAACAATTCCAAAATAATTCCTAAAAATTTCCAAAAATTCTAATAAATTTAAATTATCCCAAAAATGACAAAAATACCATCACACTAGAAATGTGGTAGTGATACAAATACTTGGGCGGTGAGTATATCGAGTCTTAGCTCGATGAATAAATGGTAACACAGATGTTAAGACCCAAGAATTGGGCAGTGAGTATGCTTGAATTATATCCGAATGAACGTATGCTAAACAGATGCTAAGTCCCAGGAATTGGGCGGTGAGTACATTGAGTTTGGTTGGGAAGATGTATGGTATCAAAGATGTGAGAAAGGGCTTAGGTAATCACATTCTATTATCCTATGCCAATGTAGAATGTAGATTTTCCTAACACCCTAGATTTGGCAGATGATAATGTGAGCGTTGGCTCAAGACAAGATGGCAAGATGATAATACGAATGAGAATGATGGATTATTACTTAGTTTTCCTCATCATGCATTATATGTTTTCTTCTTAGATAAGTTGCATATAATTGCATGGTCATAGACAACTTGTCGACAAGGTGGTTCCTCGAACGGTATTCCAGAGCCTTGGAAACCGATTTGTCCTTGGGGGAACCAGTGCTGAAGTAGTAGCACAGTACTGAAGTAGTAGCACGGTATACGGGACCTTCGGTGGGGCTAGCTACCCGCACTGTAAGGGACGCCGTATACCCGTAAGATGGTCCAAGATGGCGTGTCGCCAGTGACCTTCATATAGATCGGTCCAGGGATAATGATGTCTTATGTAGGCAGAGTAAGTTATTACTCAAATACAGGAAAGGATGTCGGCTGTTGGTAAGAATCAACTGAACGGTGATAATTATATTGAATCATGATATTGTTTCTAACAATGTCTTGTGCAGGCTGAGTAAGTATTATAAATGTACATGGATGGCTACACGACCGTGGGTAAGAATCACCAAAGGGTGATAACTGTATGCTTTAAATTACGTTGGCTATGAGATTTGCATACTTTACTTCTTATTAGATACAAACATGAAATTGACCCTAAGGCAACGAGAAATACCACTGTTAATAATGTTCTATAACATGATTACTTAGTGTTGTCTTCTTAGGCGAGTTGGGCCAGCACCGCTCGCCGGTACATTGATGATGTACTGACCCACGTTGTGTGCAATATTACAGGTGCTAGCGTATGGGGGAAATTGTTTGATCAGTGCTTGGCATCGATGATTCGGATGGGGGTGCAGAAGCTCTTCTTTCAAGATGATATCTTCTGCTATACGGGACATAATGTATGGAACAGTGTAACTCAGTTGTACCAGTGAGATTGTAGCCAAATTGGCAACTTTATTGTAAAGAAGTCGGTATATTCAGTTGTAGCCTAAAGGGCAAGTGTATACATTCAGTTGGCTATTCAAGAGTCTTGTAATCAGTTGTAAATTTTGTATTCCACTGCAAGTCTTGTAATCCATTGCAATTATCAATAAAGAGATACATTTCTTCATATCTTGTGTGACTTCAATTTATCTACTTGGTTTTGCTGCGTTGTCGATGTTTTTTGAGAAATACCAGAAACTATAATGGTTTTGCCTTTACAAGTGCAATCTAGACTTGTACGACATCACGCCCAGTGGCTAGTTTTCGATCCTCCGGGATCGGGGCGTGACAAACATCATTGGAAATAATTTAAGTAATATTGTTTATTTTCAATGTTATTTTGAAAATATTAAATATTATTTGTGTTATTTAATATTTTCAAAATAACACAAATAATATTTAATATTTTCAAAATAATTTAAGTAATATTGTCTATTTATCAAATAAGTATATTTACATAAATCTAAAATCCTATTTAAAATAGTTGCAAACCTTTTTAATATTCAAAAATATTTATGATTATTGTATTATAGAAATAGAAAGAAAATTTTATTTTCGATGCACAATTGTTAAAATAAGTAAAAATAAAATAAAATTCGAAAAAATATCTAAAATATTAATTTAAATTTTTTGGGGGTTTACAAAAAGAAGATGGAGGTCGCTCTTGAAGACCTTTTTTTTACTGGATTCATATTGAAGATGAAACCATGGTTCAGCTCAAAGTGGACACATTGTCCAAGTAGTTTGCTAAGACAAACATGGTGCATGCTGGAGACTCCAAGGGAAGCAGAAGGCTTCTCGCAATAACAAGAAGAATGACTTCAACCATTTGAAGGGAAAGTCGGCTACTTTCAAGCCAAAGACCAAGTCGGATGTGACTTGTTTTAACTGTGGCAAGAAAGACCATTAAACGAAGGACTGCAGATCTTAGCCCAAACCGAAAGGGCAAGGTGAGGCTAACTTAGTTGCTATGATTGTGCAGGTTACTTCAAACGATGTTGACATTGATTGGTGGATGGACACTGATGTATCCTGCCATGTTTGCTCAATAAGGGAGTTGTTCACCTCATACAAACCTACTTCCGATTCTGAAATGCTCGAAGAGGGAGTTGCTCAAAGAGGTAACAGTCACCTTTTTTTTCTTTCTTCCTTTCTATGAGACATTATAAATAAGTGAGAGGATCATTTGTTACTCACCACCAAAACTTGTAAGCATTTTCCAAGTAAAAGAAGAAGTGTTTCAAGTTACCAATAATGCTCTACTATTCAATAATTACTTAGCATTCTTGCTAAGCCCATTCGGAAAGACTTGTACTGATTTTCGAGTAGGAAGCTTGTGCGCCGTACTGTTTAAAGTGTAGGCAAAAATAGTAAATCCGTGACAAGTGCACGGGTTGAAATGTAGACAAAAATACTAGTCAGGTAAAGAAGCTAGCTTCTCTTTGGAATTATATCCTTAAATGTCAGAACGTACATTGGTGTCATCTCCATCGTCATGCCGTTACATGCATAACACAGACCCATCTTCTTGGCAGATCATCTGATCTGTCTTTGTAAGGCCAATTGAATATATACTTGTGCGACAAAATCGATGAAGGTGGGCGCATGCGCAAGCAATCTTGGTGGTGGTTGGGTTTTGTGTTAATCTATCTTAATTTCGGCCATCGATCAGGTTGGAAATATCCGCATCTTACAATATCGCATGCCAAGTAGCAATTGCCACTACTACATCGATGGAAAGGAATATTGGAACCGACCGTCATTGTTGAAGTTATCGTCACTGCCGTCTTCATTCCTTATCATTTTGAGTCTACGAGTTTCTGAAGCAATCAATCTCTCCGCGCCTACTATATCAACAGTCACTTGTTCTGCGTACATAGCTATCTATCCCAAGCATGGCCAATCCAGTTCACTTTGTTTTGGTGCCCCTTCTGGCACAGGGACACATGATTCCCATGATCGACATGGCCCACGTAATCGCTGGCCGCGGCGCCATGGTGACCTTCGTCATCACCCCAGTAAATGCCACCCGCATAGAGGCCATCATTGACCGTGTCGCAGAAGCCAACCTCGCAATTCGGTTCGTGTCCCTCCGGTTCCCGTCCACGGACGTGGGATTGCCGGAGGGATGCGAGAATCTGGATGCTGTGCCTTCGAGAAATCTTCTCACTAACTTCATGGACGCTTGCGCCATGCTGAGGGATCCTCTAGTTCAGCTTCTACGAGACCGACAGCAGCCTCCTCCGAGCTGCATAATATCCGACGCGGGCAACTACTGGACATGGGAGGTCGCACGAGAGTTCGACATTCCAAGGTTCACCTTCAACGGCTTCGGCTGCTTCGCTCTTCTCTGTCGGCATGTCATCCAGTACAACAAGATAATGGAAGGCGCAAGCGACGAGAACCGGCCAATTGTCGTGCCGGGCTTGCCCCATCGAATCGAGATAACGAAGGCGCAGGCCCCGACAAATTTCGGCGGCCCTGTCATGAACGCCATGCGGAAGACGACCATGGATATTGAGCTGAAGGCTGACGGCGTGGTCGTGAACAGTTTTCTCGACCTGGAGCCCTCCTACGTCGAGTACTACCAAAAGGTTACTGGCAAGAAGGTTTGGACAATCGGGCCTTTGTCTCTTTACAACAGAGACGCTGCTGATATGGGTTCGAGAGGGAACAAGGCTTCCATCGACGAGGAGCGCTGCTTGAAGTGGCTCGACACCATGACTCCAAACTCGGTGATGTACGTGAGTTTCGGGAGCCTTGCTTGTACGCCTCCATCGCAACTTTTCGAGATCGGTTTAGGCTTGGAGGCTTCCGACTGTCGATTCATTTGGGTGATCAAAGCTGGGAGCAAGTCTGGCGAGGTGGAAGAGTGGCTTGCTGACGGATTCGAAGAGAGGACGAGCGCGAGGGGTCTCATAATCCGTGGGTGGGCACCGCAGCTGATGATACTGTCGCATCCGGCGATCGGTGGGTTCGTCACTCACTGCGGGTGGAACTCAACTCTGGAAAGCGTGTCGGCGGGTGTGCCGATGATCACTTGGCCCCACTTTGCGGATCAGTTCCTCAACGAAAAACTGATAGTCCAAGTTCTGAGAGTTGGAATCGATGTGGGCGTGAAAGAGCCGTTCCGTTGGGGAATGGATAACAACGGAGTTGTTGTACGAAGGGACGCCATCACCGAAGTTGTGCGGCGATTGATGGATGAGGGCGAAGCAGCCCAAGGGATGAGACACAGGACAAGAGTGATGGGCGAGAAGGCTAAGGTGGCAATGGAGAAAGGAGGATCATCACATCATAACATGACAACTTTGGTTCAACAAATCCAGAACTGGCATAATGAGAGAATGGCCAGTAGAGAAAAAGAGGGATAGAAAATTTTGTATGGTTTCATACATATCAACTGAATGATATTTTTTTTTTAAATTTAAATTTTAAATTTTAAAAAAAAATAAAAATAACTGAATGATATATTTGTGTTAGCATTTTCTACGAGTGCGCTATGGGCAGATCCAGATAGTGCCTTCCTCAATTTTACTAGTAATGTGAATCAACCGAGAAGTGTTGGGTTTTCAAATCTCGATTCGAGAGGTATGTAGGAATAGTATGAAACGCAGACGAAAAATAAAAGTAAGGCGACACAAGAAAAATTGGTACATAAATCGGAACTCAAACAGAACCAAAATAGAAGCATCTAGTATAATGGGGATACACTAGACATTTTACCGCCCAATATACTGTTTTGGCTCATTTTCATCCAGAAGCTATTCTGAAATATTTTGTGTGCAGGCGTTATACCGTCCGGTATACCATTCACATGATTTTTGTTCAGTTTGGACATCTGATCAGCACGATTTTGAACTTTTGGATTGGATATGATAGTTATGATTGGTGTTGGACTAATTTAGGAATTTTCTACTACTAATTAGGGTTTTCTTAACCTATTTAATGGAGGCTAAAGGGGTTTTC
This sequence comes from Iris pallida, assembly GCA_029216955.1. Lineage (NCBI taxonomy): Eukaryota > Viridiplantae > Streptophyta > Magnoliopsida > Asparagales > Iridaceae > Iris > Iris pallida. The sequence goes on from JANAVB010002393.1 coordinate 1,719,480, forward strand.
AAAGTGAATGTTCATCAATGAGATTTTAGCAGACAGTCCACACAAATCTACGAAAAAGTCTGTGCTTTGCTCGTAGACTCACCCTTCAAGATAGTGAGAAATTATTAGTTGCTCCTAGCTCACTACTGGATGTGCTGAGTGGTGAGCCCGGTCCAATGAACAAGTGACACTTGGCAATAACAAATTAACTCCACATTCCCACATTAGCAGATTAGATAGGAGAAGGGGAAGGAGAAGGAGAAGGAAACGAAAAAAGCTAACAGCTCTCCTAACAGAGAGATGTGGACCCATTCACTACTGCATTATGTACAATATATCATCTAAAACTTTTCATCTTCCAATTTTTCCTCTTCCGTCCCTTCCAACAGAGAAATATTTTCAGTGGTGACCGACGCCTTCCATTCCTTCTGCAACGAGTTTAACATGGATGCTAAATGTCAGTAGTTTTTTTTTCTTCCTTAGCTTCGTTAGCTATCCTTTGAGCTTTTCTTCCGTTTATTGACCACCTATTAATTTTTCATGTTTGTCTTTGTTTTATGATGTAGACGAAGATAATTGTGAAGGGTACAAACAACAAAAAGATCCAACGATATTGATTCGGAAAGAAAAGGTTGTTGAAGATCTGAATGTGATGATTGTGTGCAATGTTGAAGCGTATAAAGTCTACAATGAATATGCTACACGGAATGGATCTAGTGTTCGAAGGGGGGAAAAGAGGTATAATTTAAACAATGAATTGCGTCAAATTAATTTTCTATGCTCAAAAGAAGGTTTTCAAGAAGATAGTGACCCTTCTGAGGAAAAAAAAGTCTAACAAGCTAGTTACTAGAACTTGATGCAAAGCTGGAATTCGATTTTCACTGGAAGATGGTGTGTGAAAAGTTACCTACTTTGTTAGCAAACACGACCATGAGCTTGCACATCCAGAAGAAAGAAATTTTTTATGATCATATAGAAAAATTACCGAAGCTCACAAGGGTGTGATTAAATCCATGGCAAGTGTAGGTATACGAACCACAAATGCACATTCATATTTATCCGAGAAGTTGGTGGGTCTCAATATGTCGGGTTTACGAAAAGAGATTGCTACAACTTTGTGAATAAGGAGAAAATGATGTTGATTGAGGCGGGAGATGCTCAAAGTATGATCAACCTTTTCAAGAAGAAGCAAGCTGAAGATCCAATGTTCTTTTACAGTGTGCAAGTGGATCAACAAAATCGAATGACGAATTTTTTCTGGAGGGATGCAAATTCAAGAATTGATTACGAGTGTTTTGGAGATGTAGTAGTATTTGATACTACCGATCGCACAAATCAGTATAACATGATTTGTGCTCCTTTTGTTGGGGTTAATCAACATTGGAAAAATGTGTTCTTTGGTTGTGCTTTTTTGTTAGATGTGTCACGACCCGCTCCCGAATAATCGGACACGAGTCGGACACGCCCAGCCTTCGTCGTTAGACACGACGAAGTATGCTGTACCAAGCTAGGGAAATCTAACCAGATAAACATGAATGTGTACAATCACAACATCTATAAAACGTTCCCAGAATGATCACCGTAATCCACCGATCATAATATCATAAAAGTACTAGAGACAACAAGAAGATAAACAATATGAACTCACAACATACCATATCTAGAGGAAGAGCTAAAATAATCTAAACTTGAAGCCTCTAGCTAAGTCATGTCTCCATCCTGCTCAGCTAAGATCCCGGGCTCTGGCCCATAAGGTAAAGTGATACCCTGTAAGTACAACTACAACATATCCAGTCAGGAACGGAGCTAAGTATATCCAAGAAATGAACATGAACATCATGGTATGAAAATGAATACAGAAAAAATATAAAGTACGAGAAATAAGAACATGACATGAAACCTGAACATGAATACTGAAAAGTAAATACAGGAAACATGAAATGAATCCTGAACATGAAATACACAATAAACCTGAGGTGTGCAACATATCAAAATACATCCAGAATGTGTGATTGGCTTGGGTAGATTCAGGGAACATGAAATGGTATGGCTTCAGTCCCGCGTGTACGATGCAGGGACTAAGCTATTCACATGAATAGTAACTCGGATTTGATCACACATCTGTAGTATTTTTCCTCCCAGACACAAGTAAACTCAAGGAACATGATACCAGACAATCTCATGAAATATCGTGTCAACCAGAAGATACAAGAATGAATATACAAGACATGAAGAAATGGACAAGTCCGAGGAGTATACTTGCCTTGCTCAGGGTGATCGAGGGTAGATAGTAAACCTGGATGTCCTCCTGTTTAATATTTGATACAAGTTGGTTAATTTCTACACAAGTTTCAGTCGGTTATCTCATATTCTAACCATGTCTAACTATAGAGTATTCATAAGGTATATTAGCTATACTCTAATCTAACTAAAGGGTACAAGATGTATATTTTAACTGATATGTACTTATATATTCATAACTACTCACAAGTACTTAGCTACAAGAAAATTGAGTTGATAGCCCTATTGTACAAAATGCAATCTCTACCACCCATTATGTCAGGATCAGAACCTAAACAATTTCTTATGTGAATCTCCACAACTGTCCTAATTATTTGCTATAGTTTAGATAATGGCAACATAAGTTCCAAACCATTACTTTAAACTACAATTACTCCCAGGCTTGTATCCATAATAGCTATAGCAACTCAGCCCATCCATCTGTGAGTTTGGTTCAACTCAACCCACAAAAAGATGAGCAAAATCATTCAAATCCACATGTCTTACTATTGGATTTGAACCTTCATGTGATCCAGGCTGCTACTCACACCAAGAAATATTCACACAAGGCTTAAACTAATAGTCACCATACACATAAAGAACAACATGTATAGAAAGAGCTGCTGCCTCAACCTTACACCACCTCTATAACCCATGTTCAAGATGAACTCAAGCCAAATCAACCATATACTAACCAAAAAATTAGGTATACAAAAATAAGAAGAAAATTTAAAGGAAACTAGCATAGCCAACTTCAGCAATTTGAATATACAAAATTATAATGAAACTAATTGATCCACATACACAGTCTAACTCAACTTAATAGAACATTTATACACTCAAGCCTAGACCCCATGCTCGAACATAACTCAAGCAGACATATATAGATAAACTCCGTATCGGCTTAGCAAAATACACATTCAAACCCAGCAAATCCTAATCCATAGTTCAAAGTATTTCCTATAGTTAAATATGCTCAGTCGAGTTCAATTGAAGCACTTACGCAATTCAACATATTCTAAATATGAACTCAAACTCAGAACAGAACACTCGTGCCACTGCTAATCTAATCCCAGCTAATTTCCTGAACGCGATGCCTCATCCTGGGCACAGCTAATTGCTGGACACGAACCAATCTTGAATATGCACCCTGCTCTGACACGAACTGGACCGACATGTACACAGGACACCACCCAACATGGACACAGGCTCGTACTGGACATGACTAACCTATCAATTCCCTGCATTCCTGTCACTCCCGTTTTCCTTTATACGTATTTTTGTATACGTATACGAGATTTCTGGCATTTATCAGGTGGACTGTAGTTAGACTTGTTTTGCTTAGCCTAGTCTTGGTTTAATCTTGACTTGGTTTATTTGATCGGTTCGGTTCAATTTGACTTGGTTTGACTTGGCTTGGCTTGGTTTGAGATGGAGAGGGTTGATATATAATCTAACTACTTTTCTCTCTCTTCTCATTCACTTCTTCATTTACTTCTTCATCTTCTTCATTTACTCCTCCCACCTACCAAGTCCTAGGCAAGTACAACTTGCTTCATGGAGGAACTCCATTTTTGTTGTTCCATTGTCTTTCTCACGAGATTCTAAGACACTTTAGTACTTGGCATTTTTAATTTCCATGGTTTATTTCTTGTAGATCTAAATTAGTTGCATTTTCAATTTTCTTGGGTTTTGATCTACCAAACTTTATAATTTTCAAGTTTTGATTGTTCTATGTTGTAGAGAATTCAATTTTACCCAAAATAGACCTTTGAAAAGTTAGATTTCAACTTGTTTTGAGGAAGTTATGGCCAAAATAAGATTTGAGCATTTTCTAGTTCATCTGTGCTGAATTTGGCAGGGACGATGAATAGTGCCACCTGTCGCATAGTGCAGCCTGCCACATAGTGCAGCCTGCCGTATAGTGCCGCATGGTGATGCAGCCTGTCGTATAGTACCGCATGGTGATGCAGCCTGCCGTATAGTACCGCAGAAGGCTGCATAGTGCCTATTTTGGCTGTTTTTGGCTGTTTTAAGTCCTATTTGGCTGAATTGTGGCCAGAATTTCTCTCAACTTCTAACATGAATGTTGTAGGTCTTTTCCTTGGCTTCAAGAATATGTTATTAGCTATTTTATGCAAGTTTCTTTCATTCATGATAATGTAAGGATAGAACATGAAAGTGGCCTGTTAAGGTGCACTCTTAGCCAGTAACAGGTAACAAGTAACTTGACATAATGATTCATGATAGTGACCCGTCGTGGTGCACTCTTGACAAGTAACATGACATGATAGTGGCTCGTCGTGGCGCATACTTGATAAGTAAACCTAACATGATAATCTTGATATATTGTTGTGACGACTATCTTGACTTGCTAAGTAACTCTTGTCTTGACACCGTGGGTGTTTGTGCTTGTATAAGCTACATGTCTCGGCTTGTATCATGTCTAGGATATGAATTTTTGATTTCTACGGTCAGGGATTCGTACTGAATCTGACTAGGATAATGACTAGATTGATCATGTAGTTCATGAAGAGATTTTCCAGCTACAGGAAGTCCCGTTATCTGGGCACTCTAATTGGACTTGTAGCCTGCCGTCGAGTAGGGCACATTTCCAGCACACTGTCATGTGTTGCACCCCCAAGTCACCTAATCCAACTCTCTCAACTTGTGACCGAATAACCTGGATTAAGACTGCAGGGCTTGTGGCTGTTGGAATATCTCGATGCATCTTGTTAGTAACTAGGCTTGTGATAACCCTAGTTAGTTAAAGTATCAAGCCGTACTTATTACTTTGCCATGATTGATGGATGGAGTCCCGTCTAGTCTTGCCTAGGCAAGACCACTACATGGTTATTTTTGTATATTACTGTTATGTTTTACACTTGTCGATAATTGGTTGGAGACTAAGCTCTGTTCAGGTGAAGGGTTACAACCCCGGTTCTTATTTGGTTTACGGGTTGTAACTTAGCTACCAGAATAGTCCCTTAGTTGTCTTATCGGTTATCACCTTGTTTTCTCTAACTCATGTCTTTTATTATCCTTTATGTCTCATGTGCTAATATGCTGGTTTTAGTTCTTAAGTGAAGCCTCCTTTGTGGCACTTGCTCTTTCTGGGGTCTGACCCAGCTATTTTTGTATGGCCAAATTTTGGAGCAGCTCTCGAGGATCTCTCAGCCTTCTTACCAGATGGTGACCACTAAAAGAAACCCTGACAATGAGTGGGTTTTATTTTGCTCTCCCACTCTATTGTAAAATTATTCTTTTGAGGCGTTTAGCCACCGAACAAGTGTTAGCTCGTGTTGAATTTACATTCCTGTCTGCCTAATGGTTGTAACATGATTGACAGATCCTAGAATTGATCATGTATGACTTAAACTCTTGCTAGTCTTCGCATTTTTTATGACTAGCTTCATGATATCTGAATATGTAATGTTTGGGATGCCTTACTTTGTATGTCTGATGATCTACCATCTTGTTACATTTACTTGCTTGCTTGAGATTGAGACAATAGGCTTGTTCTTGACCCTAAAAGACTAATGGCTTGTAGTAAACCCTCATGCATCTAGACAGCCGTGACTGTATTGCGATGTAGGATTCACTTCAATGTACGTAGCTGGCTGTGTCTGTCCCCGTACTCCAGTATTCTAGTTCTGGGACGTGACACGGTTTAAGTGGTAGCCCATACAGGTCTTGTAAATCAAGATGTGTGAGGGTTTCACTGAATAGATGTCTCAATCAACACTCGCCCTTGATCTCTTCTAATCTTTCTGAAAACTTGACCTGATCACATGTTTATATCCTCGATCTATCATGGTCCTTTCTTGTTGTTCCTCATGTCGTTTCTTCAGTGGTATTGTTCCTGGTCCTACCGATCAGCAAGGCGGAGCACCTCCAGTGAACCAGCAGCAAACTGGAGACCAAGCCCAGCATTCAGGAGTAGCCTCCAGAGTCATGCCTACCGGGGGTCAAGAGCCACCAGTTCAACCCGTCCAGCATGCAGAGCCCGACAATGGAACCCTGGTGGGTCTCATCAGGGAATTGCTTGCATCTCAAGATCGTCGGGGCGATGCCCTGCACCAGACAGTGCAAAATGCCATGGGCAGAGTTGGTTACCAAGGAACAACGCGGCCAACAGCTTCAAGCGTTTGAACCCTCCTTTCTTTGACAGCAGTGAAGATGCTATCGCTGCTGATGCATGGCTTCAGGATACAGAAGTTATCCCGGAGGCAGCTAGGATTCCTGAGGAAGAGAAGGTGACCATTGTGCGCCTACAGTTATTAGACTTAGCCCGCAGCTGGTGGGCGATGCTAGCAGTTGGATTACCGACGCCTGTCTCATGGGCGTATTCAGCAATAAGTTCCAGACCAAGTACTTCGACGCAGTAGCTCGGTATGATCTGCAGATGAGATTCACTAATCTTAAGCAGATGGGCAGGACGGTCGATGGATATGCAACTGAGTTTTCTAGACTCAGTCGATTTGCTCCCACCATAGTGGCAACCGAATTGGATCGAGCCCAGCGATTCCAGCAGGGGTCCATCTAGAGATTATCATATCAGTGGATCAGTTTGAGCACCAAACATTTGATGTCGTCTTGCGAGCAGCGAAGAGGCATGAGTATACTTCGCAGAGGATTATAGATAGAAGCGGAGGACGGAAAAGGTCTCATGGACAGATGTCCCAGTCTTCAGCACCAGCCCCGGCAGCTAGGGCTTTGACTATTGGAGCTCCTAGGTGGGCGGCCACAGTTTCGTTGTTTCAGCACTCGACGTCGGCGTATCCTCAGCAACAGAAGCAGAAGCAATCTTCCGCAATGGGCTGCACTCATTGTGGGAAACCAGGACACGTAGTATTAGAGTGTCGCAGAGCACAGAAATTATGCTTGGCTTGTGGGGCACCGGACCACAAGATAGGGTCCTGTCCGAATAGAGCCAGTTCATCGTCATTAAACCTTACCAGTCCATCGGTTAGGGGTCCAGCACCAGTACAGCAGCAGTACTAGCCTCCGAGGCCATTGCCGCCTCAGGCTCAACAGTATGTCCAAGCTCAGATTTAGAACCAGCAGAGAGGTCACCAGCAGAGGGGACCAGCACCAAGAGGGCAAGGTCAGGCTATGACTTTGACTGTAGAAGAAGAGTTAGCTTCAGGTGAGATGGTGGCAGGTACCATTCTCGTCAACTCTTTTCCAGCATCAGTATTATTTGATTCGGGTGCATCGCATTCATTTATGTCTGCACGATTCGCTACACGGATAGGACTGGAGTCCGAGTCATTATCAATAAGGCTCAATATACTTACTGGTAACGGTCTTGTGGGAGTAGATAGAGTATTTTCCTCGTGTCGAATCGTAGTTAGCGGTAGAGAGTTTTCCGCTAGGTTGATAAAATTTCCGATAGCCGATTATGATGTGGTGCTAGGAATGGATTGGTTGAAGGAGCAATACGCAATAATAGACTGCCATATTAGCAAGATTATTTTTGGTATTCCCAATGAGGCAGAGTTTTTATTTTCTAGAGGCGAAGTAGAACATTCTCCACTAGTTTACGGATGGCAGTAGCAGTGGCAGTTCAGTTTCCCAGAGTTATTGAAGAGTTTCCTGATGTATTTCCCGAAGAGCTTCCAGGCATGCCCCCAGAGAGAGAGATAGAGTTCACCATTGATTTGCTTCCAGGGACGGCACCAGTGTCAGGAGGAGTCTACAGGATGGCACCTTTAGAGTTAGAGATTTTGTACAAGATGATTGAAGAACTCAGAACCAAAAGATTCATTCGTGCTAGTGGATCACCTTAGGGAGCCCCGATACTTCTTGTAAAAAAGAAGGATGGTACGTCAAGATTATGTGTTGATTATCGTACCTTGAACTCTGTAACAGTTAAGAACAGATATCCTCTACCTAGGATAGATGATTTATTTGATCAACTCAGAGGAGCGACAGTATTCTCGAAGATTGATTTGCGGTCAGGGTACCATCAGATCAGAGTTAGAGAGCAAGACATCTCGAAGACAGCATTCAGATCCAGATATGGGCATTGGAAGTTCCTTGTTATGCCATTTGGAGCGACCAATGCGCCAGCCATATTCATGGACCTCATGAATCATATATTCATGCCATATTTGGATCAGTTTGTGATTGTGTTTATAGACGACATCTTGGTCTATAGCAAGAATGAGGCAGAGCATGAGCAGCATCTTTGTGTAGTTCTTCAGATTCTCAGAGAGCACCAGTTGTACGCAAAGTTCAGTAAGTGCGAGTTTTAGCTGGATCGTATCTCGTACTTAGGTCACATCATCACCAGAGGTGGAGTGGAAGTTGACCCCCAGAAGATAGTCACTATAGAATCATGGCCAGTTCCCAGTACCGTCATAGAAGTTCAGAGTTTCCTAGGATTGGCTGGCTATTACCGGCGGTTTGTATCAGACTTCGCTCGAATTTCAGCGCCATTGACGCAGTTGACCCGCAAGGATGTGCAGTTTGCTTGGACAGTAGAGTGTCAGAGTTCATTTGAGAAGTTGAAGCATAGATTGATGACGGCACCCATTCTCACGCTTCCAGATGGGACTGGAGGATTTTTAGTTTATTGTGATGCTTCTGGAAGACGATTGGGATGTGTCTTGATGCAGCATGGTAAGGTAGTAGCTTATGCGTCACGTCAGCTTCGTGATCATGAGAGGAATTACCCAACCCATGACTTGGAGTTAGCAGCGGTGGTTTTCGCACTTAAGCTTTGGAGGCATTATTTATATGGAGATCGGGTGGAGATTTTCACCGACCACAAGAGTCTTAAGTATGTGTTTACCCAGAAGGATCTTAATATGCGTCAGAGGAGATGGCTAGAGCTACTTGTCGATTATGACATCAACTTGTAGTATCATCCTGGGAAGGCCAACGTTATTGCAGATGCATTGAGCAGGAGAGCTGGAGTTTATTTTCTAACAGCAAAACCAGAGTTATTAGCGGATCTTCAGAAGATGGGTATTGAAGTTGTTCTTCCTACCAATGTGGCATTGATGGCCAGTATGCAAGTTCAGTCCAGTATAGTTGAAATGATTAAGTTAGCTCAGTCGACGGATTCTAAGCTTCAGCGGCTTAGGACAGAATGTGTAGCAGGACGGAGACCAGAGTTATGTGTTCACAAAGATGGTACTCTCCGACATGGGAGACGTCTTTATGTACCCAGTAGTGATATCAGACAGGAGATCATGGCAGAGGCTCACAGTTCTCAGTATTCAATTCATCCCGGTGGCACGAAGATGTACCGAGACATCCGTCAGCATTTATGGTAGAATGGCATGAAGATGGAGATAGCCCGGTTTGTCTCTCGTTGTTTAGTTTGTCAACAAGTTAAGACTGAACATCAGAGACCAGCTGAACTTCTTCAACCTTTACCGATCCCAGAATGGAAATAGGAATACATTACCATGGATTTTGTAACTGGGTTACCTAAATCCCCAGCTATAAGAGATGCTGTCTGGGTTATAGTTGACAGGCTCACCAAGGTAGCTCATTTTATCCCTTTCAGAATTAGTCAGTCGACGGATCAGCTAGCAGAGATGTACCTCAGGCAGATTGTCAGATTGCATAGAGTGCCAAATAGTATCATATCAGACAGAGATTCAAGACTCACATCACATTTTTGGCGGAGTCTTCAAGAGAGCTTGGAGACTCATATCAAGTTCAGTTCAGCTTATCATCCACAGACAGATGGTCAGTCAGAACGCACGATTCAGACTCTCAAAGATATGTTGCGATCTTGTACACTCGACTTAGGTGGTTCGTAGAAAGATCACCTGCATCTCGTGGAGTTCTCCTATAATAACAGTTTCCAGGCTCGTATCCAGATGGCACCCTCACCTTTAGCTTGGGATGATGTCGGCGTGAGATAGATGCTTGGTCCAGAGATGGTTACGCAGACAATCGAGGTGGTTAGACAAGTCAGAGATAATCTTCGAGTTGCCCAAGATCGACAGCGCCATTAGGCCGATTCTCATCGGCGTCCCCTTGAGTTTTCAGTCGGCGACCACGTGTTCCTTAGGATCTCGCCTACTCGTGGCATCATTTGATTCGGCGTATGGGGAAAGCTTAGTCCTAGGTACATAGGGCCTTTCGATATCCTTAAGCGAGTATGTGATGTGTCATATCGTCTCGCTCTTCCGTCGTCGTTATGTGAGGTACATGACGTATTCCATGTATCCTAATTGCGACGGTATATTCCGGATTCGAGTCATATCCTTGATCATTCGGAATTGGTTGTTGGTACCAACCTTTCGTATGAGGAAAGACACGTATCCATATTGGACCGAAGGGATAAGGTACTCAAGAACAAGACTATTAGTTTAGTCTGTGTTGCTTGGGGTCACCACTCTTTGGGTGAGTCGACGTGCTCGCGATATCCACACCTATTTGACTCATAAGGTATAATGTCTCCCTTATGCCTAATGCTTTTAATTCCTTGCATGCATGAATGATTGCTTGATTGACTGTTAGTCGTAGCTTGCTTATGATTAATATAGCGTGCCCCGACATCTCTAGCCTCTTGATTAAATTTCGAGGACGGAATTCTTTTAAGGTGTGTAGAGTTGTCACTCCCGTTTCCTGTTATACGTATTTTCGTATGTGTATACGAGATTTCTGGCATTTATCAGGTGGACTGTAGTTAGACTTGTTTTGCTTAGCCTAGTCTTGGTTTAATCTTGACTTGGTTTATTTGATCGGTTTGGTTCAATTTGACTTGGTTTGACTTGGCTTGGCTTGGTTTGAGATGGAGAGGGTTGATATATAACCCAACTACTTTTCTCTCTCTCCTCATTCACTTCTTTATTTACTTCTTCATCTTCTTTATTTACTCCTCCCACCTACCAAGTCCTAGGCAAGTGCAACTTGCTTCATGGAGGAACTCTATTTTTGTTGTTCTATTGTCTTCCTCACGAGATTCTAAGACACTTTAGTACTTGGTATTTTTAATTTCCATGGTTTATTTTTTGTAGAACTAAGTTGGTTGCATTTTCAGTTTTCTTGGGTTTTGATCTACCAAATTTTATTATTTTCAAGTTTTGATTGTTCTATGTTGTAGAGAATTCAATTTTACCCAAAATGGACCTTTGAAAAGTTAGATTTCGACTTGTTTTGAGGAAGTGATGGCCAAAATAAGATTTGTGCAGTTTCTAGTTCATCTGTGCCAAATTTGGCAGGGACGATGAATAGTGCCACCTGTGCATAGTACAGTCTGCCGCATAGTACAGCCTGTCGCATAGTGCCGCATGGTGATGTAGCATGTCGTATAGTGCAACCTGCCGCATAGTGCAGCCTGCCGCATAGTACAACCTGCCGCATAGTGCCACATGGTGACGCAACATGCCGCATAGTGCCACATAGTGATGCAGCCTGCCGCATAGTACCGCAGAAGGCTACATAGTGTCGCATAAGGCCGTATAGTGCCGTAGAAGGCTGCATAGTGCCTATTTTGGCTGTTTTAAGTCCTATTTAGCTGAATTATGGCCAGAATTTCTTCCAACTTCTAACATGAAAGTTGTAGATCTTTTTCTTGGCTTCAAGAATATGTTATTAGCTATTTATACAAGTTTCTCTCATTCATGATAATGTAAGGATAGAACACGAAAGTGGCCTGTTAAGGCGCACTCTTAGCCGGTAACAGGTAACAAGTAACTTGACATTGATGATTCATGATAGTGGCGCGTCATGGTGCACTCTTGACAAGTAACATGACATGATAGTGGCCCGTCGTGGCGTACTCTTGATAAGTAAACCTAACATGATAATCTTGATATGCTGTTGTGACGGCTATCTTGACTTGCTAAGTAACTCATGTCTTGACACCGTGGGTATTTTTGCTTGTATAAGCTACATGTCTCGTCTTGTATTATGTCTAGGATATGAATTCCTGATTTCCACGGTCAGGGATTCGTACTGAATCTGACTAGGATAATGACTAGATTGATCATGTATTCATGAAGAGATTTCCCAGCTACAGGCAGTCCCGTTATCTGGGTACTCTAATTGGACTTGTAGCCTGCCGTCGATTAGGGCACATTTCCAGCACACTGTCATGTGTTGCACCCCTAAGTCACCTAATCCAACTCTCTCAACTTCTGATCGGATAACCTGGATTAAGACTGATGGGCTTATGGCTGTTGGAACATCTCGATGCATCTTGTTAGTAACTAAGCTTGTGATAACCCTAGTTAGTTAAAGTATCAAGTCGTACTTATTGCTTGGCCGTGATTGATGGATGGAGTCCCGTCTAGTCTTACCTAGGAAAGACCACTACATGGTTATTTCTGCACATAACTGTTATGCTTTACTCTTATCGATAATTGGTTGGAGACTACGCTCTGTTCAGGTGAAGGATTACAACCTCGGTCCTTGTTTGGTTTACGGGTTGTAACTTGGCTACCAGAATAGTCCCTTAGTTGTCTTATCGATTATCACCTTATTTTCTCTAACTCATGTCTTTTATTATCCTTTATATCTCATGTGCTAATATGCTGGTTTTAGTTCTTAAGTGAAGCCTCCTTTGTGGCACTTGCTCTTTCTGGGGTCTGACCCAGCTGGTTTTGTATGGCCAGATTTTGGAGCAGCTCTCGAGGATCTCCCAGCCTTCTGCCAGATGGTGACCACTAGAAGAAACCCTGGCAACGAGTGGATTTTATTTTGCTCTCCCACTCTATTGTAAAATTATTCTTTTGAGGCATTTAGCAGCCGAGCAAGTGTTAGCTCGTGTTGAATTTACATTCCTGTCTGCCTAATGGCTGTAACATGATTGACAGATCCTAGGGTTGAACATGTATGACTTAAACTCTTGCTAGTCGTCGTATTTTGTATGACTAGCTTCATGATCATCTGAATATGTAATGTTTGAGACGCCTTACTTTGTATGTCTGATGATCTACCATCTTGTTATATTTACTTGCTTGCTTGAGATTGAGACAATAGGCTTGTTCTTGACCCTAAGAGACTAATGGTTTGTAGTAAACCCTCATGCATCTAGACAGCCGTGACAGTATTTTGAGGTGGGATTCACTTTAATGTACGTAGCTGGCTGTGTCTGTTCCCCGCTCTCCAGTATTCTGGTTCTGGCGTGACAATTCCGGCTACCTCCAACCAATTGTTTATTAATTCTAGCTATGAATTAAACAAACAACATCCAAGAATAGTAGAGTAGTACCTGGTAATGAAGAATTCGTTCTTAAAACTGGGACACTGCCACAGGAAGACGGACACAGCTTCTTCGAGGCCAGAAATGGATCGAGACTCTGTTGTGGCACATCATCAAACAATTAAAAAAAACTAATTAGAATGACAGCGACTTTGAAAGCATCCCTCTATAATTCGAATTCGAGGAAGGGAAAATCAAGAACAATAGAACTCAAACTAATTCTCACCACTTCGATTTGAATCAAAACCTTCCAATCCGATCATCAAAATCCAGTCGAACTTTATCAAGCTGACGAAATTAAGGCAAAACCAGGGATCGATCATCCAGGATCAAGATTCACGAATTCATCACTTAATTAAGAGGAATGGAACGACGAAACTTACTGTCGACTAGAGATCGGCCAGCCGAGGATGAGTTCTTGTTCGATCGATCGCTCTGATCGATCTCGTCGTCGAAAGTGGAAGCAAGAAGAAGAAGTTGCTGAAACTGCCGTCGCTCGATGAAGAGACCGCTCCACGCATCGACGCCGTCGGGAAATGACCACGCCTACTTGCCGGAGGAGATCGCCTGTCGCCGGCGCCTAGTCGCTGACCATGCTCGCCGTCGTCGGGATCTAGCCGTCATCGTCGGGGATCGCCAAAAATTAGGGTTAGGGTTCGGCCAATGATGGGGAGAAGAAAATTGGGGCTGGATTTCTGTTCGAGAGGTAAAGAGATGAGCTGAGCTCTCTCTTTCTCTCTCTCTCTCTCTCTCTCTCTCTCTCTCTCTCTCTCTCTCTCCCAGTCACAATAAATAGAACAAATTAGGAAAGGAAATTTAACAGATAGCCTCCTCCACTAAAAAGGCTATTAATAACAAAGCCCTTACCCTTTCTACTTATTACATGAATCCTCAAAAATTCTGTTAGAGATCAGTTATGATTGATGGAAAAGTTGTTAAAAATTTGTAGGGGAGTGGAGACCAAATTAGTTAGTAACTTAGGAAGCACTCCCAATTAGTTGCTCTTAATTCATTAATTAACTTACCAAACTATAATAATTCAAAAATATTATCTATGAATTTTAAATATTAAAATATACCTGAATATCATTTAAAATATATTAGGAAAAATATATTCAAAATTTCTGAAATTGGAAAGGTGGGGTTACAAATCTCCCTCCCCCCCCGTTTGAAAATTTCGTCCTCAAAATTTCAAGAGGCCCAACTAGAAAATAAATTTCACAAGATAAAAGAAAATCAGTTAGTCAGAAATGGAAAGGATCCATTTAGCACGACTTTTGGCATGAATAAATAATCTAGAAATTCGAGGGTGGTAAGATAATAGTAAAAAGGTTAGATACGAAATGATATATAATTTGAGATGACTTTTCATGACGAACAAACAGTAACTGACACGATCGATAAAATTTAGTCGTCACAAGTAAACGGACTTTAGTTAAAGATCAGACACAATATTTACATACAAAGACGTGAAATAACATGTTTTAACCATGATCGAGAATCAAACAAGCACAAGGTGGGAGGAATTTTAATTACGCATTTGAAGGGTAAATCATGAGGACACGACCTTTTAAACTTGAAAGTTTAGTACAATTAGACTATAACAAAATAGGAAGGTCACGGTCGGATAGATATGATTACGATCAAAATTTAGACAAAATACGATCGGAAGATAAATACGTTTTAAAATTTGGTGGAACGGAATCAAAACCTGGCAATGTATATTTGTTGAGAAAATTAATGGTCCAACGATAAAATATAAAAAAGATAATTACAAGAGTCGATTGAGAAGACGTATGAAACTATCCAGGAGGTAGTAGTACCCAATCAAGGTGAAGCTGCAAGGATTTGGGATTCTCAAAAATTACTAATCATATGAAAAGGGAATCTAGTCTCCATGATATCCGAGAACATATAGATATTTAAAGTCACTTTACTTAGAATTTCTGCCTCGCCAGTGTATATCTAGCTGCAGTGAACTTTCGGCTCCGTGACTCTAATAACAACATGTTACCGAATATTATATCAACTTCATCCATTTTCCAACAATTGTCAACGGAACAACCCAAGATGCCAAAATATAAGGATTTTAGGACAAGGTCTCAATAATACCCGAAAACCTTACGAATGTCTGAAATTTCTTCAACTTAGAGTTCATGCCTCGCCAGTGCGCTGCTGGCTGCAGTGAATCCTTCAGTCTCTGTAATCCAGATAATGACTGCAGTGTGCAACTGGCACGCCCCAGTAGGTCCTCGAATAGTATCTCAGTCTTATCCATAGGAATTTTAAAAAGAAGTTTTTTTTTAGGAATCCAAAATGAGTTTCAACAGTCCGAGTCGTGAAAATGGTGAGGTTATCTGACTATTAAAATAGAAGGGTTTATTAGGTACTAAGAAGCAACAAGGAGTCCAATAAAAGAGTAGTGAGTTCAGAAGGCAAACAGGAAGATTTAAAATTTTGAACAGGGAATTGAAGTTTCAAATAATAACCAGAATTTTAACTGATATCTGGAATGGTAACAAAATTCCGTATGTAGAACGTTATCCCGAAGGGATAACAGAGTCTCGAAGGATGAACAGAAGCAAGGTATCAGATAAAAGACAAGGTTGCAACATGAGAAATAAAATCTCGCATTGGAAACGAAGTTCAACAAAACTCAAGTAACAACAAAATCTTGAACAGATCTCGAATGGAAAACGAAATCTCCAATAGAATGCAAAGTCTCAATAGAACTAAAATATCACAAAATCGCAAATAGAGGGTAATTCTCGAATAGAAAAACCTCGAACAAGAAGCAAGGCTTATGACTAGTGAGTAGAGATAAAGTACCAAGTAGAAAATAAGAAACAATGCATCGAATGGTGAATGTGAAACAAATGAAATCTCAATTAGAAAACGGGGTTAAACAAGGTCGAAACAAAGTAGGGGGTAACCAACTCTCGAATAGAAAATCAAGATCATAAATAGAAACAAGTCTCATATAGAGGATGAGTCACAATCAAAAATAGGAAAAGAACTTCAAAACCTTCAAAGGAATCCTCAACAATGTCCTAAATAGGACGAAGATTAAACAAGGTTTCGAAGGAGGGACATGGTTTTGAAATGAAATCTCGAGTAGGAACTAAATCTCAATTAATACGAAGTTTAATGAGGGTACAAAATTTCCAAATAGGAGCCAACACTAGGAAACAAAGTCATGAATGACTAATATGCAAACAGTATCGAATAGTGGATTTCAAACAAATATCGAATTGTGGGTCTAAAACAAGTTTACCGATTAGGAAACAATATCTCGAAATAAGTTTCGAATAACAACCAAGGTTTTAAAATAAAAAACAATAAGTTTCAAGAAATGATCTAGGTGCTAAGGAGAATTTAAGAAAAAACTGGATGATGAATCACAATCCATGGTTTTCTCCAACAATGCAAAAGAGTCTTCTGTCTTCAATTCGTCTTTAACAATCCTCCGGAACTGGGATCACTTCAATTTTTTCAGCTGTCCTGACATAGGCTGGTCCTTGCGGCAGTGCTCCATATTGTTGCTGAATCTGGAGAGGCGGGTCCTTCTTCTATGGTATTTGTGCTCCACGTGCTCGTCCTTGGGCAATACGATCAATGACCTTCGGGCAATCATTGATTTGATGGGCAGGCGATTCGTAGAACCAGCATAGCCTAGGTCACTTGCGGCACTCATCGTAGTGGTATCCTGGGCGGCGGCAGAAATCACAAATGCCATCATCCGAATCTGATGATGCGGCTGAAGAGGCGCTGTCTGAGTGTTGCGATGCTTTACCGGTCCAGAATAGTTGCTATCTCCATCACAAGTCTTCATGTCTCTCTTGAGCTTCAGCTTCCCGTCTTGTTCTATTGTCTGTGCTACATTCTTGATCAACTGGCTGGTAGCTTAAATCTTCAGAGAAGTCGGGTCCTCGGAGACTTGGATTATCTTCAGAGGCAGCTCCAGGCTCTCGATCTGTTCTTCGGTGCAAGATATGCGCTCGGTGTTGGGGAAGATCCGAGATCTAAGGGTCTGGAAGTCAGAAGTCCTCCCTGGCTCGGAGAGTGTATCCACAAGTCTAGCTTGGAAAAGTATGGGATGCTCCCTCTGGTGTCAGGGAACTCTTCAAACATCTACGTCAACCGCGTACTACCCATGGGGATAGTAGGGTGATATAAAGTAGTGGAGACTCGAAACCTTCAAATGTAGGTGGATCAACAGTTCCAGTGTCGCGTGCTTAAATTATCTGAAAAACAAAAAACTGTTAAAATGTCCTAAACCTAGAAACAATAAGTGTTTATAGAATATCAATATACTCGATGTACCCAATTTTCTATGCTATGATCAAGTTTCCTTAGTTTAAATCAAGTCCCCCAATAGTACTCTAATACCTAGGTACTATTAGGATAGACCTGCATGGGCCACCACTAAAAACGTGTCACGACCCGCTCCCGAATAATCGAACACGAGTCGGACACGCCCAGCCTTCGTCGTTAGACACGACGAAATAAGCTGTACCAAGCTAGGGAAATCTAACCAGATAAACATGAATGTGTACAATCACAGCATCTATAAAACATTCCCAGAATGGTCACCGTAATCCACCGATCATAATATCATAAAAGTACTAGAGACAACAAGAAGATAAACACAATGAACTCACAATATATACCATATCTAGAGGAAGAGCTAAAATAATCTAAACCTGAAGCCTCTAGCTAAGTCATGTCTCCATCCTGCTCAGCTAAGATCCCGGGCTTTAGCCCATAAGGTAAAGTGATACCCTACAAGTACACCTGCAACATATCTAGTCAGGAGCGGAGCTAAGTATATCCAAGAAAATGGACATGAACATCATGGTATGAAAATGAATACAGGAAAAATATAAAGTACGAGAAATGAGAACATGACATGAAACCTGAACATGAATACTGAAAAGTAAATATAGGGAACATGAAATGAATCCTGAACATGAAATACACAATGAACCTGATGTGTGCAACATATCGAAATACATCCAGAATGTGTGATCGGCTTGGGTAGATTCAGGGAACATGAAATGGTACGGCTTCGGTCCCGCGTGCACGATGCGGGGCCTAAGCTATTCACATGAATAGTAACTCGGGTTTGATCACACATCTGTAGTATTTTCCCTCCCAGACACAAGTAAACTCAAGGAACATGATACCAGACAATCTCGTGAGATATCGTGTCAACCAGAAGATACAAGAATGAATATACAAGACATGAAGAAATGGACAAGTCTGAGGAGTATATTTGCCTTGCTCAGGGTGATCGAGGGTAGATAGTAAAGCTGGATGTCCTCCTATTTAATATTTGATACAAGTTGGTTAATTTCTACACAAGTTTCAGTTGGTTATCTCATATTCTAACCATGTCTAACTATAGAGTATTCATAAGGTATATTAGCTATACTCTAATCTAACTAAAGGGTACAAGATGTATATTTTAACTGATATGTACTTATATATATTCATAACTACTCACAAGTACTTAGCTACAAGACAATTGAGTTGATAGCCCTATTATACAAAATACAATCTCTACCACCCATTATGTCAGGATCAGAACCTAAACTATTTCTTATGTTAATCTCCACAACTGTCCCAATTATTTGCTATAGTTTAGATAATGGCAACATAAGTTCCAAACCATTACTTTAAACTACAATTACTCCCAGGCTTGTATCCATAATAGCTATAGCAACTCAGCCCATCCATCCGTGAGTTTGGTTCAACTCAACCCACAAAAAGATGAGCAAAATCATTCAAATCCACATGTCTTACTGTTGGATTTGAACCTTCATGTTCCATGCTGCTACTCACACCAGGAAATATTCACACAAGGCTTAAACTAATAGTCACCATACATATAAAGAACAACATGTCTAGAAAGAGCTGCTGCCTCAACCTCACACCACCTCTATAACCCAGGTTCAAGATGAACTCAAGCCAAATCAACCATACACTAACCAAAAAATTAGATATACAAAAATAAGAAGAAAATTTGAAGGAAACTAGCATAGCCAGCTTCAGCAATTTGAATATACAAAATTTTAATGAAACTAATTGATCCACATACACAGTCTAACTCAACTTAATAGAACATTTATACACTCAAGCCCAGACCCCATGCTCGAACATAACTCAAGCAGACATATACAGATAAACTTTGTATCGGCTTAGCAAAATACACATTCAAACCCAACAAATCCCAATCCATAGTTCAAAGTATTTCCTACAGTTAAATATGCTCAGTCGAGTTCAATTGAAGCACTTATGCAGTTCAACATATTCTAAATATGAACTCAAACTCGGAACAGAACACTCGTGCCACTGCTATTCCAATCCCAGCTAATTTCCTGAACGCGATGCCTCATCCTGGGCACAACTAATTGTTGGACACGAACCAATCTTGAATAAGCACCCTGCTCTGACACGAACTGCACCGACACGTACACAGGACACCAACCAACATGGACACAGGCCCGTACTGGACATGACTAACCTATCAATTTCCTGCATTTCGGCTACCCCCGACTAATTGTTCATTAATTCTAGCTATACAAATTAAACAAACAACATCTAAGAATAGTAGAGTAGTACCCGGTAATGAAGAATTCATTCTTGAAACTGGGACACTGCTACAGGAAGACGGACACAGCTTCCTCGAGTCCAGAAATGGATCGAGACTCTGCTGTGGCACATCATCAAACAATTTTAAAAAAATAATTAGAATGACAGAGACTTTGAAAGCATCCCTCTATAATTCGAATTCGAGGAAGAGAAAATCAAGAACAATAGAACTCAAACTAATTCTCACCACTTTGATTTGAATCAAAACCTTCCAACCCGATCATCAAAATCCAGTCGAACTTTATCAAGCAGACAAAATTAAGGCAAAACCAGGGATCGATCATCCAGGATCAAGATTCACGAATTCATCACTTAATTAAGAGGAATTCAGCGACGAAACTTACTGTCGACTAGAGATCAGCCAGCCGAGGATGAGTTCTTGTCCGATCGATCGCTTCGATCGATCTCGTCGTCGAAAGTGGAAGCAAGAAGAAGAAGTTGTCGAAGCCGCCGTCGCTCGATGAAGAGACCGCTCCACGCGTCAACGCCGCCGGGAAATGACCATACCTACTTGCCGGAGGAGATCGCTTGTCACCGGCGCCTAGTCGCTGACCATGCTCGCCTTCGTCGGGATCTACCCGTCGTCGTCGGGGATCGCCAAGAATTAGGTTAGGGTTCGGCCAATGATAGGGAGAAGAAAATTGGGGCTAGATTTTTATTCAAGAGGTGAAGAGATGAGCTTAGCTCGCTCTCTCTCTCTCAGTCACAATAAATAGGACAAATTAGGAAAGAAAATTTAACAGATAGCCCCCTCCACTAAAAAGGTTATTAATAATAAAGCCCTTACCCTTTCTACTTATTACATGAATCCTCAAAAATTTTGTTAGAGATTAATTATGATTGATAGAAAAGTTGTTAGAAATTTGTAGGGGAGTGGGGACCAAATTAGTTAGTAACTTGGGAAGCACTCCCAATTAGTTGCTCTTAATTCATTAATTAACTTACCAAAATATAATAATTCAAAAATATTATCTATGAATTTCAAATATTAAAATATACCTGAATATCATTTAAAATATATTAGGAAAAATATATTCAAAATTCCTGAAATTGGAAAGGTGGGGTTACAAGATGAGACGTACATTTTGTTGGTTATTTGAGATTCTTAGAATCAATGGAAAGTCAAAAATCGAAGACAATTTTTACAGATCAATGTCAAGCAATGGCAAATGCAGTTGCAATGGTTTTTCCTGATACTCAACTTCATCTATGCACGTGGCACATATCTCTGAATGCATCACACAACATAGGGAGTTATTATGCCATTCCTGAGTTTAAAAGGCTATTCAAAAAATGTCTACAAAGAGGATGTGCAATGGAATTAGAATTTTAATCCACATGGGATGAGTTAATTACAATGTTCAACTTCAATGAGAAAGCACATAAGTGGTTGAAGATTCTATATAATCTTCGTAAAAAGTAGTGTCCAGTCTTTAGTCAAGATACTTTCTCTGCCGGTATAATATCTACACAAAGGAGTGAGAGCACAAATAATATTTTTCATCGCATGTCTGCTAAGACGATAAGTCTTACAGAGTTTGTGCATCACTACGATAATCAAGCCAAAAACATGCGTTCAAGTGAATTGGAGAAAACTTTTTTTTGCAAGCCGGGTTTACCATCTAGAGTTTCCAAAAGTAGTGGAATTCTAAAACATGCTGCTACTGTCTACACTAAAAAATATTTTTTTTATTTAATTTCGCATGAGTTTGTTTCTAGCTTGGTAGTAAGCATGGAAGAAATTGGAAGTGAAGGAGCAGTCCATACATTTGAGCTTAATAAGGAAGGACATAAACGAGTTTATATTGTCAAACTTGACTCTGCAAACTTGAACATCTCATGTAGTTGTAGCAAGTTTGAATCCATGGGCTTCTTGTGCCGACATGCATTAAGGGTAATAAATGTGAAAAATATTACTCATATTCCCGCCAACTACATATTGAAGCGATGGAGTAAATAAGCAAAAAAAGGAATGAATGTGAATTATTGTCAAGGTGAACATGTAAAAGATATATATATCAACCGTGACATTATGAAGGAATTCCACAATGCGAAGAGCTTATAGTATATTGATTTATGGGGACAGAAACAGAAAGTGGAAATATGATTGTGATGCAAAGTTAGCAAAAATGGAAGAATTGCTTGAGAAACATATGTTGAAGTCGAAAGGATTGGAAGTTGCTTGTGAAGAAAATAATAAAATATTGAATAAAAAGATACAAGTATTGAATCCACCATGTGTAAGACCAAAAGGGATAAGCAGTGCTAGATTGAAAAGTTCATTGGAAAAACGTAAAAAGAAGACATCCAACAATGTAGTCTCATCAAGTAAGTCAGTTTCACCTTTAATTCTTTGGTTTATTCTCAACTTTTATATATCTGTTTAAAATATTAGCTATCAATATTTGTAATATTTGATGAAGTTTTATGTATGTGGTTAGAGAAAAAAAACAAAGTGGTAAAGGCCCTCATACATCATTCAAGCATCTCAAGATTTTAGTAGTTCTCTTCCTGGATCGTTACCTTTAAGTGCAAACTTTAACTATCAGGTTTGTATGTAATAAATTTATTACTGTTTGTTATTTATTTATATGAAATCAGACAAATTTAATATTTTTTTGTTATTTATATGAAATATTATAAAGATGAGATATCTTTTAGCCGATGTGTCCTCTTGTTGTCACTACTGAATAAAAGACACTAAACAATTGCATTACACAATGGTGGTTGTTCTGTTGTTGATATTCCTTGGGTTTGGATTTTATTAATTACTTTTGGATTCACAATGTTATTTTATTTAACTCACATATTTAATTTTTTAGGATTCCAGTCTTTGCTTTTCAGTATTACCAACCTAATATTTCTTTCACAAGCATGCTCCAAAATGATGATTACGTGACCGATCTAAATCAGGCATTTGATGATTTCAGGTAGTGTGAAGCACCTCATGAATATTTAGTTAATGTCAATTTTTTTAACTATAGAATTTATACCCCTATGGCGATAAGCAACATGAAGGTTCCAAAGAATAGTTTATCATTCTTGTTTCGTTGCAAGGTAATTCTCATAAGAACGTATTATGTTTATTCTTTATTTAACTTTATAGTTATATAAGTTCTTATTTTATCAACTTTTGTGCAGTTTTTGGTGTCAAGGGACAGAACTTGATAGATTTGGAGATACTTCAAGGGGAAAGAGTTCATGCACACAGATTCAAGGGAAAAGATTAAATCCATTTCTTAAATAAAAAATAGCTACATTCTAGTCATATCAAACAATTTTTTTGTCTTTTTTAGAGGACGAGATATTGCTTAATTCAGATTATTATGTTTGATTTGGTAGGCTATAGTGTTTCTGTTTGCTAGTCCCTCATGATCCCACAATAAATACTAAGTTTTTCCATTACTCTTGATGAAGTAAAGTTGTCGCTTACTTTTTTTCAATGAAGAAGAGCAGAAGTAGTTGTAGCTTACTTTTCTTTAATGAAGGAGAGCATGTAAAATGATAACAAATCTATTAGTATTGAACTTAATTTGGAGCTGGTATTTTCTTAGTGACAATTCTCTCTTACTTCTTGCTTGCTCTATCAGTTGCGGCATGTAAAATGCCTATGTTTATGATGGTGGTACACTGGTCCTCTAATATAGCTTAAAAATAAACAATACCATAAAGTGGAATAATTTATAATCCATTTTGTCTCAAATGTTCATCTATATGAATTTTGATTTTCATATAACAAAGGACATAAAAAATTAGACTTACAAGGTACAAAAGTACAATTGAAAACACTTAAATTGTAATTACATAAACAATCAATTTTGCTATATTTTCATAGCTCTAGAAATTTGTAATATAAATCCGTAAGCTATATATTCATTCCAACAAAAATCCAACGCCAGTCAATTGCTCCAACTACCTATACAATATATATCAAAGCAAACAAAATGTCAAAGGGAAAGTAAAGTTTGTCATAAGAAAAGAATTTTAAGCCAACCATCACTTCTTATACTCCACAATCAATTTGGTAAATCCGTCTGTTGTGGCCGAACTCTATTTTTCTTCAATTATTGTTTATGTGAACAAAGATAAAATATTACATATAAAACTATTATGGGCGGGCTTCATTTTTCTTTGATCATTGATTTTAAGAAGAGGAGCAAAGATTTGTACATAATGCTGTAGTGAATGGGTCCACATCTCTCTGTTATGAGAGTTATTAACTTTTTCTGTTTCCTTCTCCTTCTCCTATCTAATCTGCTGATGTGGGAATGTGTAGTTAATTTTTTATTGCCAAGTGTCACTTGTTCATTGGATCGGTCTCACCACTCAGCACATCCAGTAGTGAGCCGGGAGCAGCTAATAATTTCTCCAAGATAGTTGGAGAAGAAAATCTATTTGGGGGGTCGACTGCTCCATTTAGGGAGATCGTCATAGGATTAGTGAGTGATTTCATTGTAATCTTCTTCTTTCTTCTTGAGATTAGTGATTGGATTGGTTCTTGGGCAAACAAGCTAATTAATATTGTACTCAATATTTGTATTAGCGTATATATAGGTTGGGATTTGTCAAGATGACAAAGTCATCACATATATGGTGTTTGATTTTTTTGGTTCTTACGTAGAGATTTTGGTTCGTTATATCTTCAAGTAGGTGTTGGTGTCATTTCTACGATATATTTTCCAATAAACAATTAGAGCTCTGAGTCTCGGGGGAAGGTGCAACCATGTTTTCGGAGAAGATAAACATACGCATTATTATCCTCAGAAGAGAAACTAGGCAATCTGGAAGCCAAGAATTGAGGATCTACTCTGTACGAGAGAAACCATGCTAAGCCATTGAATAGATCTGCTAATGACTAGAAAAGGGCTGATCGGAAGGCTGCTGGATTCACCCGCCAATGATTGGATAATTCGGTATCATGTGCCTATGGAGAGTTTGACAAAAGAATTGTGGAAGAAGCTTTATTTGTTGTATGAATGAAAGATAGCTGGAAATAAGACAAGGACGACCAGGTAGATTTTACATCTATGGAAGATCTCATCGTTATAGCCATCGATGTAGAGGATTCTTACATGTATCATGATGTCGATTGGTCCTTGGACATGAGGGCATCATATCATGCCACTCCATAGAGAAGGATCTTTACGTCGTAACGAAGTAGTAGATTTTGATGTGTGAAGATGGAAAACAAAAGGATTGTTGCAGTTGTGGGCATCTGTGACATTCACTTGACAATGGAGCTTGGCAAGAAGCACGTTCTCTAAGGGCTTCGTCATGTACCAAATTTGGGCTACAACTTGGTGTCAGTAGGAAAGTTGACGGATGATAGTTATCGTAGTGTGTTTGGAGATAAAGATTGTAAGTTTACGAAGGGTCTCAACTGCTGGCTCGAGGATATGTATATTGTTAAGATGAATACACTAGCTTTCCAACTCAATGCATATGCTATAATATTTGTCTTGCATGAATTTTATTAAAGACTCACATCATAGTCCATCAACAACTCTATCAAGCTCCTGTGGCGCCTATTCAAGTTCTTCTTGATAAAGACACACTTGAAGATCATGTGGTCAGTTAGATCTCTACTCGATCTCTATATAGATAGGGCCTCTATAGATTGAGCACAAACGCCATTGCTTCCAACTTTAAATCATTTACAGTATAGTTCTTCTCATGATCTCGAAGCTGCCGAGATTCATAAGCTATCACTCTCCCATGATACATCAAAAAACATCCAAGTCCCTTGTCGGACGCATCATGTAACCGCACTTTACCAGAATTAATAAATTTTTAGTATTTTCATGAATTTTTAAAATTTTATAAATGATTATTTTCTTCAATTTATTTTGAGAAGTATTATTTTCCTTACAAATTTTTGATAGTAAGAAATAACTATTTAAGAATTTAGGAGGCGGGAGCTTCTATTGGTTTTAGTCAATAAATGGTTAATTAATTAATTAACCAAGGCTAAAACAAATCTGGAATATTTCTATAACCACTTCCTAACAACCATAACAACCTCTAACAAACTTTTGCCATTAGTTTGTAATAAACTAATTGAGTATGCAATTAAATATTTCCTTTTGTAGTTCCTTATTTTCCTCTTTAATCTTATATAAGGACTCATTTCTTCTTTCTCTGTTAATTTTTCCAAATCGAGTGAAAGCAGTAGAGACTCTGCTTAAATTCACACTCTCCTCTCCTTTTCTTTCTTCTTCCCCAATCATCCACCCTAACCCTAATTTCCGGAGGTCGACCATGGCGATCACTCCCTTGGCGATCGACAACGAGCTCTTGATCTGACGCATCGACTGTCCCTCATCGACGAGCAGCAGTAGACCTCATCGACACGCGGTAACGAACGATGACCGGTGCACTCCCTCGACGATCAATGTCACCAGCCCCGCTGCGAGTTCTTCCCTCCGCCGCTCGATCGATGACGAGCTCTCGATCAACCAGTTCGGCTGTGTTAGCTTCTCCTTGTTGGAATTATTCAATAATTATGGGGCCACACATGTAAAATTAATTATGTTTGGGCTATCTAAATAATTAAGCCAAATTAAAGTGGTCTATTTAGAAAATTGGCTTAAGGGTATAATTGTCATGGAATTAATGTGTAGATACCGGAGATAATTCTAATTTGATGAGGGGCCAAATTAGAAATATCACAACACACATATCTATATATATGTGTATCCATTAGGGTTATGGTCCCCAACTCATACGACCACCAAGAGAGGGTTTTCTCTATTCTCTTCTGCATCCCCATCAACAAAGAGAGGAACAAAGACTCTATCGTTGTTATTAAGGATCGTAGCGGTTGGAAGATCAAACCCCATAAAGAGACGTCTTTTTCAAGATCCATCAAGCAAAGATAATTGGATTCAGGTACGCTTCCGTATTTAGTTTTGTTCTTCATCTCATGAATCGACAGGGTACAATAAAATTCTAACAAGTGGTATCAGAGCCACCATGTTGATTTATGAGGTTGAAATTTCAGAATCAATTTTTGTTGTTGTTCAGGAAACCTAGGTCGTTCTATTTAATTTAATTTAGGGTTCCAATTGTTCGATCAATTTTTTTTAGATGTTATGTTTAGTGAGTTTTTAACCGACTGAAAACATACGGTTTATTTCTGATTTATTTCTAATTTAAGATGATATATTTGCATATGTAGCCCCTTTAAAATTTCTAATTATATGTAATATCGGCCCTGTCTTGACGTTGGATGTAAAAGAAATGACATCTTTTGATGGATTAATGATATGATGAATCATTGGCATGCTATGTTAAAATAATCTCATTAAATGGATACATATAAGATCCATGCATATAAAGCTTGCTTTGAGATGCTGTTGAAATTTGAGAAGTCAAATGCATTAGAAATTCAGCATATGATCAATAAATTTTTTTTTGGTCCACCATTTTTTGGTCCACCATTCATTCTACTTGCCTTGAGACTTTTGTTTGTTGTCCCTATCCTTCATCCAATGACAAAGGCTGTTGTTCATGGAGTTCTTCATCATGATCGGTTTAATAATTAATATTATTTGGTTTTTATCTTTATTAATTATTAATTAAGTAGTCAAGAAGACTTATCGATCAGATTTGGATTTTAAAGATTCATATTTTTCTTGGGTACTATTATTGAAACTCCTAAAGATTCATTATTATCACAATCATTTGACTTTATGTTCTTCTTTGGATGCATGTCTTTAGTATATTATCACATAAATTATGTTGACAAAGGAGATATCTTTTGGCAAGTTACTAGATTTGGTCAAAAAAAAAAGATATAGATTTTGTACATGTTGTATAATGAAGATGAGTCAGGTAGGTGTATCTTGCAAAGAATTTTTTTTGAAAGCTTTGTTTGAATATACAGTTGATCCTTGTTAATTTGCTTTTCATTTAGCAAATGCCTCCTGACTTGTAAATTTTCCACCTTCTAGTGCTTGACGATTCTATTATATGCAGTACTTGTCATGTTAAGTTTTAAGTCTGAAATTCAGGTTGTTCAAGCACATGGTGAAGTATATTTTGCTCTTAACTGTATGTTCAAAATTGAATATATTGTATCATGATCTTGTGGTTCAATCATAATTTGGTGTTGACATGAATGATTATTTTATTTAAGTAATAATTTTGCAATTATGCATGTGCATAAGATTTTGGACATAATTCAGTTTTCTAAAATTTAGTCAACATTCAAATTTTTGGTGCCTTTTGTGACTAGCAATAGTCGTCTAATATTCTAAATAGACCCATTGAAACAAGATGTCGCCAAAGTGACCTCTCTTGCGTAGATGTTCTATGAGGGATGTTGGATGTTTGTGTGTGTAGATTCGTGCGAGCATTAACCGGCCCAAAGGAAGGTTAATACTTGGCCGAATTACACACATACTTGTGATGATAAATGTGTGACAATTATACGGTTTACATGTGAATAATAACCCGATCCAAAGATAGGCTTATTATTTGACATGACTTATTGTCAACATTTGATCATTACACCAAGAGTACCACTTGCAGTTAATATTACTGTCCAAAGACTTGATATTAATGATGTACTAGGTATCTTGAGATGGGGTTCACCACTATTTGAATTTGTTTGACTATATTTTACGCTTTGGTTATTAATTAGAGCATATTTGTTTATTTATTTTTTTGTTCTCTTTTAAGCTAGTGTTGCTACAATATCTACTAATCTGAACTCAATTTCAATACTTAACGGGACAAACTTCAAGGACTGGAAAGAGAACATATATATTGTTCTCGGCTGCATGGATCTAGACCTTGCACTTAGGATTGTGCGTCCCACTACTCCTAAGGATGATAGTTCATCTGGTGACAGAGCAAACTTCGAGAAGTGGGAACGCTCAAACCGCATGAGTCTAATGATCATAAAGCGTGGTATTCCAGAGGCATTCAGGGGTGCAGTATCTGATGAGGTTACTAATGCTAAACAATTCCTTGCTGAAATCGAGAAGCGATTTGCAAAGGATGATAAGGCGGAAACAAGCACACTTTTGTTGCGCTTGATTACCATGAAGTATAAAGGCAAAGGTAACATAAGGGAGTACATCATGGAGATATCTCATATTGCTTCAAAACTGCTCGACTTGTCGGATGACTTGCTCGTTTATTTGGTATTGCTCTCACTTCCTACACAGTACAATCAGTTTAAGGTCAGTTACAACTGTCAAAAGGAAAAATGGACTCTAAATGAGCTTATTTCGTACTGTGTACAAGAATAAGAGAGCTTGAAGCAAGATAAAACTGAAAGTGCTAATTTGGCTACCACTCCTAAAGACAAGTATACGAGCACTAAGAGAAAGAATACAGAAGCTACTAAGGGTCCAGTGCAAAAGAAACAACAAACTGAGGCCAATGGTTGTTTCTTTTGTGGCAAGCCGGGACACGTAAAGAAGGAATGTACAAAGTACCACGCATGGCGTATAAAGAAAAGTACATTTCTTAATTTGGTATGATTTAGCTTCAGTATTAAGAAATACATGGTGATTACATTTTGGTGCAACTACTCACATCAGTGTTTCTATGCAGGGTTGCTAGATCTACCGAAAGCCAATTGATGGTGAAAGACACATCTATGTGGGAGACGGCAAGTCGGTAGAAGCGGATGCAATAGGACAAATTTTTGATATTAGTTATTATTGGATTTGATAGACAATTTTATCTAAAGCTTTTATTGTACCGTCTTTTAGACGAAATTTAGTTTCAGTTTTCTTGTTTGACAATCTTATTTATCATTGTTCATTTGGGATCAATAAAGTTTGATCTATCTTTAAATTCAAAATAATGTTGGTATTATTTTTATTTTTAAATGTTCATGACATGCTATTATCACTTGAAACTATTGCGTCCTATAAAAAAATCTTGCATATGGAACCACGTGGTACTAAACACAAAAATAAAGAATTTTTTTTAGACAAGAAGTGTAATATTTTTTGAGGATGTTGAGATTGGGGGAGAAATAAAGTCAATGACATTGTCTTTGAGGAGGAATCGATTGCGATTTCTACTATCACTTTTGACGATGTGCAAGATTCTGTACCTGTCATTGATCCAGAAGTGAATTCAGAGCCTCAATAAGACAATGTCGAATTACCTCTATAAGTCGATGTTGAGCTACCTCAACAAGACAACATAAAGGCACCCCCTATTCAAGATAAGGTAATTGTTTCTGAAGAACAAACTCAACAACCTCAAGATAAGAGGAAGGGATTGTTTATTAAAGAGACTTTCTCTTCGGTTTCTTTGAAAGACTCTTTTAAACCAATCATAGTACTTGTTATATATTTTAATATTGAGCTACATCAAATGGATGTCAAAACGGTATTTCTCAATGGTAACATTGACGAAATAATTTATATGGTACAACCAGAAAACTTTGTGTCAGAAGACCCAAAGAATATGGTTCGCAAACTGACAGAATCTATTTATGGACTCAAGCATGTTTCTCGTCAAAGATACTTTAAGTTTTAACAAGTGACTATCTCGTTTGTTTTTGAGATGAACACTGTTGAAGATTGTGTGTATCACAAGTTCAGTGGGAGTAGAAATAATTTTCTGGTTTTGTATATTGATTGAAGTGTTCAATGCAAACCAGGTGACACATCTCGTTAAAGGAGACAAATTCAGTCTCAAATAAGTGCCCTAAGGTTAGCCTTAAAATTAAGAAAATACAATAGATTTTTTCTTCATGATCAGTTGTAGGGAGTCTAATGTATGCACAAGTATGTACGCGTCAGGATATTGCGTACATAATTCGGATGTTAGGCAGATATTTAAGCATATATGGATGGATCATTGGGTAGCAGCCAAACTACTTAAGTAATTAATAGAGAACAAGAAATTATATGCTCTTTGTAGGAGATGGAATAATTCTGGAGATCATAAGGTATTCCGACTCCGATTTTGTTGGATGCTAACACAGCAGGAGATCCACATCAGGTTATGCTGACTAATGGAGATATATTTTTGGATGAGTGTCAAATATGCACTCATAATTTCTTCCATCATGAAAGCAAGGTTTATAACATGATGTGGGATATCTATTCAGGAAATATGGTTGCGAAATTGTCACAAGGCTGCGCCTACAGTACGGTGTTGAAAGACCACATAAAATTATGGTGTGACAATAAATCAGCAGTACTGTATTCTAATAACAACAGAAACTTGTATAAGTCAAAGGATATTGACATAAAGTTTCTAGTTGTGAAGGAAAGAATTCAGAATGGTTATAGTTTCATATAGCACATTAGGACAAACTCCATGTTAGCGGATCCGCTCACAAAAGTATTATCGCCCAGGGTCTTTCATGAGCATACTGCTCATATGGGTGTTAATTAAGAATATGGCAATATAGTGAGAGTTTGTATTTTATATTTTTGGGTGCTATTTGGTTTTGGACACATTTATGTATTAAAGTATTTTGGATATTTATCTGATCAGATATATGAAAATTCAGTTCATTCTGTTTTCATTATGTTAAAGTATTGATCTCATTAAATTTAAGGAGGACCAGTTGGAAATAGACATGTATTGATCACATTGCGTATAATTTTCATGCTACGCATCCATGATTGATCTATGTCGTTTAGCTATATTGGTATATGTGACCATTGATGGTTTAGTTACGCTATATGTGACGGAGGCCGCTTTGATCCGATGTTGATATGGTTAATGGACGAGATTGTCCGGATATACCCTAAGGATTAAGATAGCAATTTATGAGCTCACTAAGGTTAACACAATTATAAGGTTACATATGTGGCCCATTGGGAGATTGTTGGAATTATTCAATAATTATGGGGCCACACATGTAAAATTAATTATGTTTGGGCTATCTAAATAATTAAGCCAAATTAAAGTGGTATATTTGGAAAATTGGCTTAAGGGTATAATTGTCATGGAATTAATGTGTAGATACCGGAGATAATTCTAATTTGATGAGGGGCCAAATTAGAAATATCACAACACACAAATCTATATATATGTGTATTCATTAGGGTTATGGTCCCCAACTCATACGGCCACCAAGAGAGGGTTTTCTCTATTCTCTTCTGCATCCCCATCAACAAAGAGAGGAACAAAGACTTCAACTTTGTTATTAAGGATCGTAGCGGGTTGGAAGATCAAACCCCATAAAGAGACGTCTTCTTCAAGATCCATCAAGCAAAGACAATTGGATTCAGGTACGCTTTCGTATTTAGTTTTGTTCTTCATCTCATGAATCGACAGGGTACAATAAAATTCTAACACTCCTCTGTTGACGACTGTTCTTGATGATCAGAGTCGACTCCTCCTGTGAACATCACCGTCAATCTTCAGCAACCGGTGAGTCGTTCCTTCCTTTGAATTAATTCTGTTTGATTGATCTCGATCGGTTGATTCTTGGTTCCTTTTGATCTGGAGTGATCAAACGATGGCTCTATGGTTATGTTTTGGAAATGTCGATGAAGGAAAATCAAATGAAACTCTAATATATGCTTTTTGTTCCTGAGCACCAGGTGATCGAGAGTTTGCCTCTGAGGATTCTT
The DNA here is from genome assembly GCA_029216955.1 of Iris pallida. NCBI lineage: Eukaryota > Viridiplantae > Streptophyta > Magnoliopsida > Asparagales > Iridaceae > Iris > Iris pallida. The sequence goes on from JANAVB010002393.1 coordinate 1,752,132, forward strand.
GATACTCTGTTTGGACTGGATCGGACACAGCGCATCGGGTATCAACTTGTGGAGGACACATGTATATTTATTTCTCCTATATTCATTTCCTAAAAGATAGGTCGGCGTGTGTGTGGTACTGGAACTATGAGCAGTTCTGTGTGTGTCCAAGATTAGTCTGTGCTAGAAAAAGCTGATATCGGGTGTTGTGTCCAGTAGACACTGAAATCGTGTCGACTCTTCTCGACGCAATGTGTTCAGCAGTGCTGGAACTTTAGTTGGGGCGGGGAGTTTTGGATTCAAATGAAATTAGAAGGCGGGATGTTTAATTGATGGGTTGTTTCTAAATGTAAATAACGGATGGGCCCTGTAGGCTTTGGATTTAATTTATGAGATTTAGATTTTCATAAACACTAGATGTTTGGACTAGTCTATGTATAGGCTGAACCAGGATTAGCAACATGGGTTCTGGCTAGTAAGGATTCGGCAGGAATTAATGCTAAGATGTGCCCAAGATTCAGAATCTAGTGGACTAGAGTCCAATATCCTATTCATAAAAAGAAACAAATAATTTGTCTTGGGCCGTGGGTTTAATGTCAAGTTTAATTAGTAGGTTAATAGGGAATGGGCTGGCCAATAGAGGGTTATTTTACTAAGAAAGAATTAAAAAGTAATAGAAAGAGGCAGTAGCAGTTGACTGGGCCTAGCAGACTCTGGTTATTGGGCCAGAGACTATATTATAGTAGGGATTGTATGCATGGTGTTTAAGGTCTGCTCTAGGATTGGCTTGACAGTTTTGGACTTATTTCTTGGACTCCCTATCGGGCCAGGGCAATGGCAGGCTCTTGAGTTTTGGAATTTAGGGTCACTTTTAAGTCAGTAAAATAAATTGGGCTTTAAACTCTGGGCTTGATTGGACTTGGCTTTATGGGCTTATATTTGGTTAAAGGGCTAAGATTAACAGTTAGGTTCCAATAACCAATGTAGGGACCATTATACAGTAAGCCAGCTAGGGTTGTCTCCATAATCCTTATTGATTTAATAATTGCTAGTAGTAGACTTGTTTGTGAAGAATTAGGCTTGGTTGTTTTATACAAAAGTTATTAACTGAGAGTTTAGAATAGAGGCCTAGATTAAATAAGAAAAGGATTGAAGAGTTGGACCAAGCCAATAAATAGGCCATTTGGGAATAGGTTTACTAGTAGGGAGTTGTTGAGAAAACAAGAGTTTAGGTTGTAGATTAATAACTTTTTAGAATAATTATCTCGAAGACATGTTGTGTCTCTTTGACACAGATTTGTCTCTGGACCCTTGAACTTTGGACTTGACATCTACAACAATTCAGACAAGTACAGCGACTTGAGCTCTTTAGTTTGTATTATGTCTTGGTTCATGTTCTCATGTTGGACACAAGATTGGCACGATTGCATTGTGCTCATTGATCGTAGTGCTTCATTGATTGTCTTGCGGGGATCGGGAGAATATTGACTAGTGTGTGACCACACCCCCTTAGCTAGGTTATTGTGAATAGCCTAATCGTATACCTCACGTACAATTAAGCTGCACCTTATTGTGATAGTGGTTTCCAGCCGGTCACACATTAGATAATATTTTAAATTCACTATTGCATTAATTATCTTGTTCATTGTTACAGTTCTTGTACTCTTGTTTCATATTGTAGGTTAGTCCATATCATTACTTGTGTATTTCAGATTTACTTTGTATAGTGTTTCTTGTCGGGGTTGTACTTTGCTCCTTTTCTGACTAGATATGTTGCAGGTGAGACTAACTGGGACTGCTACCCTAGCCACTATGGATCACTGTAGGGGATAATATATGCTGGAGCATATGTTATTCAGGAGTAGAGACTTGGCTTGGATATAGGAACCTTTTGTATAGATTTATATATCTGTTCTACTGTTGTATCTGGATGACTGTATTAATAATAGTTTAGGGTTGTCTTACTTTTATCGGATTTGTTTTCGAACATCTAATGTAAAGGTGTATAACAAAGTATAGTGATATCTATGATGGTCGTGGTGATTTGTGTTCTGGCAACGTGCTTTAGAAGCTGTAATGAGTGTGATTGATCGTATTCAGTAATGATTTATGAGATTTATATACAGCTTACTACGTTGTGTCTATAACGTAGGCTGGGCGTGTCCGACTCGTATCCGATTATTCGGGAGCGACTCGTGACATGTTTTTAGTGGTGGCCCATGCAGGTCAGTCCTAATAGTACTTAGGTTATAGAATGCTATTAGTGAACCTACGAAACTAAAAAAAACTCATCACAACATAGGATCAGGGAAAAATGGTTATGGTTATTTTTTTTATTAAGTTTGCTTATTATCCTATAGTTTAGGTTATATTTAACCAGTTTTCTATTTTTAGGATGGTTCGGACATACAACACCGAGATTATCGAGTCCTCTGTACTTGAGGCTTCTGAGCTTATTATCTATAGATTTTGCTAGTAGAAATATTTGATTAATAATATTTGATCTTTTCATTAGATTTTCTCTTAGCACCTAGATTGTTTTTCTTCTAAAAACTTTCTTGTTTTATATTCAAGACTTTGTTTGCTATTCAAGACTTTGTCTCCTATTCAAGATCGGTTTCTGTAGTCACTTTGTCTTACTGTTGTTTCTTAGTACCTAATAAAATCCCTTGTTTTCTAAGAACAGATAACTTCGCTTTCTATTATGATTAGGACTTAGAACTTGTTTAAATTTTTCAGTAGCTCCTTTGGAATTCCTATGGATAAAGTTGAGAAAATATTTGACTACCTACTATGACGTTGCAGATATGCATTGCAGTCATTTATCTGGATTATGGAGACCGCGAGTTCACTGCATTCAGCTGCGCACTGGCGATGCATAGGCTCTAAGTCAAAGTAATTTCAGGTATTCATAGGTTCTCAAATATTTTTTAGGCCGTGAACTAAAATCGTAAAATTTGGGTCTCTTGAGTTATTCAGACAACATTGTATAAAGTTGATAGAATATTTGGCAATCCATCATTATTTGAGCTATGAAACCAAAGTTTCACTGCAGCCAGATGCATATTGGCGGGGCATGAACTCTAGAGAAAGTGACTTCAGATATGTATGATTTTCGGATACTATTAAGACTACATCCATGTTTTGTCTCTTATCGCCATTGACAAACTTTACTGAAGTTATCTTGATTTGTTTAAAATTTTGACTTTATTGAAAGTCCTACCAGCTAAATCAAATTTTCGAAAATCATTTCTATTTCCATAAGATTCATATAGAAATTTCATTAATTTCTTGAACTCATTAGCACTGTTTTTCAACACCTACTGGCTCAATCTTTTTCATGGTTCTATCCTTAATCGTGATTAACCCTTAACCCTGATTTTGCCATTTCGATTAATTTAGGCCATGCCTAAGCAATTTTTTTTTATCATGCATAGGTCACTATTCTATCCTTGATTATGTTTTTCGTAACTATATCGCTTTGGTACTATTTTAAATTATGCCATTTTTAATTTCTATATCTGATTATTCTAAATCGTGCCATTTTTAATTTCTTGGTCATTATAGAATATTTATAAATATTTTTCCAGATTAAAAGTGATATTTATATGTTAATAATATATTACTTTTATAGGTAGATTTAATACTATATATGTTATATTAACTAGAATAGTCAATATGACTAGTTTTGTTATAAATATATTATTAAGGTCTATATATGGTAAGTCCATATATAGTAAGTTATTAGTGTATTATTAATAGTAGAATATTTATTATTGCCGTACGTGACGGAAGTAGCGAGGACTTTGGAGTTGGTCAGGTAGATACACAGACAGAGGTTACAGGCAAGTATACCTTGCCAATGTTCTAGTTATTTATTATTATTATTCTTTATTATTGTATTAGTTTCTTGTTATAGACATAGTGTACGTATGATTAGTAGGTACTTAGCGTATGAATTGATTCGGGTGTCGATATCAGTACATTGACATTGGGTATAAATCCTAGATATTGAGATATCACATTCGTGTTTATTGACACGATGGACCACCAGATACAGACACGATGGATAATGATGATATGATACCGAGTCTGACATGAGATATTCGTGGCTAGGGACTCTGTGACAACATGTAGTACTCGCTCGCGTGACTTGTTAATGGTAAATGATTCATACTTGACTTGACTGGATAGTTCTAGAGCATAGGCTGGGAAGGACTCTACCAAAATATTCGATCGTCTAGGCTCGTGGTCGTGCTTCCTTGTATGGAGCATGTTTACTTGCATATTGACATGGTCTCTGCAACAGAGCTATGGTATTATTTGATTGTTCGTCTATCGCTATCACATCACGGTGCCATGGTGATTGCCTGTATGACTGAGCCTGGTATTAGGATTGTCCTCAACTGCATACTTGTACGTAGACTGGTAGATACCCTTTGTTCATTTACTTTTACTGTTATATTGGCATATTTTTTTGTACCTTGCTGTGCCCCTGAGGAGCTGGTAATCTCTCCAGGTAGTAGTCATGCAGAGCGAGTCTGTTAATCATGGAGCTATTGCTATATCCAGATCGAGTATTTTCTCATGCTTTCATATTGTTTCCTTTGTTTATACTATGCTTTTAGCTTAGCTTTATAGACCCATATCGTTCTACGGATCTAATCGAACATGTATGTTATTGGAATACAGACCATAATATATATTGTTCATTTCTGATTTACTTACTCTGTGAATTGAGGTAGATAGATTTATAGTTGTTTGATAGATAAAAATTATAACACCTAGACAGCTTATACGTATTTGAGTCGGGATGGAGTCCACTCGATACGTAGCTGGCATGTATACGATCTTCTAGTCATACGTATTTTGGGACTAGGGAGTTACTTATTTTTTCGGTTACCCATGCAGGTCAGAGCATATAGTTTTGGTTATGTTACTGTGTCGAACGAGCCTGTAATAGGATATTATATTAGGATCTCAGTCTACAATTGCTTTGAAAATCCATTTTTATTTATCCATTGCCTTTAGAACTCATAATTGATGTTGATCATCCTTCTTATACTCCTTGCTTGGACAATCGTCTTTTCCTATTTCGGAAGGACGAATACTCATGCTTGATGAACCATTTGGATTATAACCCAACATTTGATAGAACATAGTTGGTAGAAGTGTTTTAAAAAGGAAGTAGTTATCTAAGATAGTAAGGGTTTAGATAGACATCTCAAATAAATAAACTGTGTAGAACCATTATTGTCTAAAGTTTTGTTTGAAGAAGATAGGAACCCATGCTTTACAAGACTAGGTAAATAGTTAAGGTGGGTAGAATTTCATAGGCACTTCCCAAGGCATAAGTTAGAGTATAGTATAGTATGAAGCCTAACCTTAATAAGCAATCATAAAATCATTGGACTAAATCTTGCTATTTTTTGTCTGAGATAAGGCTTAGATTAGAAGTACTAGAGGAATTATTATCTAACGATAGTGTCAAGATGGTTAGTAATCTATGGGTGTTAGATAGAGTAAGAAGATCTAAGTGGAATAGACGATTAACTCTATACCTGGTAAGACTAGTCTTGAAATGACCTATAAAAGGATAGGACAAGAAAGATGACCAATATGTTTATGTAGTCGTTTAGTTCTAGACAATAAGGACTACGACATCATTCTGGGAATAGATTGGCTCGGCCCCTGTAATGCCACCATCGACTGTGTCAGAAATACAGTCACCTTCTGTATACCTGAAGTGCTTGAATTCTGTTATTCGTGTGGTAAAGCGTCATCGACCTGCATGGTGATCTCGGCAATATCTACTCAACGGATGCTGCATTCCGGATGTGAAGGCTATCTTGCGTCCGTTCGAGACATCAGACAGGATGGTACAAATACAGGTCAGACCAACGTTGTGGCAGAATTCCCAGACATGTTTTCGAACGAGCTGTCCGGCATGCCACATGATCGAGAGATTAAGTTCACCATTGACACATTCTTCGATACCCGATCTATCTCTAAAGCTTTATACAGAATGGCCTTCACAAAACTAAAGGAGTTCAAAATACAGTTGCAAGAGCTGCTCGATAAGGGATTCATACGACCTAACATTTTGACATGGGGAGCGCCCATATTGTTTATCAAAAAGAAGAACGGCTCAATGCGTCTTTGTATCGACTATTAAGAGCTGAACAAAGCCACCGTCTGGAATAAATATCTATTGTCCCGCATAGACAACCTGTTCTAACAGTTACAAAGTACAACGGTGTTTTCAAAAATTAATCTTCGCTTGGATTATCATAACTCAAGATCAAGCTGGATAATGTGTCGAAGTTAGCCTTTCGTACTCGATACGACCATTACGAGGCCGTTCAGCCTAACGAATGCCCCAGGTGCTTTTATAGATTTAATGAATCAGGTGTTTCCACCATTTCTCGACAAGTTCGTGTAGTCTTCATCGACAATATACTCGTCTACTCGAAGGATAAGTTGCAACACGCTGAGCATCTGCAGACTGTGCTTCAGACCCTTCGAAAAAAATTAGTTGTACGCGAAACAGAGCAAGTATGAATTTTGGCTAAGCAGCGTCATATTCTTTGGACACATTATTTCATCCGAAGGCATAACAGTCTACCAAAAGAAAGTTGAAGCCGTTGTCGATTGGAAACGACCAGCGTCAATCGACGAGATTCGAAGCTTCCTTGGCTTAGCATGATACTACCGATGCTTCATGAAAGACTTCGTGAAGATCGCATCGCCTCTGACTCGCCTAACCTAGAAATGAGTCATTTTTGAATGGTCGGACGACTGTGAAGCTTCCTTCCAGGAGTTAAAGCAACGGCTCGTCTTGGCCCCGGTACTTGCACTTTCCGAAGGGACTGAGGGATTCCAGATATTCAGTAATGAGTCCGGACAGGGTTTGGGGTGTATGTTGATGCAACGGAACAAGGTAATATCTTTTGCTTCACGATAGCTAAAGCCAAACGAGAAGAACTATCCTACCCATGACCTGGAGTTAGCGTCGATTGTGTTCGCATTAAAATTGTGGCATCACTATCTTTTTGGTTTGGCGTGCGTAATCTATATGAATCAAAAGAGCCTCAAGTATCTATTTATGCAGAAGGAGCTGAACTTGTGGCAAAGATGTTGGCTTGAACTAATCAAAGACTACGATTTGACTATTGACCATATGCCGAAAAAGGGAAATATTGTGGCAGATGCTCTGAGTCGGAAGTATATTGCCTCACTATCCAATGACCGCAGATTGATACATGACTTAGAAGAGATAGGTATCGACCTCCGGGTTCGATTCACGGATGTGCAGTTGGCACAGTTGTAGTTAAAGCCGAGCCTTCGAGAAAAAGATCAAGACTGCTCAGAAGGACGATCCGTACCTGAAGAAAATACGGGAGCTAATTTCGACATGTAGGACGACCGATTTTACGGAATATGAAACCGGCATGCTTCGATTAAAGGGTCGTCTATGCATTCTGGATGATTCATAACTTAGAAAGGAGATATTGACGGAGGCGTACTACGCGAAATACACCTTGCATTCAGGCAGCACAAAGATATACAAGGACCTCCGTACGACCTTCTGGTGGCACAAAATGAAGAGAGATGTGACCCTTTTCGTGTCGCAATGCATGTCCTGTCAGCAGGTAAAAGCTGAACATTAGTGGCCGGGCGGGGAGATACAGAATCTGGAAATTCCAGAATAGAAGTGGTAGAACGTATGCATGGATTTTATTGTTGGTCTTTCGAAGACGCCATGGGGAAGAGATGTCATCTAGGTCAACGTCGATCGACTAGCCAAGTCATGGCACTTCATTGCCATTAAAGTTAATTGGAGCGTTGATCGCCTGGCTCAGATTTATCTTGACGAGATAGTGTAGCTGCACTGAGTCCCTATATCCATCCTCTCCGATCATGATGGACGATTTCCATCGCGCTTTTGGAGTAGCCTTCAGTCGGCTCTAAGCACTAAGTTACAGTTCAGCACAGCTTAGCTTACCATGTAGTGTCCCGCTCCTAGCGGTTCACTATGTAAGGCTTGTGGCTTGGCTAACTCGGTCGAAACCGAGTTTGGGGAAAACTTACCGTCAGCACCGAATCGATCACGGACAAGTGCATAAGAACCTTTCCAACTAATGGATTGGTTTCTCTTGAAATGCGTCCAAGAGTTTTCTCTGGATGTTTTGCTGCTGGTTTTGCTGCTTGGTTTTGATGGATGCTTTTCTGAACGATTTTCGGTGATTTGATTCTTGTCCATTTTCATCGATTTGCATAGCATTCATTCTTGAGAATTCTGAGAGAAGAGAACACAACGAGATGGATTATTAACCAAACTTTTGGTGCCAATGCAGACTGACGCGTGACGGAAGGCTAAGCGTGCAAGTGTTTCTCTCTCTCTCGGTGATTCTCTAAATTGGTGAGTGTGGATCTCTGTGGTGGTATGTCCCTCTCGCTATTCCTTCATGCCAACTAAATAATTGTTTTGCAACATCCGTTGATTGATATCAAATTGCTAATGCCACAAGTCAATACCACTAAGAAGTTAGAGATTGAACATTAAAATGAATGCTAGTCCATAGAACATTGAAATGAATGCTAGTCCCTTGAACATTGAAATGAAATGAATTGATGCCTATAAGGGTAGAATATGAAATGTTGAGAATGAATATGTGCCTAGTATTTCAATATTCTATGCACACTATAATTGCTTAAGTCGGACACACACACATTCGCATGACCGGGGACAACTTGTATACAAGGGGGTGACTGCTTCCTCGGACGGTATGCCCAGCACTGGGGCCGATCCGACCATAGAGGAAGTGTAAGCGTACTTTAAGGGTACGTGGTATCGGGACATTTCATTAGGGCTTGCAACCCGAGTGAAATGGCGCGCCGATTACCTTTCGAAGTCCTATATGGCAAACGTCCGAACTGGTGCACTAACACCAATGGTCATGTTGTAAGGATGTATGCTAATCAATGTCTTATGCAGGGGCGGTAAGTATATTATTATTATCCTGTATCTTGTGCAGGAAAGCTGGATTCGGCCAATGGTAAAGTAAACATGGTTTATTCCATGTTACATTATTGTGATTTACTCTGAATGTTGCCTGTCCCTAATAAGTTCATATCTTTAAAATGCTTGTCATTAATAAAATGTTGGTTTAGCTGAGTGGGCCAACGGGGCTCACCAGCGCATTGTTATAATGTGCTGACCCCTCCTCCACAGGTACTGGAGAAGGCTCAGGCGCACGTCCGAATTAAAGCTTTCTGAACTGCTGTTTCCATTCAAGTTGTTTTCCCTAAAGACGCACAAAGTATTGCGGAGTTTTCAAAGATAGTTGCTTATATTTCAAAGTACTAAAGGGGCATGATGTATGGAACGGAAAATTATTTCATGGCAGCCTATCAGTTGTACTTCTTTTCATGAATCAATGTAGCCGAAATGGCATTTCAAATATTATCGAGAAAAGTTGTATTCTGACTACAATTATGAATAAAATGAGTATTTCTTCTTCCTATATTGTGTCTCAATGTTCTGCAGCTGTGGCTTATTTTCAATTGTTTCAAAAAATGATATAAATGTGCATGTTCTAGCCTTGTACAAGTGCAACTCCAGACTTGTACGGCATCACGCCTTAGCGAGGACGATCGAGATTCGGCGTGAATCGAAGCAAAGCGAGCGATTCCCCGAATCGGGGCGTGACAAGTTTGTATCAGAGCATGGTTTAGAATCCTCGGATTTTAAAAATATTTTTCGAAAAAGGAAGTCTTGATGCAAATTTTCTCGATTGATGGTGTCGATAGCGCTGGCATGAAATAATTTTCCATAAAATAAGCCCATAAATATTTTATGAGTGCTAATGGAATTATTTCTTTGTTGTAGAATGACTAAGGGTGATAGCTCAAAGACGAATTCATCGTTGGACCCGATTGAGAAACTGATTAAGCAAATGGAGGCTCAGAGGAAGCAGAGTGAAGCTCAACATCGCGCGCTTCAGGAGCAGCTTTAGTATCAGTTTCAGGAGCAGCTGGATGCTCAACAAAAACAAGTGGACAGTCTAACTCAGATTGTCACCAAGCTGACGGCAGATTCCAATGTTTCTGCAAAGGCCGCAGTAACCGAGACCGTGGAAGTGCCGACAGAGAAATCTGAGACGCCGACACGGAAGAGACCGAGCTTCAAGTTCTCTGAATTTAAGAGTTGCGACCCGTCCAAATTTAATGGGAAAGAGGAGCCAGATGAGGTGATGGGCTTCTTGAACACACTGGAGGGCTATTTCCGAATGTTAGAGATTCAGGGCAGTAAGAGAGTGGAGTGTGCCGCTGTACAACTTCGTCTCAAGGCCCAGGAATGGTGGATTTCGTAGAGACAGGCACTTTGCAAAAATAGTCCGGATATGAAGATGTCTAGGGAGGCCTTCAAGCAGGCTTTCATTACCCAATTCATTCCACCTGCCGTCCGTCAACAAAAAGAGAATGAGTTTATTGCACTTCGACAAGGCAGTATGTCAGTGCATGACTACGAGACAGAATTTTTGAAGAGAGTCGCATTCGCTGGGTACATGGTACCGAATGACGATGCCAAGCGAGGGAGATTTGTGCAAGGCCTGAATAAGGGCCTGGAGCGGGATGTTTTAAGTCGGAAGTGTACGTCATACAGAGAGGCGTACGAAACAGCTCTCGAGATGGAGAGATTTCATCGATCAACTAGTCGTGGGATGACACAGAACTACCAAGGCAATAACCAGAAACGACCTTGTCTGCAGGAAGGAATGACGCACCTAAGCGTCATAATACTAGTGACAACAGAGGGCATCAACAACAGCTGCCACGTTGCAATAAATGCAGTCGAGTGGGACACCGTACTGAAGAGTGTCGCACGGGGTGTTATAAATGTGGCGACATGGACCATAAGGCAGCTGAATGCGGAGGCAGGGGAGGAAATCAGTATCCTCCTCGTGGAAATAACAACAATCACTATCGTAGAAATAACAACAATCACAATCGTGGCTAAGCGCCACCAGCCTTGCCAGCTCCAACTGGGAATGCACCGAATCAACAAGGTGGCCAAGCAAGGGTTTATGCCTTGACTCAGGCAGAGGCCCAGACCGCAGAGAATGTCATAACAGGTATGTTGCTGTATAAAGGCATACCTGCAAGAGTACTTTTTGATTCTGGTGCTACTCATTGCTTTATCTCTTCTGATTTTGCAACGGAAAATAAATTTTGTATGACTCAACTAAAGACACCATTGTGTGTTAGTACTCCTTCGGGAGTAGATATGCCTGCAACTTTGATTTGCAGGGATGGCTACATTAAAATTGGAGGCAAGACTTTATCTTTGGACGCAATTGTACTCGACATCAAAGAGTATGATATCATATTGGGAATGGACTGGCTCAGCGCCTGTCATGCAACTATCGACTGTGCGGATAAGAGAGTTGTGTTTCGCCTACCCGGAGAAACGGAATTCTCTTATTCGTGCGGCTCAGCGTTCCAAGGACCCATGGTCATATCAGCAGTTACAGCAAGGCACATGCTGTACTCAGGGTTTGAAGGCTTTCTCGCTTCTGTCCAAGACACTCGAATGAAGAGTGTAGGCTCGAATCAGACCAAAATTGTGGCAGAGTTCCCCGATGTGTTTTCGGACGAAATACCTGGAATGCCGCCGGATAGAGAAATTGAATTCACAATTGATACATTCCCGGATACTCGTCCGATATCAAGAGCACCGTACAGGATGGCTCCGGCAGAATTGAAGGAACTAAAGGTACAGCTATAAGAATTACTAGACCGGGGATACATTCGCCCAAGTGTATCTCCATGGGGAGCTCCAGTGCTGTTTGTAAAGAAGAAGGATGGGACGATGCGGCTATGCATCGATTATAAAGAACTGAATAAGGCAACCATCCGTAACAAATATCCCTTGCCAAGAATAGATGATCTGTTCGATCAGCTACAAGGGGCGACCGTGTTTTCTAAAATTGATCTTCGTTCAGGATACTATCAGTTGAAGATAAGACCCGAAGATGTTCCTAAGTCAGCATTCCGTACAAGATACGGACATTATGAGTTTTTGGTTATGACATTCGGCTTGACCAATGCTCCAGCGGCCTTTATGGATTTAATGAATAGAGTGTTTCGACCATTCTTAGACAAGTTCGTTGTCGTGTTCATCGATGACATCTTGATCTACTCAAAAGACAGGGAGACTCATGTCGAACACTTGAGGGAAGTACTTCAGACGATGCGGGACAACCAGCTCTATGCAAAACTAAGCAAGTGCGAGTTTTGGATGAACAGCGTGTCGTTCTTTGGACATGTTGTTTCGGCAGAAGGTGTTGCCGTTGACATAAAGAAGATTGAGGCAGTTGTGGACTGGAAGCAGCCTGCATCAGCTAGTGAGATACGGAGTTTCCTTGGTTTAGCCGGGTACTACCATAGATTTGTGAAAGACTTCTCGAGAATCGCATCGCCTTTGACTCGCCTCACCCAGAAGGGAGTCGTATTTAAGTGGACCGATGACTGTGAGAGTAGTTTCCAAGAACTCAAGCGGCGGCTCGTCACAGCTCTAATTTTAGCACTTCCGAAAGGCTCCGAGGGATTTCAGATCTACAGTGACGCATCGGGACTTGGTTTGGGATGTGTTCTCATGCAACGTGGGAAGACAATATCTTATGCTTCGAGACAACTCAAACAGCATGAGAAGAATTATCCAACACATGATTTAGAACTAGCGGCGATTGTGTTCGCGTTAAAATTGTGGCGACACTATCTCTATGGTGTGTCCTACGAGATCTTTACGGATCACAAGAGCCTGAAATACATATTCACGCAAAAGGAATTGAATTTGAGGCAGCGGCGTTGGTTAGAATTGATTAAGGACTATGACTTGACAATCTCCTACACGCCGGGTAAAGGAAATGTGGTAACTGATGCCTTGAGTCAAAAATTTGTTGGGTCCCTAACAGTAGCAAAAGAGGTACTACGAGATCTTGAAGAGATGGGCATCGAGTTCAGGATTCGTCCGCAGAATGTGCAGTTGGCTCAGTTACAACTTGAGCCGAGTCTCCAGGGAAGGATTAAGATTGCTCAGAAGGATGACCCGTTTCTGCAGAAGATACGCGAGTTGATTCTAGCAGGAAAGGCGTCAGACTTTACCGTTGAAGATGACACTATTCGTGTCAAGGAAAGATTGTGCGTCCCTAGGGATGAGAACATCAGGAAGGAAATACTGACCGAGGCTCATTTCGCGAAGTATTCCTTGCATCCGGGAAGCACGAAAATGTATAAAGATCTGCGCACAACATTTTGGTGGCATGGCATGAAGAAGGATGTGGCGCTATTTGTGTCACAATGTATGGATTGTCAGCGTGTGAAGGCCGAACACCAACGGCCAGGCGGAGAATTACAAAATTTGGCTATTCCACTGTGGAAGTGGGATAATATCTGTATGGATTTTATAGTCGGCTTGCCAAGAACTCAGAAGGAAAATGATGCGATTTGGGTTATCGTGGATAGATTAACCAAGTCGGCACATTTCATTCCAATAAAAGTTATATGGGGAGTAGAACGGTTGGCTCAGATCTACATAAACAAAATTGTCCGATTGCATGGGGTGCCAGCTTCTATAGTATCGGATAGAGACGGAAGATTCTTGTCGCGATTTTGGATAAGTCTGCATTCGACAATAGGCACAAAGTTGAACTTCGGTACGGCTTACCATCCGCAGACTGATGGTCAGACAGAGAGAGTAAATCAGATTCTTGAAGATATGTTGAGATTGTGCGTGCTCGATTCGAAGACAAATTGGGACGCACATCTCACATTAGCAGAGTTTGCCTATAACAACAGTTATCAGATAAGTATCCAAATGGCCCCGTACGAAGCCTTATATGGACGGAAATGTCGATCACCGATATGCTGGATGAAGTCGGTGAACGGCAAGTGCTCGGACCAGAACTTGTGGAACAGGCCGTCGAGAGGGTTCGTTTAATTCGAGAAAGACTTAGAGTTGCTCAAAGTCGACAGAAGAGTTATGCAGACGTACATCGACGACCTTTGGAATTCACAGCAGCGATCATGTCTTCTTGAAGGTCACACCCATTCGAGGTGTGATGCGGTTTGGAATGAAAGGAAAGCTAAGCCCGAGATTCGTTGGACCCTTCAAGATTTTGGAGAAGGTAGCCTCAGTGGCTTATCGACTAGCACTACCTCCGGCTCTGGCTGATGTGCACGATGTCTTCCATGTATCTCAACTGCGGAAGTACGTGCATGATCCAAGCCATGTAGTGAACTTCGATCAGTTACAGCTGAGCGCTGACCTATCCTACACTGAAGAGCCTGTCCAGATTTTGGACAGGAAGGAGAAAGTTTTACGGAATCGGACAGTATCCTTGGTCAACGTGCTGTGGCGGAACCATGATGTCGAGGAGTCGACGTGGGAATTAGAGGAAGAGATGCGGGTGAAATACCCATCGCTGTTTGATAATTTTGATGTAGGACTTTTGCTTTAAGTTTCGAGGACGAAACTTTTTCTTAGTGGTATATTATGTAGTGTCCCGCTCCTAGCGGTTCACTATGTAAGGCTTGTGGCTTGGCTAACTCGGTCGGAACCGAGTTTGGGGAAAACTTACCGTCGGCACCGAATCGATCACGGACAAATGCATAAGAACCTTTCCAACTAATGGATTGGTTTCTCTTGAAATGCGTCCAAGAGTTTTCTCTGGATGTTGTGCTGCTGGTTTTGCTGCTTGGTTTTGATGGATGCTTTTCTGAACGATTTTCGATGATTTGATTCTTGCCCATTTTCATCGATTTGCATAGCATTCATTCTTGAGAATTCTGAGAGAAGAGAACACAACGAGATGGATTATTAACCAAACTTTTGGTGCCAATGCAGACTGACGCGTGACGGAAGGCTAAGCGTGCAAGTGTTTCTCTCTCTCTCTCGGCGATTCTCTAAATTGGTGAGTGTGGATCTCTATGGTGGTATTGTCCCTCTCGCTATTCCTTCATGCCAACTAAATAATTGTTTTGCAACATCCAATGCCACAAGTCAATACCACTAAGAAGTTAGAGATTGAACATTGAAATGAATGCTAGTCCATAGAACATTGAAATGAATGCTAGTCCCTTGAACATTGAAATGAAATGAATTGATGCCTATGAGGGTGGAATATGAAATGTTGAGAATGAATATGTGCCTAGTATTTCAATATTCTATGCATACTATAATTGCTTGAGTCGGACACACACACATTCGCCTGACCGGGGACAACTTGTATACAAGGGGGTGACTGCTTCCTCGGACGGTATGCCCAGCGCTGGGGCCTATCCGACCATGGAGGAAGTGTAAACGTACTTTAAGGGTACGTGGTATCGGGACACTTCATTAGGGCTTGCAACCCAGTGAAATGGCGCGCCGATTACCTTTCGAAGTCCTATATGGCAAACGTCCGAACTGGTGCACTAACACCAATGGTCATGTTGTAAGGATGTATGCTAATCAATGTCTTATGCAGGGGCAGTAAGTATATTATTATTATCCTGTATCTTGTGCAGGAAAGCTGGATTCGGCCAATGGTAAAGTAAACATGGTTTATTCCATGTTACATTATTGTGATTTACTCTGAATGTTGCCTGTCCCTAATAAGTTTATATCTTTAAAATGCTTGTCATTAATAAAATGTTGGTTTAGCTGAGTGGGCCAACGGGGCTCACCAGCGCATTGTTATAATGTGCTGACCCCTCCTCCACAGGTACTGGAGAAGGCTCAGGCGCACGTCCGAATTAAAGCTTTCTGAACTGCTGTTTCCATTTAAGTTTTTTTCCCTAAAGACGCACAAAGTATTGCGGAGTTTTCAAAGATAGCTGCTTATATTTCAAAGTACTAAAGGGGCATGATGTATGGAACGGGAAATTATTTCATGGCAGCCTATCAGTTGTACTTCTTTTCATGAATCAATGTAGCTTAAATGGCATTTCAAATATTATCGAGAAAAGTTGTATTCTGACTACAATTATGAATAAAATGAGTATTTCTTCTTCCTATATTGTGTCTCAACGTTCTGCAGCTGTGGCTTATTTTCAATTATTTCAAAAAATGATATAAATGTGCATGTTCTAGCCTTATACAAGTGCAACTCCAGACTTGTACGGCATCACGCCTTAGTGAGGACGATCGATTCGGCATGAATCGAAGCAAAGCGAGCGATTCCCCGAATCGGGGCGTGACATACCCTCCCCAGACCGACGGCCAAACGGAACGTGTAAATCAGATTCTTGAAGACATGTGCAATTAACTTCAAGCAAAGTTGGGATGTTCATCTACCTCTGGCCGAATTTGCATATAACAAAATCTATCAATCCAGCATCTTGATGGCACCGTACGGAGCTTTGTACGGACGAAAATGCAGATCACCCATTTGCTGGAACGAATTCGGGAAGCGACAGATTCTCGGCCCGGAGCAGGTGGAACAGACTGTACAAAAAGTTTTGCTCATTCGGGAAAGATTAAAGACTGCACAGAGTCGATAGAAAAGTAATACGGATGTCCATCATCGACCCCTCAAATTTGTAGAAGGCGATCACGTATTCCTTAAAGTGACGCCCACGAGGGGAGTTACCTGGTTTGGTGCAAAGAAAAAGTTGAGTTCGAGATTTGTTAGGCCGTTCGAGATACTCAAGCGAGTCGCCCCAGTGGCCTATCAAATTTCCCTACAACCAGGTTAGCGGATGTGTACGACGTCTTCAATGTCTTTCAGCTGCGAAATTACGTGGATGACCCAAGCCATGTATTAATTTTGGCCAATTGGACCTAAAAGCAGATTTATCCTACATTGAAGTACGAGTCCAAATTTGGGAGTGCAAGGATAAGTTGCTTCGAAATCGAGTGGTCCCCTCGTCTGCGTACTATTGGAATAATCATTCGGTCGAAGAATCAACCTGGAAGCATGAATCGGAGATGAAGGAGAAATTTTCTTCATTGTTCTCTTAGAGGTAGGTTATATTCTTAAGTTTCGAAGATGAAACTTTTTATTAGTTGGTTATGATGTAGTGTCCCGTCCCAATATTGTGCCTCATTTCCGTCTACGGGGTGCGCGAGAAATGAACACTGTCTCTACCGATTCAGTCAGGGCCGATAGATCGGGATCGGTTGAATCGGTCGAACGGAATGGATTGAATTAAGATCATTTTCTCGTTATAGAAAGGCTTCTTTGAAATCAAGTCCCATATTCAGCGGATTGTATCTCAAGGATTGGCTCTGCGGCTAAGTCGGAAGAGACCTCACGTTGCTCTGCTCTTTCATGCCATACTTGCTTTGGCTTTGGCTTTAGTTTTCGTGAATACTTTTTCGTGAATGTTTTCGATAGTTTTCATGCCTTTTATTTTCAAATTTTGCATTCATATCGAACTCCTTGAATAGTGCAGTATTTTAATCAGTTTCTTATACGATTGTAGGTGATTGCGTAGGCGACATCTAAGTGTAGCCAACCGGTCCCTCGCCTGAGGCAAAGACTTAGGTGAGTGGCTGACCCTCTTCGCCCTGACCCTCTATTTCAAATCAATATGAAACACAAAAGCAGTTCTTGTCGCCATAATGTAATCAATGAAATCGTGGCACGATTCTTTATGAAACACCTGCTATCGAACTGCTTTACATGAAAATTGATGAATGCTTTCTTATGCGTTATTTACTTAGCCTATGCAAACCAAAGGATGAATCGATTAATGTTTATCGCAACCATATGGCTAAAGTGCATAAAATGACTAAGTTCAAAGAAAGTATAAGTTTCACACCAAAAAGAGAAACTTAAAGGTTCGAGAAAAGAGAGAATATTTTATGAATCTGCAAAAATGGTCATTAGAAAACTTGTGCACAAGGTGTAGTTTTCTCGAACAGTTGTCCAGGCCAAGGAACCGATTTGGCCCGGGAGGAACGAGTTATAGAAAGCGCCAGCCATGAATCGGCATAGGTGATTTGGGAACTTTCGCATAGGGCTCGCTACCCGCCGCGAAAGGGTCGTCGTCTAATCCAGCTATAATCCGTGATGGCTTGACATTGCCAGTGACCTTCACACCCTTTCACTGCTTGAACTAATGCACATCATGCAAGATGAACATGGATAATTGCTCAACGTATATAATTACATATGCTTGTCTCAAAACATGTTAACATTCAAATCGATCAAGATGGTTAGAAAGATCACAAAATAGCGAGCTAACATGTTTTATGAAACTGCTTGAACGAAATACAGAGCCTAGATTTAATTAGCCACTCACCAGTACATGTGGTCATACTGACCCTCGCTCTTTGCAGGTGCCAAGAACCAGGAAAAATGTGCCGACTAACCAAGCGACGTTCGTACTTTTGAAGCTTCGACCTTGTGTCGAAGACCCAGCCGTTCTCCATTCCAGGTGGTTGAAATACTTTTGTTGTAAATGAGGGATGTATGTATGGAACGACTATCTCATCGGTACTCCTTTTGTAATCAAGTTATATTGTAAAGCCTACGCGGCATATAATAGAGTCTATAAATGATGTCTATTGTCAATAAAATACAAGTTTTTATCTCAATGAGTTGTTCAATTTGTCTGTGCTTACTCTTTTGGATGTGTTGTTTTGGATTATCGTATAATTATGCCTTGTGCTATCAACATTAGGTTCGTATGACATCACACCCGGGCAACGACTATCGATTCTACGAAATTGGGCTATGGTCGAGAACAACTTCTCATCGGGCTATGGTCGAGAATGGATTCTGATTGTGGGGACGAAGTTGGAGGCACCTCAGTTGGCCCTTACGCATCTCCGAGAGCTTGCATCATCGGGTGGTAGGTCTTCGGATGGTTCTAGTACTTCCGGGGAAAGAAGAGAGGACGAAGTGCCTTTGAGTACCCCGTCGAAATGTTAGACACCTTCGGAGGTGAGTTCTCCTCATACCAAGAGGACCAAGCGGGCTGTACCCAGGCAGTACGAAATGTGACGGTCTTTACCGTGGCAGAATACTCTGACTGTTCTATCCTCTTTACAGGTGTATATCAGTCTTTTCATTCTAGTTTTTATCCCAGGCTTTCCACTTATTGATGTTTTATTTGTACAGATAAAGAGAAAGTCGGGGTGGTCGGAGATACTCAGGGAACTTCCTAAGGAGCCCAACCCTGGGGCATCCCTGCTACGTTCAAAGGTTGTGGCTACAACCCCTGTGACTGCCGAAGGTTCTTCTTTAAGAAGAGAAGAAAGAATCGCCTCAGTTGTGGGTCCTTGGAATGGCGATGTGCTTACGACCACGAATGCTGAGAAGGCTAGTATCCTAGGGGATATCCCATCGACTATAGTTGCTGAGGCTGTTGAGTCGGAAGAAACTTCTCTGCCTCCCCCTTTTGACTATGAGACTCAAAAAATTTTGAAGCTGATGGCTTTGTATCCAGAAGAGACTCCAGCAGGTAGGGCCGTCGTGGTACCCGGGGTTGGTCCTGCGGTGGCCGAAGGCACAGCTCGAGAACATGTTTCCGAGATGGGTCACTTGGTCAAGGATGCTGACGGCACTGCCCGAGGTTCCTTTACTAAACCTTCTCCTCATATTGAGGAAGTGGCTAAAGAGAACCCAGACATTACGGGAGGTGAGGAGGATCAAGTAGCCGATGAATTATCCCTTAAGGACATTAGAGATCCACACCAGGGGTCGGTCGAAGAGACCGCTGAAAGGTTGACAGTGGAGGTCATTGAAGAGTTAGCCGGCAAAGCCATTGACGAGTCGGTCAAGGCGACCTTTGAATAATTGTTCGAAGAGGCCATTATGAAAGCGGCCGAGGAGGCCATTGAAATGCTGGCCAATATGGTCATTGGAGCGGCAACCGAGGAGCCCTTGTGGAGCAGGCCGATGCGACCATTGTCACGGTGGCCGAGGGGACTACAATAGAGTCGGTCGTGGGAGCTATTGATGAGCCGGTCCAGGAGACCGTTGACAAGCGGGTCTTTAAGGAGACCGTTGATATGACCTCTGAAATGGGGGTCGATGAGATCACGGACGAGCCGGTTTGGAAAACTGTGGATAAGCAAGCTGAGGAACATGTTGATAAGTCGGTCGAGAAGACCGTCGATGATCCGGTTATGGAGACTGCTGATGAGCTGGCCATCCAGGGGGCTACAGTGATACAAGGGCCGAATCAAATGACATTGGGAACTACTATCCCCATTCCACTGGTGTCCTCTACTTTGGTCATGGAAGCACTTGCCTCAGTCGCACCCTCAGGTCATGTTGTGGCGGTAGCTGTCATGTCGGGACCTTACATCACAACACCTCTGATAACCCCGATGACTATGGCTTATAATGATTATTACGCCAACCTCATCCTCGGCACCATTCATAATTTTTTTCAGCATGGTGTAGAGGTCGTCTTGCAACATAACCAGACATCTGAGTGGGCTCGGTCTATAGGAAGAGCTCAACTAGTAGCTCTACGCGAATACCCCGGGTATGACGCGAGAGCTGTTGCTTTAGAAGAATCTATGGTGGAACTGGAGGCTACTGTCATGGAGTTTCAAGGCATTGAGCACCAACTTTCGACCATCGCAGACGCAGAGCTGGAGAAAATGGTTGTTGAACTCTCCCAGCATGAATTGAAGCGAGAGGCCCTTGTTCACAGGATTATTAAAATTGAAGTGGAGGTAGAGCGGTCATTACTGCTGAAGAAATCCAGGTCTGCCACCACGCAACCTTGGAGGAATAGAGTAAAGACCTTCGGGAGCAGATTCGATAGCTGAAGGAGACATTGGCCCTCGCCGATAGTGAATTGGAGAAGTCAAAAGACCAGTAGAGGTTCCTTTGCCAGCGATCCAAAGCCTTAGCTCAAGAGAAGGAGAGTGTCAGTGCTCATCTAGAAGAGTAGGAGATAGCACATTGAAGCATGTCTCAGCTTAAGGACGAGGCAGCCAGATGACAAGAAGCCGAGCGCCAAGCCAGGGAGTTAGTTGGGCCCATGATCACCTTTTTGAGGCGTCGGATTGATGAACTCTTGTACTGGCCATCTTAGATAGCAATATCGGTGTCCTTCATTTCATTACTCATCTTCTTTTTGTGTGTGCCTCCCTTTCGAGAGGTCTTTTGTTGCAAACAAGAAAACCTTTCTTTTTTATGAATGAAAAATCTTAGTTTTGCTTCTTTACTTTGTTCATCTGTCATGAACTGTAGTGTAGAAGCATGAAAATTTCAGCAAATAAAGCCTTATGCGCCCAAGCCAAAAGAGGACATATGCGTCCAAGTGAAGCTCCTATGCGCCCATCAACCTGGGAAGCTCTATGCGCCCAAGCTTGTGAAGCTCTATGTGCCCAAGCCATCCCCTGTGAAGGAGGGCGCATAGCCTGAAACAGGGCTATGCGCCCAAGCCTGACTCGGTCAAAGCCATGATCAAAACGTGTACCAAAGCGCACGGCCATGTTAGTCTCCACGAGCAGTCATGTACCGAAGCATGCGGCCATGTCAACACCACGACCAACCCACAATCTCGCAGCCTGCATGCGCCTACACCCTATGCGCCCAAGGCAGGACTATGCGCCCACATGAAAACCAGTGTGTTTCCCTCATGTGGGCGCAAAACATTATTCCAGCTCAAGAAAGACTATAAAAAGGGGCCTCATCCCTCTTCAAAATACAGAACGGAGAGCATTTTCAAGAGCCAAATTGCTGCACCTTTAGCCAGTGAGCTGAGAGTTAGCAATTTTCTTAGGTTTTCTTCTACTTTTGTAATCGGAGTGTCAACGGCGTAAAGGAGCAACTGTCGCTCGATCTCCATCGTCCCATTCCCCAGAATTTGTTTTTTGTACTCGGGGATCCTCAACGCATGATCTCTCAGGCGTACTCGATTTGTGGTGCCTTGCGCCAATAGAGAAAAGACATCATTTTCATCATCTTTTTGTGTGTGTCCACAAAAATGGTGACTCTGCTGGGGACTACCTTTTCCTCTGACGAGAAGGTGGTGACGCAATCCGATACCGACAAAGTGGGGAGCACTCACAAGATGCTGATCGTAAAGTTCGATCAGCAGGCGTTCGAAGAGATGCTCTCGAGGGATGGCTCTAATCCTTCAAAATCAGCGAAGCCAAACAAGTCTCGTAAGACTTGGTTTCTGAAGGCTCACTGTGCATATCCTGCTAGTGTCATAGTAGATATGCAACTGGAGGACTCTGTCACATGGACGCATAACTCTGCCACAGAAGTTCCCCAAATGGAGAAGGCTCACACCGTTCCAGGCTCTACTAGCACAGTGACTTCTTTCATGCACAACCAACGACAGAGTGTTCGACGCTCGAGACTTGGCAAAGGAAAATACTATGATGACAAGAATCGGGGTGTGCGACACTCTGGGAAAACCCAGCGAGGCTCACAAATGAAGGAGACGAAACTGGAAGAAAACAACACTGCTCCACCAAGCATGCGCCCAAAGCCATGTGCCCAAGAGGATGTTTGGGCGCATAACCCCAACCAGAATGCTTCTATCTTCAACAGGCTGGACATCCAGGGTCATGCGCCCAGGCTCACTGGATCTATACTATGCACGCACATCACGGAGGCTCAGACATGCTATCAAGAAGTATGCGCCCAAGGCCTATGCGCCCACAGTAAAAAGGCAGGCCCCAACGCATATAGCACGGGGCTGTCTTCAAGGACATCACAGAACTTAGGTGTAGGGGTTTCCCCTGCACGTGAACTAAGTCTGGATGCGCCAACTCTCCTTACGAACCTGCATGAAAAGCTCGACGATGCATGCAACATGGGTTGTAAGGCAAAACTCCCTTCTGCTGACTTGTGCGATATGATAAATCATAAACGTAAGGCGAGGAAGGACATAACAATTCATAGTACACATCCATGCACCAGTATTGTTATCAACTATTGCTGCTCCAAAGCAACAAGAGTGCCTCAGAGAAAGTTCGTGTTTCGACGGCTGTATATCTCTGACGATGAAAAGCCATTGTGTGTTTCATCCAACATGGATTCATAGGGTCCCCCTTACGGAAGCCCCAATCAAAGACGGTGGACTACAAACCCAGCTTTCTCTCTCAGTTCTGCGAGAAGAAGAAGAAAAAGTCTGCCAACAGATGGTCAGCAGGCTGTCACATCTGAAGGAGTCTATATGGGTACTCGGTCAAAGCTAAAATTCCGTATGGACGACGAAGACTCCCAAGCTGGGGGTAGTATTCCCTCAGAGTCTGAAGCAGATGACCTTCACACTGGGGGTAGCCTTCCAGAGGACGACGATCCCTCCGAATCTGATGGCGACTATCTACCTCCTTTACTTAAAATTGAAGGACTTGTCCACTCGGAGACAGACAGTATCAGCACCAGTTGTACCGTTTTTTCTGTTTATCCTCGCATATTATCTACATACATGGCGGACGGAGAAAGACCTGAAGAAGCCAGTGATTAGACCAACAAACGGCTAGAGGGTCTTGAAACAGCATTCGCCAAGATCACTAATATGCATACCAGTATCATGGCGGTTCAAGCTGCTGGGGCTGTTCCTCCACCTCAATAAAACGTATCGGCTCACGCTAGTCCGGCTCATAGCTACAACCCTACTTCACTACAAAAGGAGTATCATTCCGTTGTGTCTCCTCCAAATCTTATAAATGTTGGGGGTGGTCCTACACCAACGACGCCTATAACCGTTCAGCAGCCATTTTCCAACACCTGTTCAATCAACAGGATGAAATTGATTCCCTGGTCGCCCGTCTCGACACTATCTCATACAAAGATGAGCTTCAGAAGATGAGGATATCTCAATCATATCCTCCTGAGTGGGAGAATGCTACTTGCCCTCCTAACTACAAGCCGCTGACGCTAAATTTATTTGACAGGTTGACTTCTCGTCAACACATGACACACTTCAACACGCAGACTCTACACTTGCCCAGAGACGATCCATTCTTGTTGAAGCTGTTTATTAGCACCTTGCAGGGGTAACTTTCGAATGGTTTTGCAGTCTGCCTGATGGATGTATCAATTCATTTAAAGACTTGGAGAGGTTGTTCCTCAATAGGTTTTACGAGAGTGGCATACATGTTAGTATGTCCACCCTCATCGAGACCAAGCAAAGAAGGAATGAGTCTGTCATCGCCTTCATCGAACGCTTCAAGTGGCTAGCACTGAAGATGCTCTTCGGCATACCAGACTCAGAACTTATGGATGCTTGTCGACATAACTTCCTTTCTATGGTGAAGTTTTGTCTGGATATACATAAGTATGATACATGGCCAGCTTTCATTGGGGCCGCTGATGCTGCTGAAAATGACATTCCTAACTTGGAACTACTAGGGTTGAAAGTACCCAAATCCGAAGACAAGGGCAAGCATCCTCAAACTATCCCTGTTCGTGGGGGTAAAGGGAAAGAAGTCCTGAAGGTCGACACATCCAAAGGAGCTTCCAATTCTCATGACGCCTCCGACAAGCCTAAGGAGACCTTTTCCTTTGACGAAGACGATGTCATTACCATCTTTCACACATTGACGAAGAGTAATAAGCTGACATTGCCTCCACCACGACGTCCTGCAGAGGTGAAACAGCTCAACGATCCCAAGTACTGTCTCTATCATCAGTACGTGCATCATTCCACCAAGGATTGCATCGTCCTGAAAAAGAAGATACAACACCTTATCGACAGCCAAGTGATCAACCTCGAAGCTGAAGACAAGGTTATATCTTCTAACATGATCTCTCTTCAGTTTGGTGACTTTCCTCCCACAGAAGTCCCAGACGGCATGGTCCTGATTCCCAAGGCAATATTGGAAGTCGTCAGCCTACCGCCAGTTCACAACTCAACCTTGGTGCCACTTACGACTAAACGTGGTGAGATCATGTGGGTCCATCCGTACCTTGTGTAAGAAGTGACACAGGGGGTAGTACCTCCCAAAGCAAAAAGGGGCAAAAAATACAAGTCATGCCATATGGTATCCTCTTCCATCTACGAGGTTCTATCTGGGGAGACGCGATCGAGAAAGACTTATCTTCGGACATACGATCCCGTACAAGATGAAGCAGTACCTTCTCAACCTCCTGCTTTCTCCATAAGCTCAAAAGTCGGCCCGTCTAAGCCTCCAACTACGGACAAAGCCAAGCAGAAGGAGACACGGTTTGACAAGTCTCTGAAGGTGCCAACTCCTGAAGGCATGGATCGGCCCTACAACTTTGACATACTGGCACAACTAGCCAATACACCTGCCAGGTTGTCTCTGTTCGATCTATTACGACTCTCCAAAGAAATACGGAAGGCCTTAAGTGAGGCATTACTACATGCCGACTCCTATCTCGCTGAAGTCAAAGCCTCCGCTGAAGATCCTATCTCCTGTCCCCACTGCCACAGTACTATGGAAGTGGTGCCCAATATCACCTTTTTACAGGAAGATATGCTACTCAAAAATAATCGTCATAATAGACCCCTGTACTATACAGGGTATATCGGGGCGATCAAGGTGGACAACATGCACATCGATCTAGGATCGTACCTCAGTATCATTCCTAGAAGTTTTCTTCAAATTCTGGGAATCCCTCTGCACAAGCTATCTGCAACCAACACAACTATCATGGCTTTCAATGCTGGTCGAAGCCACCCGCTGGGCAAGATCCGTCTCAAGTGCCAGATCGCTGATCTCCGAACGGAGGTTTTCTGCTATGTGATTGATGCCAATGTGTCCTACAATATCTTGTTGGAAAGTCCATGGATACACAAGAACATGATCGTTCCTTCCATACTTTACCAGTGCTTCAAATACGTCAACAGTGACGGTATCGTGAAGACGGAGTTTGCCGATGTCGATCCTTTTAAGGTCATCGAAGCCTACTATGGAGATTCGGTACTTTACCATTCTCAGCCCTCCAAGGATGACTGTAACGAAGCTGACAATGAAACTGAAGCAAGTCCATCCTCCAATGATGGTCCCCTGATCATCTGAGTCAAAGGACGCACCACTCCAAAAAGTACCCCGAAGCCTCTCATAATCTGGATGAAAAAGAAGAACCCTGGCAAGGTCAAACCACTGGCCATCACTCTCAGCAAGATACACCTTCCCCGGATCCCTCCCATTCGCTCATCCATGAACTCTATCTGACTTCTCTTTCTTAGATAGTTGGGCTTTTGTCTTCCCTCTTTCCTTGGTTTCAGAAGGGGACTCTATGAAGTCAGTGGGAAAAGGGGCCCCTCTGAATCAGACCAGTAGTCGTGAGTCTCTCTCGAAGGAAGGGCCCCAGGAGGAACCTACTGATGCCTGTCCTCCCAATCCTAAAGAATTACCCTACGTGGTGAACTCGGCCAAGACTGTGGCTCATCTTCCAGATGGTGATCCCCTCAAAGAGTATATCAATACTCATAATAATGTACCTTCAGCGGATGATGTTATCCCTGAAGAAGAACTTACGTATTTCCTTAGTAAAGGTTTATCTTTGAATTACTCCGATGTCTATCAATCTGTAAACCACTACAGAGATACGATATACGCTCTAGAGTACGGTATAGGACCACACCTCTGCATGCCGGTCACGATGCCTCACCTGCAGGAAAAAGTTTACCCAGAAGATATCATCTACTTCATCGTTCCAGCCAGAAAGAAGGATGAAGAACGAATCATCTTCGGTCGTATAATTGGCGAGAGAAAGTTCGTTCCAGACTCTACTTCTCCCAAACACAACACAGAAGCTGACTATGACTCTGGGAAAATGTAACTTTTCCGATATAGTTGGCAGGCCAATAATATCATCCAGAATATGGGATATGACATCAAAAGCGACCAGGGACTAAATTACGGCCAAGGACGACGGTTGCCAATACGACACTTTGCTCCTCCCGGCAAACCCGAGAACTACTATCAACGAAACGGTATTGGTTTGGGTTATGTCACCCCTCCAACAACTCCTGAAAGATCAGATGATGAAGCAAATTATTGTTCTCATTCTTCTGATTCCTTCCTCTGGGACTCAGACTCCAGTATTGGCGACATGTTCAAGACAACTCTGTCCGTCAACATGGTTTCTGTTGACCAAATTGCAGATGATGTCCAATCAATCGAGCTCAAACAATAGGCTCAAAAGATAGACACTAGGTGGGAGCTGCACTTCGAACAACGTAAACCACCTACCAAAGACGAAGTCATCCAAGTCAATTTAGGAGATGAAACATCTTTCAAACCAATCTTCATCAGCAAAAGTCTATCTGGCGATGAATGCCAATCTCTTATACAGCTTATAAGAGAATACATCGATGTCTTCGCATGGAGCTATGAAGACATGCCAGGCTTAGACCCTAAAGTCGCCATGCACCGCCTAAATATTTCGTCTAAAGCCAAGCCAGTGGAGCAACAACAACGACGATTTCGACCAGATGTCATGGAGGTCATCGAGAATGAAGTCAAGAAGCTCATTGCCAGTAGATTCATTCGCGAAGAACAACACCCAGACTGGGTTGTCAACATCGTTCCGGTCATGAAAAAGAACGGTAAAGTTCGAGTATGTATCGATTACCGTGATTTGAACTCTGTATGTCCGAAGGACGAGTTCCCTCTACCGATCACCGACGTAATGATCGATAATACTTACGGCTTCGAGCGGATGTCCTTCATGGATGGGTTCTCAGGCTACCACCAGATCAAGATGTTGCCCGACGACGAGAAGCACACATCTTTTCAAACACCGTTGGAGGTACACTGCTATACGGTGATGCCCTTCGGATTGAAAAATGCAGGGGCGACATACCAGCGAGCCATGAATATAATTTTTCGCGATCATTTGCACAAAACTGTGGAGTGCTACGTAGACGATATCGCAGTTAAAAGTCGTCTCAAGGGCAACCACCTCCAAGACTTGAGAATGGTGTTCGAACTAATGTGTGCACACCAACTCAAGATGAATCCAACCAAGTCTTTTCTGGGAGTCTCTAGCGGCAAGTTTCTTGGTTTTGTCATCACTTCAAAGGATATACACCTGGACTCGAAGAAAGTGAAGGCTATCCTCGTTATGCATCCTCCAAGAAACCTCAAAGAGCTACGCGGACTACAAAGAAGGCTAGCCTACATCAAACAATTCATTTCGAACCTCTCTGGAAGGTGTCAACCATTCACTCAGCTCATGAAGAAAGACGTATCTTTCGTCTGGACTGAACAATGTCAACGCACATTTGACGACATCAGGGCATATCTTACAAGCCCTCCAGTATTGGTAGCTCCAATAATGGGGAAGCCCTTCTTACTATATGTCTGCACTATGGACCATTCTCTTGGCGCCCTATTAGCTCAGAAGAATGAAGGCGGCCATGAACAGGCAATCTACTACCTCAGCCACACAATGGTGGGTGCCGAACACAGATACACACCGGTGGAGAAAGAATTCCTTGCACTAGTATTTGCCATCTAGAAGACACGCCACTATGTGTCTGGTCAGACCATCCACATTATATCTAAAGTCAACCCTCTCAGAATACTCATGACTAAACCGGGCTCTCTCAATTCCCATTTAGCTACATGGGCAATGCTGTTGACTCCATACGATATGCTCTTCGTTCCTCAAAAGGCAGTAAAGGCCAAGCATTAGCTGATTTCCTAGCAGCTCATCCGGTGCCAGAATCGTCCAAACTCTACGACGAAATCCCCGACGAAGTGGTGGAGTCTAACACTGCAACTGAAGAAATCCCCATATGGCGAATGTTATTTGACGATGTATCAAGAACAGGACCTAAAAGAAATATCGTGGCTGGAGTAGGTGTCGTGCTCGTGTCACCTGATCATCTGGTTATACATCGTGCATATTCTCTCGTGGAACCATGCACCAACAACGTGGCCGAATATAATGCCCTATTAATCGGCTTGCAACTGGCAAAACAACTGGGAGTTGACTATCTAGAAGCATACGGCAATTCTAAGCTAATAGTTAGTCAAGTCCGAGGGGATTATGAAGTTCGGTACGAAGATCTCATCCCCTACCACAGAGCAACAATCGAGTTGGCATCTACTTTCGCTGGATTCTTCATCGAGCACGTGCCTCGACTACAACAATATAGAAGCAGATGCTCTAGCCGGTTCTGCTTCCTTGACCATCCCTACTAATACTCAGCAGTCGTTCACAGTGTATGGTCGAGAACTATTCTGTGTGAAAAATGCCTTGCATATTCATCACAGTTACACAACAGAAACAAGCGTCAATGCTAAAGACTGGAGATTTCCCTTCATAGATTACGCCGTCTATGGAATTGTCACGACCCGCACCCTGAAGAGGGGCACGAGCACGTGGTTACGTCCAGCCTACGCCGCAGTATCGGCGGTAGAACGCTGTATATAGGGTCTGTAAATGCCTACGACTAACAGTTAAAATGTACCTGTACAGTATATACTCTCCGAATGGAGGTGACATAACAATACAGTCTCAATCACAGAATAAAACTAAGGTAGATAGCTCAGAGGAAAGACATATGATAGATGAAAGAGTAAATAAGTGCAGAGTCCAATACAAGCCCAGATATATACATCACAGGGTATCAAAATAGAATATAGAACTACAGTCTGATAAACTAGCTGGATCGCAGTCCAGTCAAACCTAGCTAACCTACACTACTCTGGAAGTACAAAATCTAGTGGCTCTACTATAAGGCCACGATCTAAGGCTACTCCATCTGACTCGAGCCCATAATAGGTCGAGCAGTCCGCCTCAGAGTCATCTGTAATATATCATAACGGTATCCTGTCAGGAAAATGAACAAGTACAAACGCTAACAGCAGTTCCATATGAATTGACAAATTCTATAAGAGACAGTATAATGAATTATAAGACAAAGATATATGAAGACTTGGGAACCATTCGGAAGTCGAGTTACAACCCTTAAACCAAACAAGGACCGGGGTTGTAACTCTCCTCCCGAGCAGAACTTAGACTCCAATCAAGGTACAATGTAAAGGAAAGTAGAGCATGTGAGTAACTGTATATCATGGCATGGTGAGAAAATACTGAATGCAGAACAGAACATGATATACGTTAAGATAAAGTAAATATAAAATGTGATTTGAATTATTAGAGCGTTATGTGATCGGCTTAGGAAACATGATCAGGCTTTCCATCCGACCGGCTATGAACAATGAGTACAATAGAACGGTAAGGCCGGTCACCATGGAAAGCTATGAACGATGTAGGGTCAGGCTTTACCCGACGTGAGGCGAGGGTATAGCTATGAACAATGTATACAGTAGAACAATATGGGAATTTGATCACACAATCACTAATAATTCCCCATCCCCGAATAGTATAAAGGATCCGGACATAACACGTCATGACACGGGATTCAAAAGCAGGTGATCAGCCCACTCCCAAGTCCATGTCTATACAAGTACAAGTAACAAGTCGAGTCATGTACCAATATACCAAGTAACCCGAGAACAACATCTCATGACAGGATCCGACATATACTAGTCCGTGAACCATCGTGTCAGGAATCAAGTAAGACACTACAACTGAATCGGATATAGCAGATATTAAGACAATAAAAACTATCAGTGAATGTACTCGCCTGCTGTCCTGAGCTGTATGGTATATCAATACTCAGAGCGGTATCAAAAGACCTAAATATGAGATACTGTAAGTTAATTTAGGTTTAAACAAGTTTAGGAATGATTTACAATGAATGATATGCAATCTAGGTCAAACTAGGTCTCACTGAGTCACACTAAGTCCTGTCAAGTCAATCTAGGTCAAATCAAGTTATATCAAGTCAATCTAAGCCTAACCAAGTCAATCCTAGGTCATACCAGGCATCACGGGTCAAAACAAGTCGAAGAAAGTCAAACGGGATCAAGAGTTGGCCTACAGTTGACTTTTGGTCAACTGGTCAATTCCGGTCAACTCTGGTCAACTCTAGGTCAACCATGGTCAACCCTAGGTCAATGGTGACTAATAGTTGACTTTTGGTCAACTATAAAAGTCTAATGGAAATCGGGACTAATTTGGGTAAAGCGTTGACCCATAGTTGACTTTTGGTCCAAAAAGTCAACCGTGGTCAACCGGGGCCAAGACTAGGTCTAGGCGACTATTTTTAACTATTACCAACCTCTACAACCCATATCAAAGTCCATCTTGGACTTCGAAACTCATATCTTGGCCGTAGGCCAATATCCTATTTTACCCTTAAAAAGGGTAAAATTCTAGCTTCGGCAACTATCCAGTTAGCCTACCTACGCTTGATATTTTGACCCGATCTCCCTAGGGTAGTATGATACTAGCCTATACATATAATATCTACCAAAATATCTAGGTAACGTGGACATTCGGTCCATGATACGGCCCGTTGTCAAAATCTTGAATATTTCAAGATACGGACCGATACGGTGCGACACGGGCACCCTACGACCCCGAATTCCACCCGGAAGCCAACTCGCAAAATCTAAATCACGTATTCATGCCCCACGCCAAGTTTCAACTCAATCGGATACTCCGAACTCTGTTTCGCCCTCTAACTTGGTTTTTCCCTTTTCCTATTCTAGCCCTTTTTCCTATTCTTCCAACTTCTTTCAATCTTTCCTCCCAACCTCAAATCCTTTTCTAAATTCTCATTCCATAATCGTTTTCTACTCTTCTCTACGATTCCAACCATATATATATATATATATATATATATATATATATATATACTAGGTAAAAAGGGGGTGCACAATAGGCTAAAAGCCAGGGGGGGGCTGTGTTCCTGGCAGCAGCCAGGAACTTGGACTGCCGCCACTGTGGCAGTCCAGCTGCTGCGTGGCTGTCCCTAATACTTCTCCATCTTCTTCCCTTCTACTCCTATATATACACTTCAATATATATATATATATACCTATATATATATATATATATTTTTTTTTTTTCAATATATATATATACCTATATATATATATCTCTATATATATCTATCTATCTATATATATATATAACTAGATATCTATCTATAATCTATCTAGATATCTATCCCTCCCTCTAATTATATATATAACACACACACACATCCATAAACACACAACCATGTACACACATCCATGTATATATATAAATACACTCATATCTATATATATATATATATATATATATATATATATATATATATATATATATATATATATATATATATATATATATATATATATCCTTATATATATATATTTTCACAAAATGATTAATCCTAATAAATCCTTAACCTATTTTTCTATGGAAAACCTACAAATTTGTGGGCAAATGGAAGAGGATCTTCCCCTCTCCATTTAATGTGGAAGAACTATATGCAAAAGAGAATTAATGGAGAAATAAAATCATACCTAAGTATAGGTTGGAGGAAGAAGAAGAAGCTTGAGAAGAAAATGAAAGTGGAAGAGAGAGAGAGGGTTTAACTTAGTGGAGAAGAAAGATGGGGGGGGGGGGGGGGGGGGGGGCTGCCTATAGGTGGCCGGCCATGGTGGTTGGGTGAGGGGCACTTGTAAATTACAAGTTTGCCCCTCCCTAAGCCTAATATTAAACAATTTCCAAATTAGGTTTAGGAAGTTGCTAAAATAAATAAAAATCATAATTAAACTAAATTACTCATGGGGAACTAGTCCAAACTCTTAAACCCTAATTTTTAGTGTGGTGGGCCATGGTTAGCTAACAGGCTAATTACAGCTCAAGTCGAAATTCACCGGGGTCCCGAATTAACTCGGAATGCGATGAAATTCGAACCCGACTCCTATAATAATTAAATAATAATATTCATGAAATAAAATTCCCAAAAATATTATAAAATGGAAAATTACCATTTTACCCCTAACTGGAAAAAGTGAGGGTGACAAGTCTATCCACCTTAAAAAAATTTCGTCCTCGAAATTGAAACCAAACAATAGTAAATTATCAAAATCACAAGTCATGGCTTAAAATTTAAAATGGTTTAAAATCTCAAAAATCAAAGCATGAATTAAATGACTAAAATGATAAAATTTAAAATTACTCTCAACTAGGAACTGGGTGCTATAAGTCTATCCACCTTAAAAGAATTCATCCTCCAAAAATTGAAAAAAGTAAACAAAGAAAAAATTATGCAGTTCGATAATCGTATACGTCTGTCCAATCATCATGATACTCAGAATCTCCATCATGCCAGTGAGCAAGGCTACGATACTCACAGAGTCCTCGACTAAGGTACATACCTCTAGAATTATGGTATTTAAAATTTTTGCATTGCCGCTAGCTTGGCGGCGAAAACCTTAAATTTCCACACCCAAGAAATACGACCATAATCCGACTATATGTCCTCACTATGCCTGCTAGCATGACCCTAGAGTATTCTAAAATCTCATAATCGAGGCGACCTAGCCCATACGACTTATTTCAGAAGAAAATCACATCACAAGAACAATTTTCATCCAACGATCAAAGAACAGATTGAATCGAATTTCAAGACAGTTTATAAGAAGGCAAATGCGGAAAGGAGATCGAAAGATTGGAACCTGCTATCTGCTCTGCTACTGCCTGAGTGGGCTCAACTGTCATGGCGAAAACACGCGCTTGCTGGCCTCCTCTAGCCTGCTGCACTCCGTCCTGGCCTGCCTCTCTGGCTGCACGAGCAGCACAGTTCTTCACCTGGTGGTCTGGAGCTCCACAGAATAAATAAACTCCCTGTTTCATCCTACAATCCTCTCGGGTGTGCCCCATCTTCTTGTAGAAGGCACACTGGATGGCCTGCCTCTGGCCCTGTCCCTGGTGCTGCTGGGCACGCGCTGGTGCCTGCTGAATCTGCAACAGAGGCTGCTGCTGAAACGGCCTCTGCTGCTGCTGCTGAATGTGGGGGCGCTTGGCCGGTCCCGCACTGAAACTCGCCCCCATAGTATTTCCGCTCCTCTTCGGCTTGAAGCCGAAGTCCTCCTCTGCGATCTGCGCGTCCATCAATATCTGATCGAACGTCGCGTCACGGCGACCTGAGGTGTGGGTGCGCACTGCATGAATAAGTCCCCTACGAAACTTACGAGCCTTCTGCCCCTCATTCTGGATCATATCGGGAGCAAACCTGCTAAGGCGGAAGAACTCAGCTGCATACTCGTCCACCGACGAGTTCCCCTGAACTAGACCCACGAACTGGCCCTCCAATGCTGTAAGAGCCACGTCCGGGAAGAACTTCTCCTTGAAGAGCCTCCGGAAGTTATCCCAAGTCAGCCCTCTCACCGACGCACGAGGATCCTTGCGGTACCATGTCAGCGCAATGTCGAAGAATCGGCTGGCTGCGGCCGAAACCCAAAGCGCTGTAGGAAGCTCTGCCAGCTCCATGCTCCGCTCTACATCCTCTAGCCAGTCGTCTGCGTAAAGGATGCCCTCCGTGCCTGAGAAGTCCCTGGAGCTCATCTTCCTGAAGTCCAACACTGTCCTCGGCCTGGACTGCTGCTGGTACGGCTGCTGGCCAGTAGGGCCCTGTACCGTACTCGGTGCCACTCTCTCTACTGCTGCTAGGGCAAGCTGATGTGAGTTCTCCATACTCTGCCTCAGCATCTCGATCT
The DNA here is from genome assembly GCA_029216955.1 of Iris pallida. NCBI lineage: Eukaryota > Viridiplantae > Streptophyta > Magnoliopsida > Asparagales > Iridaceae > Iris > Iris pallida. The sequence goes on from JANAVB010002393.1 coordinate 1,786,639, forward strand.
GTCGGTGTGACGCCTCCGACTGGCGCTGCGATGCCTCTGCCTGGGCCCGCTGCGTCTCCATCATCTGCTGAAGGAGAAGGAACATATGATGCGTATCCGTCGGTATCGGTGGTGGTGGCGGCTGTATCTCTGAAAGAACGATCGTAACCCTCTGGGGTGGAGGTGGTAGACCTCCCTGTGCAACTGCCTGGGTCTCTGGAATAGTAGAATCACTGGGGGCAGTCTCGTGAACCTCCTCCTCGATCGGGTCAGATCTCTCGTGCAAGCTACTCGATCCAGTGGCCTGCGGGTGCGTCTTCGTCATCCTGGAGACGAATTGAAATAAGGAGATCAATATGGCACATGAGAAGATATTATCAAAGAAGGACAGTTAATTAATACAAGGGGAGTAATCATGATAATCAAAAGATCGGAAATTTTCTAGGTGTGATTGAGAAACTCCTATCATATCCTTGGTCCTACGTCCTAATCGCAGGCTCGTAATTAGTACTCTAAGTCGAGCACCATTACGAGATCGCAATAATTGCGACACGAGACCTGCGTGGGCCACCACAAAAATGTGTCACGACCCGCACCCTGAAGAGGGGCACGAGCACATGGTTACGTCCAGCCTACGCCGCAGTATCGGCGGTAGAACGCTGTATATAGGGTCTGTAAATGCCTACGACTAACAGTTAAAATATACCTGTACAGTATATACTCTCCGAATGGAGGTGACATAACAATACAGTCTCAATCACAGAATAAAACTAAGGTAGATAGCTCAGAGGAAAGACATATGATAGATGAAAGAGTAAATAAGTGCAGAGTCCAATACAAGCCCAGATATATACATCACAGGGTATCAAAATAGAATATAGAACTACAGTCTGATAAGCTAGCTGGATCGCAGTCCAGTCAAACCTAGCTAACCTACACTACTCTGGAAGTACAAAATCTAGTGGCTCTACTATAAGGCCACGATCTAAGGCTACTCCATCTGACTCGAGCCCATAATAGGTCGAGCAGTCCGCCTCAGAGTCATCTGTAATATATCATAATGGTATCCTGTCAGGAAAATAAACAAGTACAAACGCTAACAGCAGTTCCATGTGAATTGACAAATTCTATAAGAGACAGTATAATGAATTACAAGACAAAGATATATGAAGACTTGGGAACCATTCGGAAGTCGAGTTACAACCCTTAAACCAAACAAGGACCGGGGTTGTAACTCTCCTCCCGAGCAGAACTTAGACTCCAGTCAAGGTACAATGTAAAGGAAAGTAGAGCATGTGAGTAACTGTATATCATGGCATGGTGAGAAAATACTGAATGTAGAACAGAACATGATATACGTTAAGATAAAGTAAATATAAAATGTGATTTGAATTATTAGAACATTATGTGATCGGCTTGGAAAACATGATCAGGCTTTCCATCCGACCGGCTATAAACAATGAGTACAATAGAACGGTAAGGCCGGTCACCATGGAAAGCTATGAACGATGTAGGGTCAGGCTTTACCCGTCGTGAGGCGAGGGTATAGCTATGAACAATGTATACAGTAGAACAATGTGGGAATTTGATCACACAACCACTAATAATTCCCCATCCCCGAATAGTATAAAGGATCCGGACATAACACGTCATGACACGGGATTCAAAAGCAGGTGATCAGCCCACTCCCAAGTCCATGTCTATACAAGTACAAGTAACAAGTCGAGTCATGTACCAATATACCAAGTAACCCGGGAACAACATCTTATGACAGGATCCGACATATACTAGTCCGTGAACCATCGTGTCAGGAATCAAGTAAGACACTACAACTGAATCGGATATAGCAGATATCAAGACAATAAAAACTATCAGTGAATGTACTCGCCTGCTGTCCTGAGCTGTATGGTATATCAATGCTCAGAGCGGTATCAGAAGACCTAAATATGAGATACTGTAAGTTAATTTAGGTTTAAACAAGTTTAGGAATGATTTACAATGAATGATATGCAATCTAGGTCAAACTAGGTCTCACTGAGTCACACTAAGTCCTGTCAAGTCAATCTAGGTCAAATCAAGTTATATCAAGTCAATCTAAGCCTAACCAAGTCAATCCTAGGTCATACCAGGCATCACGGGTCAAAACAAGTCAAAGAAAGTCAAACGGGATCAAGAGTTGGCCTACAGTTGACTTTTGGTCAACTGGTCAATTCCGGTCAACTCTGGTCAACTCTAAGTCAACCATGGTCAACCCTAGGTTAATAGTGACTAATAGTTGACTTTTGGTCAACTACAAAAGTCTAATGGAAATCGGGACTAATTTGGGTAAAGCGTTGACCCATAGTTGACTTTTGGTCCAAAAAGTCAACCGTGGTCAACCGGGGCCAATACTAGGTCTAGGCGACTATTTCTAACTATTACCAACCTCTACAACCCATATCAAAGTCCATCTTGGACTTCGAAACTCATATCTTGGCCGTAGGCCAATATCCTATTTTACCCTTAAAAAGGGTAAAATTCTAGCTTCGGCAACTATCCAGTTAGCCTACCTACGCTTGATATTTTGACCCGATCTCCCTAGGGTAGTATGATACTAGCCTATACATATAATATCTACCAAAATATCTAGGTAACGTGGACATTCGGTCCATGATACGGCCCGTTGTCAAAATCTTGAATATTTCAATATACGGACCGATACGGTGCGACACGGGCACCCTACGACCCCGAATTCCACCCGAAAGCCAACCCACAAAATCTAAATCACGTATTCATGCCCCACGCCAAGTTTCAACTCAATCGGATACTCCGAACTCCGTTTCGCCCTCTAACTTGGTTTTTCCCTTTTCCTATTCTAGCCCTTTTTCCTATTCTTCCAACTTCTTTCAATCTTTCCTCCCAACCTCAAATCCTTTTCTAAATTCTCATTCCATAATCGTTTTCTACTCTTCTCTACGATTCCAACCATATATAATACTTATATATATATATATATATATATATATATATATATATATCTATATATATATATATATACTAGGTAAAAAGGGGGTGCACAATAGGCTAAAAGCCAAGGGGGGGCTGTGTTCCTGGCAGCAGCCAGGAACTTGGACTGCCGCCACTGTGGCAGTCCAGCTGCTGCATGGCTGTCCCTAATACTTCTCCATCTTCTTCCCTTCTACTCCTATATATACACTTCAATATATATATATATACCTATATATATATCTCTCTATATATATATATCTATCTATATATATATATAACTAGATATCTATCTATAATCTATCTAGATATCTATCCCTCCCTCTAATTATATATATAACACACACACACATCCATAAACACACAACCATGTACACACATCCATGTATATATATAAATACACTCATATATATATATATATATATATATATATATATATATATATATATATATATATATATATATATATATATATATATATATATATATATATATATATATTTTCACAAAATGATTAATCCTAATAAATCCTTAACCTATTTTTCTATGGAAAACCTACAAATTTGTGGGCAAATGGAAGAGGATCATCCCCTCTCCATTTAATGTGGAAGAACTATATGCAAAAGAGAATTAATGGAGAAATAAAATCATACCTAAGTGTAGGTTGGAGGAAGAAGAAGAAGCTTGAGAAGAAATGAAAGTGGAAGAGAGAGAGAGGGTTTAACTTAGTGGAGAAGAAAGAGGGGGGGGGGGAGGGCTGCCTATAGGTGGCCGGCCATGGTGGTTGGGTGAGGGGCACTTGTAAATTACAAGTTTGCCCCTCCCTAAGCCTAATATTAAACAATTTCCAAATTAGGTTTAGGAAGTTGCTAAAATAAATAAAAATTATAATTAAACTAAATTACTCATGGGGAACTAGTCCAAACTCTTAAACCCTAATTTTTAGTGTGGTGGGCCATGGTTAGCTAACAGGCTAATTACAGCTCAAGTCGAAATTCATCGGGGTCCCGAATTAACTCGGAATGCGATGTAATTCGAACCCGACTCCTATAATAATTAAATAATAATATTCATGAATAAAATTCCCAAAAATATTATAAAATGGAAAATTACCATTTTACCCCTAACTGGAAAAAGTGAGGGTGACAGGAATCCTCCCCAAGGACCCGAAGGAAGCAGTGCCTATCCAAATGTGATCCCTCAGATTTTACTACGACACAGTTACCAACATATTGTACCGACGCTCTTATGATGGGCTACTGTTACGATATTTATCAGACACAGATGCCAAACATGCACTCCGGGAGGCTCACGCTGGAGTTTGTGGTGCACACCAACTAGGCCCCAAATTAAAAGATCGCCTCAAACGAATGGGTTATTATTGGCCCACGATGATAGCTGATGCTGTTGAATATGCAAAAAGGTGTAGAGCCTGTCAGTTCCACGTCGATTTTATTCATCAACCTTTGGAGTTTCTACACCCGACGACAGCATCTTGGCCGTTTGAAGCCTGGGGCATGGACGTCATAGGACCAATCAGCCCGCCATCCTCCAAAGGACATCGATTCATCTTAGCCATAACCGATTACTTCTCTAAATGGGCGAAAGCTATACCGCTCACCGAAGTGAAGGCGTCAAACGTGATCAGTTTCATCAAACATCACGTCATCTACCGCTTCGGCCTACCTCACAGGATCATCCATGATAAGGTCCACAGTCCGCAAGCCATGCATTCTATCGGTTCTGCGATAGGAATCGAATCCAGAATGTAGCCTCTACCGCCTACAATCCAGCGGTTAACGGGCTAGCAGAAGCCTTCAACAAAACCATTATTAAACTTCTTAAAAAGTTCGTGTCTTCAAACAAGCGCGATTGAAATGAGAAGCTCGGCGAATGTCTATGGGCCTATCGTACAATGGTCCGGACTCCAACAGGCAGTACACCATTCTCTCTGGTTTATGGAAGCGAAGCAGTTCCTTTCCTAGAAATCCAGATTCCTTCTCTTTGAGTTGCCCTGGCCAGCGAGCTGACTACCGAAGAAAGCTACCATCTGCGACTCCAGGAGCTCGAAGCGCTAGACAAAAAATGCTTGTTAGCTCAACAGCGCATTGAGCTATACCAAGCATGCCTTTCCAGAGCCTTCAATAAAAAAGTGAAGGAAAGAATATTTCAATTCGGCGATCTAGTCTTAGCAGTGAGAAGACCAATGGTCGTGACGCACAAAAAAAAATCCAGCCTAAATGGGAAGGTCCTTTCATCATAGAATCAGTGTATTCTAATGGTGCGTACCGACTAACCAAGCCAGATGGTGACTTGCTTATGATGCCTATCAACGACAAGTTCCTGAAGAGATACTATGTGTAACCTTTTTTCGTAATGTTCACATATGTTCAGTTATGTAAATGTACAGTACGATGTTTATATGATTCAAAAAATTATCTAACTATTATCCGTATTTCAAGAGTCTTGAATACGTCCTGGATAATAGGTCCTCTAAAATATTTTCCTAGTGGAATCATTCCCGTTTTTGACTCTGTCCAAACTCTGTTTGACGAAAACAAGTCACGTCCCTATTACCTCTGAATTTATTTTCCGATAATTATTTCTCCAGTGGAATGATTAAATGTTTTGCCATGTCCACATAACCTCTGAGCAAAGCATTCATCAAGGATAATCACGTCCATATTATCTCTGAACTATCCACTCCCACCTAATGTTATATATCTTTCCATGTCCATATTACCTCTGGTCAGATATAGAACATCCTCTGCTATTATGTCCATATTACCTCTACTAGCAGCTTCGTTCAACTTATTATCTATATTCGAATAACTTGAATAAAAAATGGATAATAGGTCCACATCAAAATTCTCCAGCGGAATATCTACCAGAAATATACTTGCTACGTCCACATTACCTCTAGTTCCGATATTTCACAAAACTACATTCACTATGAAAAGATTCTTTATTCTTTACTCAAACGTCTATCAAAAGACGGAAAAAGGGTACAAGATCCGTGACGGCTGGAAGAAAAAAAAGGGGTACAAAGAATCCAAGGGATATATAGGCGATTAATGTTGTCCTTTAGAGCCGCAATTTCGGCTTTAGACTTCGCAGTAGCTCGACGGCGCGCCTCTTCTTGGCGAACAGCTTCATCCTCGAAGAGGATCAGACCCAGATGCTCCCCCTCCAACTTCACCTGCTGTTCTTCTAAATGGGCAGAAGTGGTGGCAGTGGTGGCAGTCATGGCAGCCTGAGCCAAGTAATCCTCCTGTTTAGATGTTGCTGCCCTCAAGTCGGCTTCCAGCTGGGCAATCTCGTTCTGGATCTGCGCAATGTGATTATACTTCTCAGTGATCTACACAGCCAGCCTGTTCTTCGAGGCAACATGTGCCGCACTTGCAGCATTGAACTGGCCATAAGGTCAGCCAGTTCGCCAATCTCTCGAACGAGGGCGTCCTTTCTTGCCTGGAAAGTAGCCTTCTCCTCCGTAAGAGCCGTCATCAAATCCTCGTCCTCTGCGTGGAACAGCGACGTCGGACTCCGTTGTTTGGCATCCCGGAACCTGGCCACCTGACCCTCCTGGTCATTCAGAACTTCCTTCAGAGTATTGGCCCGCTCTTCATAGCCGGTAATGCTCTCGAGGGCCGCCACTTGGCATTCGGCAACATCCTTCACAGGGTCGAAGGCAGTATTCCGATTCAGGACTCCAGAAAACTTTACTTTCAGCACAGAGTAGAAAGCTTTGATGACTTCATGGGCCATCTCGTCATCCTCAATGGAAGTCATCGGAGAGGAGGCTTGGAAAGTTTCTTCCGCTCCTGGAAGGGATACCTGACAAGAGACCGAACTTGACAATCCATTCCACTAAAAACCACTTCTGATTATCACGTGTAACGTCCACATTACCTCTGATACCAATAGTCTTTCGACTCGACACCTATACCCAATCCGAAATAAAAGATACGGTGTCAAGACCACAAAACCTATCACGACCATATTACCTCTGTTGGGTTTTTGTTTCAAATCTATTACCCGCACTGCCGGTGTACAAAAGGGTAATAGGTCCACGAAAGTATCATTCCAATCTATTTGCTCGCATTCCCAGATGCACAAAGGGGTAATAGGTCCAAACCAAAAAAAAGGGAGAGGGGGTCCCCCAGCGGGATACCCTTCACACAAATATTGTATTAAGCTCTCTAATACAAGCACCATAGATACCACAACCAAAGAATGGAGCGAATGTATTCTGTTTATTCAAAATCAGTTACATTCACAGGGCTACATCTTATGAGCAAACCAAAAAGTTCTTTATCTCTTCATCTGGACAAGAAGTAAAAGATTACATTGATGTCCAAGAGAAGGGAAGATCCACTACTCATCAGCAACACATAGTTTGGACAGTTTGGCAGCACTACGCCTTCGTCAAAAAGCAGTTTTGTCGCCCTCGAAAGAAGTCATATTTTACTACTGAGAAGCAAACAAAGCTGTTGAACCTTCGAGAAGCTATACGGAGGAGGGCAAATATAGTATGCTAAAAATATCTACAAATGGTGATTTTCTCTCTTCCATATTGCGGACGTCCTAGGACTGTTCCTCCAAGAGGCCATACCTTCAAAACAACATCTCTATTGTTGCTTTTGCCTACTTGAAGAACCGTGAAAACAGAACTTTCACGATGACGTCCAATTACCGTCCGACTCTCCGATGTATAAAGGTTATTCCTACCATCTGAGGAAAACCCTTCCAAAACACGAAGAGTCCTGAGCTCTCTGATGTGTGTGTCAAGTGTTGCATCTTCACCATGTCCAAAGTCGTCGATACCGGTCCTGGAGAAATTTGCTAGCCTGATCCCTACAAAATATGAAAAGGGACAGAAAGAAAGTTAGACTCAGAAATCCGTAGGAAAAACTAAGTTCTGAAGGGCTTTTATGCGCCCAAAGGGCTATGCGCCCAAAGGAATATGCGCCCAAAATAAAAATGTGGGCGCATAACACACGAATAGTACATAGACGGATAACATGCCACAGCTTGAGGACAAATAACATGGTAACATGTGGGCGTATAGCACACCACAATGTTGGTGCATGACTTCTGTGGGCGCATAATGATGCTCACAAAAGTATGTTGCCTTAGGCGCAAGCGCCCAGACAGAAGAAAAGTCTGAGCGTCGTAAATTAACGCTCGAGACTTTATTTTTGAAGCATGCCCCTACCAAGAATCGAGTCCTGGAATGGTGAGGACGCTGCCGCAGGAGGAGAGCCACTCGGTGCAGCCCCCTTGCCCTTTGCGGATCTCTTGGCGACCTTGGGAGACATGGTTCTCAAAGAAAGAAGATGAAGAGTTTTTGAAAAATTCTAAGAGAGGGGAATAATGATCTTTCTCTCTCCTTCAGAGCCTATTTATAGGCACAGGCCACTTCCTATGTGCCTACTAGCTTTATGCGCCCATTGTGCAGTATGCGCCTACAATGGCCTATACGCCCACGTGAAGAACCAGCCTTTTGCACACTATGCGACTTCCACTTGCTGACGTTGACGACGTATGAAGGATGGACCTCTTCAAATTCTACCATGACGAATCTATCAGTTCAAATTTCGAGGAAGATCTGAACAGTCGCATCTCTCTGATAGGTTGGCTAAACACTATGTGCCCAAAAAGAGAGCCGTGCTATGCGCCCACTGCATCACGAGAAGACGATCCATGATTCTTTCAAAGTATTTCGAACTCGTTCAAGTATCGAAAACTTTGAAGGGGGTCTTGTAGAAGCATAAAAATTTTAGCAAATAAAGCCTTATGCGCCTAAGCCAAAAGAGGACATATGCGCCCAAGTGAAGCTCCGATGCGCCCATCATCCTGTGAAGCTCTATGCGCCCAAGCCTGTGTAGCTCTATGCGCCCAAGCTACCCCCTGTGAAGGAGGGCGCATAGCCTGAAACAGGGCTATGCGCCCAAGCCTGACTCGGTCAAAGCCATGATCAAAATGTGTACCGAAGCGCACAGCCATGTCAATCTCTATGAGTAGTCATGCATCGAAGCATGCGGCCACGTCAACACCACGACCAACCCACGATCGTGCAGCCTGCATGCGCCTACACCCTATGTGCCCATGGCAGAACTATCGCCCACATAAAAACCAGTGTGTTTCCCTTATGTGGGCGCATAACATCATTCCAGCTCAAGAACGACTATAAAAATGGGCCTCATCCCTCTTCAAAACATAGAACAGAGAGCATTTTCAAGAGCCAAATTGCTGCACTTCTTGCCAGTGAGCCGAGAGTTAGCAATTTTCTTAGGTTTTCTCCCACTTTTGTAATCAGAGTGTCAACGGAGTAAAGGAGCAACTGCCGCTCGATCTCCATCGTTCCATTCCCCAGAATTCTTTTTTTGTACTCGGGGATCCTCAGCGCAGGATCTCTCAGCGTACTCGATTTGTGGTGCCTTGCACCAATAAAGAAAAGACAGCATTTTCTTCTTCTTTTTGTGTGTGTCCACATGTAGTAGCGTAACTCCGTTGGGGATAGTTTTTGTAACGCCCCAGTCCCAAAATATGTAGGACTAAGTACGTAGACATGCCAGCTGCATACATACGAAGTATACTCCAATATATGGAATCTCGTATGTATACATAAGCTGTAAAATACAGTAAACCATAACAACTAAATTTTATCCACAAAAATAAAAGAATAATAAAATAAATCAACTATGAATTATTATTTTGTACAAGACGTTGGGCAGAGACAAATCCACTACCAACTATTTTAAATAAGAATAATACATAACAATGAAAGAATTTTGTCGAGCAAAATAAAAGACGATCCAAGAGCAATCATCATCGAGGAAAGGGAGCAGATCATGGCCTTAGCTAAAGCACTTGTTGAAAGTCATAAAAGCACACCCGAAGAATTCACTAAGTCCTCAGAAGGACGTAACAAGATACAAGAGACAACATGCGATATGAACTGCGATATATGATAAAGAGAAAAGATGCATGCAATAGGGTGCCTAACCATTCTACTGTGAATATGCAATTATGAAACAATCCTTCGACGCAAGGGCCTTCTGGCGATAAATGGGATCGGCTTGGTTCCCGTATAGGGTACATGGGCCTACGTCCGTAATGCTCCGAGGAACGTCAGAGAGCATCAATGTAGGGGTACGTCCATAATGCTCAGTAAACTTCAGAAGGCATCAATGACCTGCGTCTCCGACGGAGCTTACAGGGTATCAAGGAAGTGCAAAAGTGGCCCATACGTCAAGGTATTGTTCTTCCCACCCAATGCCTAGTTTTGTCATCTCCATGACTCATATGAACCACTAATAACTGCCAAGACTACTAATCATGCAATCTCATGACAGTTACTCCTAACCGTCGTACGTTTTATACGTATCGGCGGCCAGTCGACTACGTAAGTACGTGTCCTATATGTGACTCATAACTCGTGATAAAGCATGTGGCAAGGCCATGTGAGATATACCAATACCTCATGTCAGTGGGTAGTCGACTAATTCTAAGTCAATACATAATAAGAAATAAAAGCTGTAAAATGACTAAAGCAGTCGCTTGCACCCAAGTATGACTTGGACACGCAGTGAGATAAAAACTTATAAACTGAATCTAAATAGCAGAAATAAATGAAAGAAAATTACAGAGTATAATGGCAAGGTATCTTTCCTGGTGTGTCGTCAGATTTTGTGCGGTGTTCTGACATGTCCCAATAGTCCAATATCCATGGTCGATGTGTAAGGGTCTAAAATTCACGAGAAACAAAAACGTACGATCGGATCAATGGGGATATTAAAGAAGGAATTTTGTGGAGAGTACATACTTATACTATTTTTAGAAATTATCTATATTACTTGAAAATATATATATTTAAAATATTTTTTACCTAACCACTGAAAAATACATAATAATTTGGAAACTATATTTAGTCAAAACATTTTTTTTAAGGTAATACTAAATAATCTAGGAAATTGTTTTAGGGAAACACTATATTTGAAATATGGCTAGGAGTAATATAATAATAGTTATAGGCCAAAACTATATTTAAATAAATGAACATAATATACTGATATTCTAGGGCTTAGAAACTGAATTTGAAAATATAGACCAAGCCTAATACAGTTATTTTTATTACAAGATAATTTTGGGAAAATTATTATATAAATATTTTTATTTAATAAAAATATAATAAAACATTTTATTAGAAAGCTCATGACAAAATAATCCTAATGATTTAATTACATATACTAATTTATATACACAGCCTTCATAATGTAATAATAATAATTTAACCTTAGTCAACCGTTAATATTAATAATATTGATAATAGTAACATTACTACTACTAACAATAAGCATTACAATAAAAATAAATAGATAATACAAAAAAAAACCCATAACATCTTATGATGTTGTTACTGTCCCTCCTCTCGAGAGGGAATCATTAAATAAATCAATAAAACAAGCAAAGGAGCAGAAGTCTAAAAGGGGAGAGAGAAATAATAGATTGGGATTGGGCTCGGCGTGCAGTGAAGAAGAGAGGGAGAGGATAAAGGGAGCTCACCAGAGGGGGTTTCGGTGGCATGACGTGAAAGAGAAGGTCAGCTAGTCGGCCATGCCAAGGCGGTACTGGTGGCGCAGGAAGGCGCACGTCCGGGAGCCCGTCGACGGAGAGCGAGGTGCTGGAGGCAGATTCGGACCGAGGGTGCACCGGGGACACCGCTGCACACAGCAGTCGACGGTCAGGACTGGAGGAGGGCAGCTGCAGTAGGAGCACAATGGCCGCGGAGGATAGGGTCGTCGGCGGAAGTCGAGGTGAGTGGGTTTACTGAGTTTTCTTTTGGGATAGGGAAGCTGTAGTCAGTTTTTGGTGGTGGTAGTGGTGGTGAAATTTGGGTGGCGGCTGTGGCCGGGGATGGCCACGGCGGGGCATGGGTGATGGTTGGTAGGGACGGTCGGGGGAGGCCCCGGCTTGGTACCGGTGGTGGGCTATCGAGGTCTCTGGTAGTGGAGGCGTAGAAGATAATGGTGAAGATAGGGATGACGACGGTGGGGTGCCAACCGCGGTAGAACATCGCTGGGTACGGTGCTGGCATGGTGGCGATGGAAGATGGCGACATATACGGGGAGATGCCGGAGAAGACAGGAGCAGCAACTGGGGTAGTTGCCGGTGGTAAAGGTTGGGACAGGGGGTCGGTGCCAAGGGTTTGCTGGTGTGGTCAGCGGTGGTGGTATCGGGGCAGATGGCCGAAGATGGCCGGGCGTGGGTGTTGCCAGCTTGGTGGACAATGCATGGCAGCAGACAGAACAGGGGTTAGGGTTAAGTTAGGATTAGGGGTCGATGTGTCGTGTCCTGTGCGACACAGACACATAGAGAAGATGGGTTAGATCGGTATCTGGCTTGTTGGGCATAGGGGTGGAGAATTCGTATATATAAAAAATATAGTGCATGGGAAGGGGGACACGGGCACGGACACGATGCACGAATTTTTGGTTGTGGTGGAAAATTTGGTTGTAAAATTTTTGGAAGAAGATCAAAGGAGCCTCTCCTTATATAGGAGGTGCTGCTCCTAGTTAGATAAGAACTAGTAGTTGTTTAAACCCCGATTAGATAATTATATATTTAATTTAGATCGATCAAAAATCGTTTCAATAAAATCTAATTCCAAATTAAATTTAGATAGATCCAATCATTTATTTTAAACTATTCAAAAATCGAAAATCAATTACCATAAGTAATTTAGCGTTAAATCAAAATTTTTGAATTATCTTTTAATAACAAATAACAAATAATAAATACTAAATAAATAATTTCGAAAATTATAATAATTACTTCGATATTTGACATACCTTTTTAATAAATAAAATAATTTTGTTAAGTTTTTGAAAACTAAGATATACATGAAACTAAATTTCATGTATCTTACAAATAAATATTTTTATAAAACATAGTTTTTCTAAATTACTATTTGTACAATAAAATAATTAGCCTTTTTATAATAATAAATAAAGTTTCCCAATCACGACGTGATGCAATAAATTAAATATTTACTTTGTAATGATTCTAAAATAAACTTATTTTCTATACGATTAAATCTTTTAATAAACTGTTGTATATATAAAAATATATTATTACATATACATACTCGCACCCGACGTACAAATACGAAAAAAAATCAATACCAAAACTTATTTTTAAAAAATTGTAGTAAAAATTTAGGGGGTTTACAGTTTTGTGGGGTGTTTACTCAGAGGTAATATGGACATGGTAAACATAAAATTTGTGGTAGAATTTTTCTTACTCGGAGGTTTTGTGGACATGGTAAGATTAGATTCTGTAGGGATGTATAAAACAACTCAGATGTAGTATGGACGTAAAATGTTCTATAGATGAATATGACAACACGACGTTTGCCATAGAAAAAATGTCTACTCAGAGGTAACATGGACATGGTAGACATGAACCTTGTTGGGGTGTAGAAAACAACTCAAAGGTGATATGAACTTGGAAGTTCTATACTGGAGAAATGAGAAAGGGATGAATTCGTTAGTTGAATCCAAAAACACCCACGGGGGATGTGTAAATGCATGTTGACTTAGACCTCAGACATAGTATTTCTTTAGAAATTTGTCATTGATCGGCACATTAGCAAGTCGCCATTAGGTTTAGCCAGCCGGTGAGTACCATTGGAATAGATCGTCTCTATGACAAACAGTCCTTTCCACTTGGGTTCGAATTTCTTCGCTGTCTTGTGAGTCATCACTATCGGTCTTCGAACTGATAAGATGAGGCCACCCACTTGAAATTTCCTTTCCTCGAACTTTTTGTTGAAGGTCCCGAAAATCTGAGCTTGATACAGCTTGATACGCTGCTGAGACAACAGATGCTTTTCGTCCATCGCTTCCAACTTTTGTAGCTAAGGGTGTTGATTGTCTTCGTCTGTCAGCTGGTTGGTGATAGCCATCCGTAGAGATGGAATCTGGATCTCCAGAATGAGTAATGCCTCACTCCAATAGATGAGAGAGAGTGGCGTATTGCCAGTAGGTGTCCGAATTGTTGTACGATAAGCCCATAGACATTCACCGAGTTTTTTATTCCAGTCGTGCATATTGGAAGATACGACTTTCTTGAGCAACTTGACAATTATCTTGTTGAATGCTTCGGCTAGCCGATTTGCTGCAAGATTATAGGCCGTCGACGTTATATTATGTATTCGATTTTTATCACAAAATTGATGGAATGCATGGCTCACGAACTGAGGGTCGTTGTCGTAGATAATCCTTCTAGGAACTTCGAAGCGGTAAATGACGTGATGTTTAACAAAACTGATCACATTCAAGGTTTTTACCTCAGCCAGTGGCACAACTTTCGCCCAATTAGAAAAGTATCGGTGATGACGAGGATGAATCGGAGTCCTTTGGAGGATGGAGGGCGGATCGGCCCGATGATATCCATTCCCCATGCTTCAAATGGCCAGGCGACCGCAGTGGGGCATAGGAACTCAGAAGGTTGATGGATAAAGTCAGCATGCAACTGACATACCTGACACTTATTGGTATAATCGACGGCATCTGCTATCATGGTGGGCCATTAGTAGCCCATGCGATACAGTCGGTCTTATAACATAGGACCAGGCTGGTGAGCTCCGTAGGTACCATAATGTGCCTTTTGAAGTGCTTCCTGTGCTTCTATCTTGGATAGACACTGTAGGAGAAGTCCGTTGTATGAACGACAATACAGCATTTTGGTAGTTGTGTCGTAGAAGAACCAGAGCAAGCGCCTCTTGATAGAAGTGGCTTCCTTCGATTCTTCGGTTAGGATTCCATAGACCGTATAGTCTATGAAAGGAAATTGCCATTAGTGTCCGTTTGTCCAAAGTAACTCAGATACGTATGTACGTTTACTGTGATGGAGTACTGGGTTCCCATAGTAGCTGCCAGAGAAGCGGCAAGACCGAAGAGGGCGTCGGTCTCCAGATTTTTTAATCGAGGTACATGTTCTATAAATAACCCTAAAATGGTGGAGATGATGTCGATTGTCGCCTGATGATTAGGGACCAGGTCCTCATGTCAAACCTCAAATTGTCCTTGAACTTGATTGATAATCAGTTTCGAGTCGTCGTAGGTCTTGAGGTAGTTGACCCCCAACTATTTGGATAATTGGAGCCCGATGATGAGAGCGTTGTAATTAGCAACATTATTGGTGCATGACTCCATGAAAGAATATATACGGTAGATGACTAGACTGTCATGACTGACGAGGACTACTCTGACCCCTGCGATGATTTTGCCTTTGTGGCCTATTATTGAGGCACCATCAAAGAACATCTGCCAGACAGAATTGTATGAGACTGTGTTTGACTCTAGGACTTCGTCAGGAATGTCATTGTAGAGTTTTGATGTTTTCGATACAGGATGTGCACCCAAGAAGTCGACCAATGCTTGACCTTTAAATGCCTTTTGTGGGACAAACACCATGTCATAAGACGTCAAGAGGATTGCTCATGTGGCTAACCACGTGTAACACCCAGTTTTCCAGATGAGGATAATTTTAAAAATTTATAATAATTATTATTATTATTGTTATTTATTTCACATTATGATTTTTGGTAAATTTTAATCATTTTTAAACTATTTAAAAACTGTTTTAAGTCATGACTCATGATTTTGATGTGCTGCCAGTGAAACCCGAGAGACTGTCTGACCAAGAGCCTAACCAAGTGATTAGGGATATTTATTTATCATTTTTAGCCTCGGAATAATTTGGTCATTTTGGCTTATTAGAATTATTGATTAAAATGTCGAATTGGTAAATTCTAGTTTGACTTTGACTTGCTGAGACTAGTGGACTAGCCTAGAATCTAACCCTAGCTATGGTAACCCTAGTCTAACTTGAGTTAACCCATTTTAGTCATTAGAGATTAGTTTTAGAATGAGGGGATTTGGTTTAGTGAATTTAAGTCATGACTTATGGTTTTATGAAATGGCTTATGACTTAATGATTTAATTAATCATGACTTAAGCCCATGGGCCAATTTAGGAAACCCTAACCCTAATTTTACAACTTATGACCAGCCATAGGAGAGCCCCTCCCTATTTAATGTCTTGTTGAGGAGTTCTTGCCTCTTTTAAAGCTTGACCTAGTTTTGAAGAAAAGGTATTTTTCCCTTCCAGAAATCACCATAAATTCATTTTAATTTCTTTTTAATCCTATTTTTTTGCATCAGGACCTAATTTCTATATATTTATTATTTCTGGAGGTTAACCTCAGTTTTGGGTTCATTTGGAGCATTGGAGTTGGTATTTGGAATCTTTCCATTGGAGCTTTCTTGGAGGATTGGCACACATAGGTAAACACCCTCAAATTGTGTTTTAATCCTAATTTTATTGCATGATGGCTTAGGAATAGGTTTCCCCTAGCTACTGTAGGAATTTTGGGTCATTTGCATTAGGTTATGTGTCCGTATCGGACACGTATCGAACCTATAGGCTAGGTGTTCGACGAAATGCCCGAACCATTTCGATTTGCTAATTTTGCAAATCTATTTGAATAGAATCCTAGATCTAGACGTTTTTGTTAATTTTGTGAAGAGAGTTAGGTATTTTCGTGTCTCGTTGTGTCGAATTCTCGAGTTGGACACACTGTGCACGCACGTACACTGTGTCTGTATCTCGGGGCTGAGAACGCCCGACACAGGACACATGGACACGCCGAATTTTGTGTTCGGGAGCATTTGGTTGCGTGTGCGAGGAAAATCCTCCCCGCACTGGTCGTACGGGCCACGCACGAGCTGCTGTGCGTGCACAGTTTGTGCCACTGATACACGATCGTATCGGACATGACACGCATCGTGGTCACTGTGCAGGCAGTCCTAGGGGTAGTCCTACCCTTGGTGCACGTGTACGCAAGGCCACGTGTCACCACGTGGCCTGTGTCGTGTACGGGACACGCGTGCACACGTGCACGACACTGTGCTGTGCAGTAAACTCGTGTGGGTTTTGGTGTGTGCTGGACACGCTCGTGTCTACTTAGTTGGACATGAATACATTGTATAACACGTGTACACATGTCTCGTGTATTACCAACTCTTAATTCCTCATATTAACATGATTTTGTTGATCGAATTCGAATTTCCCTTGTAGACTGATACTTGCTTTCAGTTTTAATTTTCTGAACTTTCAATGCCTGGTTTAACTGATTAATTGATGTTTAAAATTCCAATTTTGAATCCTACATATGTATTAACTACTGATGGATAGGAATTGGCAGTTAGATTAGGTTTTATATTCAAGAATGGGTTTTGATGTTGATTTGGGCTAATGTGTGTCGACTGAATACAGTCCCGAGACTTAAATCCTGAACATTAAATTCTTGATTTTTAAAACTGAAAAGGGATGTGTAATTTGCCATGTTGAATCTTACACATATGTATTGGACTATTACATTGTAGATTAAATTCATATTAGTTTAGGATGTGTTAGTGAAGGGATTTTCGAATATGAATGGGCTGAATTGTGATAGACTGAATACACATTTTCCTGAGTTTACATTCTAACTTTACTTCCTATTTTAAAACTGAAGTTTGATTGCCATTAATCCATGTACATGTGTAACTACATCACTATAATGTTATTTACTAATTTGTGTTAAGTTTTAGGGTTCAATTTGGATTTTCGATATTAGAATGGGATCCAATGGGATGTTGGATTCGAAATTGAGTTGGAAAGTTTGTACTGTCAATTGATTTCTGGAATTTCACTTATTACACTGTCAATATTGGGTTAACTGTTGGATTCTTGAACTGTCTTATGTTTTCATTTCCTTATCAAAACTGAGTTTGATTTCAAATTCCATGTTATTCCTAATATAGGGTTGTTTATAACTGTCATTTATTTCTTCCTTATAAACTGAGAACTACTCACTAGCTTTTGATACAAATGCCTAAACTCTCTACACATGATACACACACACATGCTCTCATGCTCTACACACACATGTATCTACATTTTTATTTCCTACATTACACTAACTTAACACCATGGCACACTCTGTAATGCCCCGCTCCGCACGGTGCATTACGTTGAGTCGTTGACTTGAAGAGTTGCGTTGACCCGATGAGGTATCGATGCGAATCGATGCAAGTGTTACGTTAGCCAAAGGTAAGCTTTGGGTCGATTGGAATCTATGAATCGAATCGATGCAAAGGATAAGTCCCGTTGAGCAAGTGCTAATTTTAGTTGATCTGGTGTGCAGGCTATGCTTCTACGCTGGACTATAAGAGGTCGGTATTTTGCCTTATTCAGTGAAGTGTCCGCGAAACCAAATCGTGGCCTTGCAACGGATTGTGGCATGGGCGCGATAGGCCAAAGCAACCGAGTAGTTCAAAGGAATGGCTAAGTCCGAGAGTTAGCTATGCGACCAAGTTATGGAAGCGAGCCGCATCAATCGGCGAGACGACAAGGTGTATCGGCTTAAGGTGGGCGGGTTCTTGACTCTCTCTCCCTATTTCTTCACGTCTAATAAAAGATATCATTGTATGCGTAAGTAACTACGAAAGTTAGCGAGCGTAGCAGGGGGCGAATTAAGGTCTCAGTGTGCGTTGAACACTAAGGTAGAACATTTGAACATTGAACAATCGAAGTGACGTACATCAAGTATACGGGTCGCGGTAGGGCAATGATGGTAGAACATTGAAAGACGATATTGAGATGTGCATCATGTGCACGGCTCCAAGAACATTGAACACTAGGCGTAGAACATGGATTACGGCGCTGAGCGTGCCCTCGTGCACGGAAGCTAGGGAATAACTAAGTAACTACGGAATTATGATATGAGAATAACTTACGAATGGTCTGCATTGAATACAAGTAGGAGATGTCTAAGCCGTTGGGCACTGTGCATCAATATGGATGTGTTGGGGCATAACGCCGACGGAGCTCCCCATATGGATGGTGGATTATGTTTATGAGACGCGAATATGCTTATGGAACGGGACTATATTTATTGAACACGAGATGGATTGGAATGTATGACTTGTATGCTATGGCGCGTATTGCATGGTCAATGGACTCGGATGGCCCGTGCACGGGTGCGGCTTCCCTCGGACGGTTATGCCGGGGCACCGGGACCGTTCGACCTTGGAGGGAATTATGTGTGGTATTTATGGTGCATAACATTCGGACGGATTGCGACCGTCCAGTGCTGTGATAAGCTATAATATCTGTAAGTTTGGGATCCTTCGGATACTGGGCTAGCAACCCGTATCGAAGTGATCGTAGGCTTACACATAAGAGATGCCAAGTCCATTACGGTGCGAAACACCGTGACCTTCATATAGATAGGGCCGGTGGGCTGAGTTGAGAGTTGGGTACAGGCGCAGGACCTGCGACCCTTATGCATTGTCTAAGTTTATGATTGGAATGTTGCGTGAATTATATGGTTTCCTATGTCAGTTCTAACCAGTACAGGCTAAGAAAAATGGGACGAAGATGAGCACGATCACTTTGTTATGTTTCAGATTATGCCTAACTGTATCTGCTGCAGGAACACGATATGGGACACAATCATATAAGTTGCTATGTTGAATATTGTCATGAAACGGATCCTAAGGCTAATTAGCAAGATCACCAAATAATGTTGCATATTCTACTAAATATACAAAGTATTTGGTTTGGGTGTGAGCGGGTCTTGATCAGTGCGAAGCGAGGACGAAAGCACTAATCCTCCACTAGTTTATGTGCAGGCTCAGGTTATGATCGGCTCGGGCGGGGCTTGGCTTGGACGTGCCGAGGCATGGAGTCCTTGGCGTTCAAGAGGAACTGCCGCATAGGCGTTCGGACTTGCGACATGGAGATGTTCGGCCGAAGACTACTTGGTGGCTATAAAGGGGCATAATGTATGGAACTATGTAATTCTTTGTATGCTAGAGAGATCATGAGCGTTGTAGCCAATTGGCATATTAAGTTGGGTTATTCAGAGCCTTTGTAACCTTCAGTTCATTATGAATAAAAGAGATTCTTGTTGTATACTCTGTTTTCCTTCTGCTGCTTATGTTACGACTTTGAGATAATCACTATGTGAACCGTTATCTTGCCTTGCACGAGCGCAACTCCAGGCTCGTGTGGCATCATGCCCCAACGAGGACGATAATTCGGGTAAAATCTAGCGAGGACAGAGCGATTTCCCGGATCGGGGCGTGATAAGTTGGTATCAAAGCGGTTCCATCCTTTGGACCGTGCATGAATCTCTTTGACCCTCAGTTGCGTCGCTATCGAATTCAGTTGACTCTAAGTTGTTTCCACAACTGCATGGCTCATGGATCTGCTCGACGCTACATTGGATGTTCCATACAATAAGTCTATATTAAGTGCGTACGTCTGCCACATGTATGTCGTGACTATTACGCTATCTCCGGGTGCTATCGGAGAATGTTGGTTGCACGAAGTGCAACGAGTTATGGAATGTTGGTCGCACGAAGTGCAACGAATATTGTGCTGTTGGTTGCACGAAGTACAATGATATACGTATTGTTGATCGCACAAAGTACGATGAGTTATGTGTTGTTGGTCGTATGAAGTGCGAGGAGATATGTGTTGTTGGTTACACGAAGTGCAACGGATCGATATATGAGGCGATGCGTGTTATGTTGCTATGCGAACGGTTATGTGTTGTTGGTTGCACAGAGTACAGCAAGTGATGAGATCGTTCATTGCATCTGGTGCAACGAGTCGGTATGGTATGATGTGTGTTGTGTGGCTATGTGGATGGATAGCGATATGTTAAGCGAGATTGAGTAATGACCTTAATTATCGAGAATGAATCGTTGCATGAGTTGCAACGAGTGAGATTGGAAGATCACGGATGCGATAGTAACGAGTCGAGTTGGTCGCTAAGTCGAGTTGAGTAGGCGAACGTATATGTTGGCCGAATGTCGCGTTGAGCCTTGAAGTAAGCGAATGTTGCGGGTGTAATCGATATGATTGCCCAGGGAACGGTTAGGCTGAACGTATGTCGAACTGAGCGAACGATGGGGCATTTTGGTCCAGTTGTTGTGCCAACTCGAATAAGAAGAACGCTAGAGCTGGGATCGAAAAGATCGCCATACGGGATACTTGATTGAGGAATAGAAGTCGGACCTATGCGAAGCGTAATGTCGAGTAATGACTCGATTTTGAGTGGTATATGCTATACCAATTATGCGATCAGTGTAGCGAAGTATCGTATCGATAACGATAGGCTCGATCCTGAGTGGTATATGGAATACCACTTAGCGATAGCTATGTTAAGTCGGTTGGTGACTTATGATAGGTTATATTGAGACGATTGTATTGTTACGATATGTTTGTCCTCAACGGACGGAGTAGTACCGAGACTTGAGTGGGAATGACTTGAGAGAAGTCGATGCAAGTATGCTTCGATGAATTGAGTTGAAGGATTATGTGAGAAGTTGCATCTATGGATGATGCGTCGGATGAGAGTCGTTAAGCGTAAGTCGAACGATAGACGGAGCATAGCGAAAGAAATATTGCGTCGAGGAAATAATTGACTCGGTCGAATTTGCATTGAGTTAAGTCAGTACGGAAGCTTGTTCGGAACGTGTTGAGTAGGTACGAAGAAGTCGTACGAACGAATTTGGAGTTAGTGCGAGGAGTTGGTAGCACAATTTTAGAAGTACGAGTTAGGGATACGAGAATGTATATGTGAATTAGAAATTGTATTGCGATGATGATAGTGAGTTATAACGCAATGAATCTTGATAAGTACGAGACTTGATTCGTATTCGAGTTCGAATAATGGCAATGATTGCAACGGGTTTGAGCTTATGAGAAAGGAAGATGTTCACGTTATGCATATCGACGATGGTATTGAGGCGTATCAAAGACAATATGCAATAACTCGGGGATACTCTGATCGTATGAACGAAAATTATGTTGAGTATTGTTGTTGGATGAACAAGATGCAAGTTAAGTTATGGCAATTGGGATGATAACGGTAGGAGTAATTCAGAAAGTTTAAGAGTGGATGGATATTACTTGGATGTAAACGAAAGTGCTTGATTGGTTCGAGGATAACCACAATGTCGACATTCTTGTATTATGCGTGTGCAACTCTAGCACCGCACATGCGTCACGCCCAATTATGGCGATCGTTCCGCGTGAGCGCTGGTATGGTGATTCATACAGCGGGGATGATCGAACTTACAAGGCGTGGCAAATTAGATTTGACCGTGGTTTGATGCGAACATTGTTCGAGGATGGTTTTGATGAGTATGGGATGTGTCGAACTATGATCACGAATAGGTAAACTCGAATTTGAGGCGAGTAGATGTCATACGACTAGCGAAGATGGTCGACGGTAATGCATGAGTGATTCGAGTAGTAACGACGAGCAATGTGCATAAGTGATTCGAGTAGTTATCGGCACGTCAGTTGCGCGGGGGTAGATAAGTTATGGATTGATAAATTATGTCGGATTGGATAAAGTCTCATAGAAAATATCGGGAATTGATTTGGCTTCGCGATAGGATATAGCATGGTTCGTTGTAACTGTCCCTCGTTGATGATCTTCAATTATCGAGCGTAGTTTCGGGGCAGATGACCCTAGAAGACTTGACCGCCAAATCAAGTGAATATTGAAGTCCCATAGGATGACCCAATGAAGTCGCATGAGAAAGTTCGTCAAGGATGAAGGATAATGTAGTGCATGTTGAGGATAAGTCTAAGCGAGTGAGTATCGTATTTCGGAAGTTAGCGAGTAGCCTTCGACTAGATCGATGTGGCTAGAAAAATTATAATCGATCAAATGAGTACGTAAGTAGACCTGGTCAGTCGAGGATCGAATAGATGTTGAGAAACGTGCCTAGTATAGCGATGCGATAAGGCAATTGCAAGGATTCTGCAATACGCGAGAGCGACAGATAGTAGGACGACCCTAAGAGTTGTGTCGTAGATTGGCTTGAGTAACAGTTAGGCTATGTGCACGATTTATGTTATGGGGCGAACTAGTCGGGATTGATTCGAAATTGAGTAAAGGATTCGTACTCGATTGAGAATCGGGGATGAGCGTATCGTAAGAGACCTTGGGTCGGAAAGATTGTTTCCTTTGAGCATCATAGACTCAAGTTAACCTCTTGTGTCGGGAGAGATTAAGCATGATGTCTGGATAAGTTACCTAGCGGGGGTATCCCAGACGCAATACATATATGGTTCGAGAACGTGGATCGTGTTGGAATAGTTGAGTGCGATGCATAGTACGGATTGTTGGCAAAGAAAGTTGGACATGTGGACTTAGTCCATGTCGTTAAGGCAAGTTTTATGAATGACTAGATGAAAGACTTGAGTGGTGCGAGAGATAGGAAACGGTTAGGCGAATAGGCATTGCGAAGAATTATTGCGATCGGATGCACAACGGCTTAATGCAATGTGAGTGTTAGATGACCGGCGAGAAACTTATGAGATCGAAGTTATGGTTTGAATTAAGTTACGTGCAAGATGTTGGAAGATGATCGCATGTTATGGAATAAACATACGAGGAGTATTTTGGGAATAGGCGCTAAGATATGACTAAGTCGAGTACGGACTGATTGGTGCTTGAGGAGTAAGTTGAGCTTGTTAGTTGTCTAGATATCCTGCAACTGAGCTTGGCTAAAATGCATATATTGGTGGGATGCCTAAAATATGTGTATGATCCAAACTAAGTTGTGTGATTCCAACGATAGCAGCACGAGATCGTGAAGCGATCTATGCGAGGCACTTGGGTTAAGTGTTGGTTTCGGTTCGAGGACGAACCTTGTTCTGAGTGATATATTATGTAATGTCCCGCTCCGCATGGTACATTACGTTGAGTTGTTGACTCGAAGAATTGCGTTGACCCGATGAGGTATCGATGCAAATCAATGCAAGTGTTACGTTGGCCAAAGGTAAGCTTTGGGTTGATTGGAATCTATGAATCGAATCGATGCAAAGGATAAGTCCCGTTGAGCAAGTGCTGATTTTAGTTGATCTGGTGTGCAGGCTATGCTTCTACGCTAGACGATAAGAGGTCGGCATTTTGCCTTATTCAGTGAAGTGTCCGCGAAACCAAATCGTGGCCTTGCAATGGATTGTGTCATGAGCACGATAGGCCAAATCAACTGAGTAGTTCAAAGGAATGGCTAAGTCCGAGAGTTAGCTATGCGACCAAGTTATGGAAGCGAGCCGCATCAATCGGCGAGACGACAAGGTGTATCGGCTTAGGGTGGGCGGATTCTTGACTCTCTCTCCCTATTCCTTCACGTCTAATAAAAGATATCATTGTATGCGTAAGTAACTACGGAAGTTAGCGAGCGTGGCCCGGGCGAATTAAGGTCTCAGTATGCGTTGAACACTAAGGTAGAACATTTGAACATTGAACAATCAAAGCGACGTGCATCAAGTGTACGGGTCGCGGTAGGGCAACGATGGTAGAACATTGAAAGACGATATTGAGATGTACATCATGTGCACGGTTCCGAGAACATTGAACACTAGGCGTAGAACATGGATTACGGTGCTGAGCGTGCCCTCGTGTACGGAAGCTAGGGAATAACTAAGTAACTACGGAATTATGCTATGAGAATAACTTACGAATGGTTGTAGGAGCGTAAAAAGTGCTTCAAAGAAAGAGTCATCTCATTCATAAGTGGCCTGCTTTACGCCTAAACAGAACGGATAATTTCTTTATGCCCAAGACAAGGCTAATCGTGTTACGCCTAAGCAGATTGATCATTTTACGCTTGGGTCTACATCGCCAAGGACAGAGCACCCTCTTTTACGCTGGACAAAGCTGTCAAATCTCGTATTTAATGCAAACTTTGACATAAAGATATCAATGATGGCATTTACCACAGAATTCAATGGAATTTGTCTTATACAAAGACTATTGTTGTCGTTTATAGAGATCGAGCTACATTACGCTCACTGTATGGTTTCTTTTACGCACGGAGTTTTTACATGAGTCCTTACGCTCATAAAAATAATGTGTGCGTGAAGTCTACTTGAGCTATTTTTACGCTCAAGGTTATTCAATAACCACTTTACGCTGGAAACCTATGACAGAGCTAGTTTACGCTCATCTCACTACGCCCAGAGGATGTTAGGGCTATTTTACGTCCTATTCTTTCTGGCCAGTTTAGAACGTGGTTTACCTACGTGGCCTTCATGCCACATATTTCGAAGAACGTGTGTACATGTATCCTATTCTTACTGAAATGATGGGATGCGTGTCAACATACGCAAAGGATGACTCTGATCATGGGTGGCAGTTGTTAGCGTAAAGACAGATTTTGATGCTCTTTTACGCACGGAAGCCCCAGTCTATAAATAGACTCATTTTTCTCATACAACACACATAGAGACAGGAGAGAATAGAGAGATCAGAACTTCGAGATTTTGATTCTCCAGAGCATTCTTCTTCAATCTTTCTTTCAGAATAGAGTGAAGCAAAGCAGGAAAGCATTCGGCCTCGCCATCAGTGCCCAAGTGCGTCGATACCTTTCTGGTGACTTAGTTCTTCCAAGTTGTTCTACTTCAAGCAGTGATCTTCATCATCATCATATGGTCCAAGGAACAAAGTGATCATTTACAGATCAGACTTCCATAGCAATACTTTCCCAGAATCAAATTTGTACTTCTTGTACTTTTTCTTGTTTTATTTTCAAAAGCCAATTCCTCCCAGGCATTTTGTTAAGTGAAACAATGGTATGCATTGAATACAAGTACAAGATGTCTAAGCCGTTGGGCGTCGTGCATCAATATGGATGTGTTGGGGTATAACGCCGACGGAGCTCCCCATATGGATGGTGGATTATGTTTATGAGACACGAATATGCTTATAGAACGGGACTATGTTTATGGAACACGAGATGGATTGGAATGTATGACTTGTATGCTATAGCGCGTATTGCATGGTCAGTGGACTCAGATGGCCCGTACACAGGTGCGGCTTCCCTCGAACGGTTACGCCGGGGCACCGGGACCGTTCGACCTAGGAGGGAATTATGTGTGGTATTTATGGTGCACAACATTCGAACGGATTGCGACCGTCCAGTACTGTGATAAGCTATGATATCTGTAAGTTTGGGATCCTTCGGATACTGGGCTAGCAACCCGTATCGAAGTGATCGTAGGCTTACACATAAGAGATGCCAAGTCCATTACGGTGCGAAACATCATGACCTTCATATAGATAGGGCCGGTGGACTGAGTTGAGAGTTGGGTGCAGGCGCAGGGCCTGCGACCCTTATGCATTGTCTAAGTTTATGATTGGATTGTTGTGTGAATTATATGGTTTCCTATGTCAGTTCTAACCAGTGCAGGCTAAGGAAAATGGGACGAAGATGAGCACGATCACTACATTATACTTCAGATTATGCCTAACTGTATCTGCTGCAGGAACACGATATGGGACACAATCATATAAGTTGCTAAGTTGAATATTGCCATGAAACGGATCCTAAGGCTAATTAGCAAGATCACCAAATAATGTTGCATGTTCTACTAAATATACAAAGTGTTTGGTTTGGGTGTGAGCGGGTCTTGATCAGTGCGAAGCGAGGACGAAAGCACTAATCCCCCACTAGTTTATGTGTAGGCTCAGGTTATGATCGGCTCGGGCAGGGCTTGGCTTTGATGTGCCGAGGCATGGAGTCCTTGGCGTTCAAGAGGAGCTGCCGCATAGGCGTTCGGACTTGCGACATGGAGATGTTCGGCCGAAGACTACTTGGTGGCTATAAAGGGGCATAATGTATGGAACAATGTAATCCTTTGTGAGCTAGAGAGATCATGAGCGTTGTAGCCAATTGGCATATTAAGTTGGGCTATTCAGAGCCTTTGTAACCTTCAGTTCATTATGAATAAAAGAGATTCTTGTTGTATACTCTGTTTTCCTTCCGCTGCTTATGTTACGACTTTGAGATAATCACTATGTGAACCGTTATCTTGTCTTGCACGAGCGCAACTCCAGGCTCGTGCGGCATCACGCCCCAGCGATGACGATGATTCGGGTAAAATCTAGCGAGGACGAGCGATTTCCCGGATCGGGTCATGACACACTCTACTAGATAACTGTCATTGCTTAAATCTGAAAGTATTCCCTGATTTTCTTAAATCCCATTGACACATTACCCTCACACTATATTTCACTCTCATACGACACTGTCACACACTCTCATGTCCCCATACCCACACACCATGCCACATACTATATCACACCCTACACAAACACACATGCCCTATTCCCTATGACTCACACTTAGCTATATATGCCCACACACATTGTTTTCCTATGATACACACACACACATTGTATCACACACACACATGTACACAAACACGCTCACATTTTTTCCTCTACCTATCACTCTATGTACATACATACATATATATATATATATATATATATATATATATATATATATATATATATATATATATATATATATATATATATATATATATATATATATATATATATATATATATACACGCTCACATTTTTTCCTCTACCTATCACTCTATGTACATACATATATATATATATATATATATATATAGATATATATATATATATATATATATATATATATATATATATATATATATATATACATATATATATATATATATATATATATATATATATATATATATATATATATATATATATATATATATACACGCTCACATTTTTTCCTCTACCTATCACTCTATGTATATACATATATATATATATATATATATATATATATATATATATATATATATATATATATATATATATATATATATATATATTTATATATATATATATATATTTTTTTTTTTATATATATATTTATATATATATATATATATATATATATATATATATATATATATATATATATATATATACATATATATATATATATATATACATATATATATATACATATATATATATATGTATATACATAGAGTGATAGGTAGAGAAAAAAATGTGAGCGTGTATATATATATATATATATATATATATATATATATATATATATATATATATATATATATATATATATATATGTGATGCATATATTATTAAGTAGCTTATATATGTATATGTGTGAATATGTGGTTTGGACTATAGGTAACATAGCCTATGGGTGTATACCTATGGCTCATTGCCTATAGGTATGGCTTGAATGCCAGTTAAGTGTGTAGTTGACTTGTATAGCCTAGATAGTGTGTGTGCTTGCTAGAATAGGCTGGTTTGGCTTAGTGAGACTTGTTTGGCTTAGGCTTGACCTAGTTGACTTAGTTTGACTAGTCTAGTTGACTAGAGTTGACCAAGAGTTGACTTTAGTCCAGTTTGACCCCAAACTTCATGTAGATGCATTGTAGCAGTCTGTTATATCATTTTAGACTTATAGTGTCTTGTACTGTTCTATATGAGACAGACACCACTCCTCGGACAGTAGATACTCTTCAGATACTCAGGATACAGGCGAGTACATTCTCTGATCATTTTATATCCTGCTTAGGAGTATATTTTCTGCTTTAGATTACTTTACATGATGCTGACACGTTGGAAACACGGATTAGTACTATATGGATCTTGTCGTGCGATGTTATCCCCTTAGCGGATATATCGGATATTTCGTGTTCATGTACTTTATCATGAGCATCGTGTACTCCTTGTGTTCATGCTTTTCGTGTACAAATTGTGTGAAATAATGTATACTCATGTGCTCACATGATCTTCGTGCACGACTATTCTTCATGTACAATAATATAACTTGGCTAGATCCTTGTGTATTGATTGGGGCGGGGGAGTAGAAGTGGTTATGTAATCAATCCAGTAGATTACTCGTGTACAACCTCTTTAGATTACTCGTCTACAACATCGTGTCGTTTACATAACCATCTTGTACTCTGAATTATTAGCACTGTTAGTTCTTCTATATATTGTATTTATTTATTTACAGTCTTCCTTTTTTATCATGTTACTCTTTCAGTTTCCTGTATCTTACTCTCTAGCATGTTTATATTTCCTAACCTGTTATGATTTGCTGAGATATACTGTACTCGCTCCTGTCCTGACTGGACCTGTTGAAAATTTTACAGTGAATGATGAGGCTCTGGTGTCTACCCATTATGGTGCAGCTTTAGACAACACTTGTGACTTGGACCCACTTACAGTAGAGGATCTACCACCAGTGGTTTAGACTGCTAGCTTAGACTCTTACCTTGTCTTCTCATTGATACATTATTGTATATACTGGGAGTTTGTTTTATCTGATGTTTCTGGATATGTATTTATATTAGACTTTATCTGGATTGTTTTCTCTGTGGATTCATTCTGTTCTTATCTATCTATTTATCTTTTATCATGCTCTACCTTAGATGTGATTGAGACTGTATTTGCTATGTCACCTCCATTCGGAGTGTATATACTGTACAGGTACCTTTATATTGTTAGATGTTGACCTAGGACAGCATTCTACCGTCGACACTGCAGCGTAGGCTGGACGTACCCATGTCTCGTGCCCTTACTCTAGGGTACGGGTCGGAATACCACGAGTTTAGTGCCTATGGCTTAGTCATAAAAACTCTGAGGGGGTTGACTTTGGAGATGACGTAGATTGCCTGTCCAGCCACATAATGGTGCATCTTTTAGATGGCAAAGACTTGAGCGAGACACTCCTTCTCAACAGAATTATACCGATGTTCGACACCAATCATGGTCCTGTTTAGGCAGTATATTGCCTATTCTTGGCCTTTCTTACTTCTCTGGGCTAGCAAAGCAGCGAGAGGATGGTCCATGGCTCGGACGTATAACAAAAAGTGCCTCCCCACGATCGGTGTTGCCAGTATTGGAGGACTAGTAAGATATTTCTTGATGTCGTCGAATGTGCGTTGGCATTCTTCGGTCCAGACATAAGAAACCCCTTTCTTTATTAGTTTAGTGAAGGGTTGGCATCGTCTAGAAAGATTTACTATGAACCTTCTGATGTATGCTAAACGTCCCTGCAGGTCTCGAAGCTCACGGAGATTCTTCGGGGGAGCCATGTCCAGGATAGCCTTGGTCTTTTTAGGATCAATGTGGATACCGTTGGCAGTGATGATGAAGCCCAAGAACTTGCCGCTGGAAACCCCCAGGGAAGACTTGGTTGGGTTCATTTTCAACTAATGTGTTCGCATTAAGTCAAACACCATCCTCAAGTCATCCAGATGGCTTGTTCTCCTCCGTCTTTTGACGATAATGTCATCAACATAATATTCTGTCATTTTTCGAAGATATTTGCGAAATATGATACTCATAGCCCGCTAGTATGGCGCCCTGACATTCTTCAAACCAAAAGGATCATATTGTAATAGTCGATTCCTATTGGTGTTTGAAATGAAGTATGTTTTTCATCTTCAGGGAATATCTTGATCTGGTTGTAGCCCAAGAACCCGTCCATGAAGGACATACGCTCGAAGCCACAAGTATTGTCAATCATTACGTTGGTGATTGGGAGAGAAAACTCGTCTTTTGGACATGCCAAATTGAGATCCCTGAAGTCTATACAGACTCAAATCTTTTCGGTCTTCTTAGTGATGGGAACGATATTGGTCACCCAATTTGGATGTTGCTCTTCGTGAATGAAGCCACTTTCTATGAGTTTATCGACTTCTTTTTTGATAGCATCCATGATGTTGGGGCGACAGCGACGCTATTGCTACTTCATAGGCTTAGCGTTGGACAGGATATTGAGTCGGTGCATTGCGACTTATGAGTCTAAACCTAGCATATTTTTATAGCTCCAAGCAAAGACATTGATGTACTATCAAATAAGTTGCATCAGAGATTCTTTGTCTTCTCTTGTCAAGCTTTTGCTAATGAAGATGGGTTTAGGTAAAGCCTCATCTCCTAGGTCGACTTGAACAACCTCGTCTTCAGTAGGAGGTTCTCACTGTTCGAAATGTCACTCCCATTGGAATCCTAGGCATTGAGCCTAGGGTTCTTCCTCGAAGAATTCCAGCGCCTAGTCTTCCTCTCTACTAGGGGATTTGTAGAGACCATATTGACCGACAGTATCTTCTTGAAGGCCTTGTCGATACTGGTATCAGAGTCCTAAGTAGAGGAATAATAGGAGTGAGAGTGCATCATGACCTCCGGCTCTAAACTCTCTGGAGTTATCGTAGGTGTAATATAATCTAACCCCCGACGAGTATGCTGGTAGTAGTTTTGAGACTTCTCCTTTGGAGCACGAAGTCATAAAGGGAGGCGTTGGCATTTTCCATAATTTAGACCACTGCTAGTGGTCAAGTCATAGCCCATCTTTTGGATAAGATGTTTGGCTTGAGCGGTGTAACGGTGGAGATGCATCTTACTGTTATCGGGTTCCGGTTC
Organism: Iris pallida; assembly: GCA_029216955.1. Lineage (NCBI taxonomy): Eukaryota > Viridiplantae > Streptophyta > Magnoliopsida > Asparagales > Iridaceae > Iris > Iris pallida. The sequence continues at coordinate 1,817,995 of JANAVB010002393.1, forward strand.
GATGGGAGTGAGTCTTTGGGGATGTTCTACCGGACCGAAGATGACGGGTTCCTCGTCTTCTTTTCTTACTGGCACCAAGAAGTAAGCATCTCGAGAAGTGACAACTCGGTTCGCAAGATTGACGGTTGTCACTTGTGTTTGTAGCATGTATAGAGCATTATATAAGTAATACATAGTATTCCAGTATGCACAAGAGTAATTCAAAGACAAGTTTCTATTAATGAAATACAAAATTTTATTCTGAGATATTACATCATCTAAAGAGTGTGCATCAGCATTAGCGCACATGTAGTCCCCAAACTCCTCACCAGTGAGAACCGCGGCTGCCATGGGAGAAGGTGGAGGAGGTTTCCGCTTCCATTTAAGTACCAAGGGAGCTGGAGCCAAAGATTCTTACGACTTTGGAGCTGCTTTTGGGCCCCTTCGGGGAAGCTGTATCCAAATAGGCTCCTGGCTAGCGGTTGACGCCGTCGGGGACGAGTGAGTATGAGCCTTTCCTCGAAGCTTGGTTACAAGTGGCACTGATGTCTGGGGAGGCTTCCCCTTTAGTCGAACCCTCAACGGCTCTTCGACAACGGCTGCACTCTCCGTTGCAGTCTCTGTCTCATATTCTGCATCATTGGCATCATCATCCCAATGGACTGATTTATAAAGATAAGCATCAGTACAGTATGCTTCAAGTCCTCAGAACGGGCCGATGGCAGCAAACTCAGTCTTGATAGTCCCATCGTTGGCCATATATTTCACGCATTGATGGAAGGTAGAGGGCACGATCATATATTCATGAATCTATGGTCGACCCAGCAGCATGTTGTAGTTTATATCTGCATCAATGACATAACAAGTCACATCCGTCTGGAGATAGCCTATCTGGCATTTCAGGCAAGTCTTGCCCAAGGGCTCACTCTTTCCAGCATTAAAACCGCTGATTGTAGTGTTTGACACGGTCAACCGATGTATCAGAATCCCCAAGGTTTGGAGTAAGCTTAGGGGGATTATGCTGAGGGAGAAGCCATGGTCGATATGGATGCGATCAACCTTGATGGCACCAATATACCCTGTATAGTATAGGGATCCCGATTATTTTTTAGCAAAATATCCTACTGCGTGAAGGTGATGTTAGGAATCACCTCAACCACGTTATGCCAATATGGGCAAGCAGTGGGATCTTTCTTAGGCGATTGAACTTGGGTGAGGAATGAATCAATGTCCTACAAAGCTTCGTTGAGGGCGTCCCGAGTCTCTTTGGAGAGACGAAGGAGTTTGAAGAGCGACAGCCGAGCTGGAGTATTGGTAAGTTATGCCAATATGTCAAAGTTGTAGGGCTTGATCTGCCCCACCGCTGAGTCTTTCCTCAGTGGTTTATCAAAGTGCACCTTTATTTGCTTCTGCTTATCTGTTGCAAGAATTTGGAATGGACCTACTTCTAAGGCATCAGGTGCGATGGCAGAAGTAGGTGGAGGTACCTCTTCTTCCATAACATGGTTATCCTCTCATTAGTGAGCCAAACGAGTGGTAACCTAAGCATCGTCGGTCGTGGTAGAAACCATACGACATGACTTGGACTTCTTTTCCTTAATGTTTGCAAAAACAAAAGTTGATCTTTATTTCACAAACTTTGTAAGAAGATTACAAGAATTCTGGAAAAGTACAACTGTAGGAATCCGATCTGAAGACGATCGCTTTATCCCTTGGACGATGTGAACTTTGAAGACGATAGCCTCTGAAGTTGAAGGCGATAGCCTCTGAAGAATGCAGCAGCACTTGGGCAAGAACTCCTGAATTCTCTGATTTTTCTTATCTCTATGTATGATCTTGGTAATGAAGACTTGAAACTCTATTTATAAAGTTCTGGAAATAACTAACTTTTAGTTATTCTAAATTGTGCAGGATGGATTGCGCATGCACTGGATTGCATAACATCAGACTGCGCTGGCAGTTATTTGATCGTGGGCCAACTGTGTTGGACACATGACATCATTTGATTGAAATGCGCATGATCGGGTACAGACGTTGCCACGTAATGAGTAATTGATGGTATGAAGGCCACGTGTACATTTGTCAGTTGTCTTGATGAAGTGCACCACATGAATTGTGCTGACTTCAGATTGCGCTAGGATGGACCCCGCAGCAGAAAGTCTGGCAGATTGTGCTGCATGTACAGCTGTCCTCGAGCCTGTGCTGCACGATAAACGAACAGTTTTCTCGTTCTCCGTGCTGTCAGTTGTTAGAAGATCTGATTCTCTGTCAGATAATGATGACAAGGCCACGTCAGCTTGCGCACTTGGATGAGTGCGCAGTTCAGCCTGCGCAATCGAGATGGTGCACAATTTGTCTCTTGCGCAGTTCATTTGAAGGATACACTTTTTGATTTTCATGGCTTTGTTAATGGGTGCAACTTGATTTTTTAGGACCTACAAGACCCCCTTCAAAGTTTTCAAAAGTTGAATTTATTCAAAGTTTCGAAATACTTTGAATTTTAATTTTAAAATCAAGTTGCGCAAGTGATGACTTGTCTGCGCAATCGGAGGAATTAGTTCCTGTTTCTTCAGCGCAATCTGAGGAGTCTGTTTACTTTCGAAAACTATAAATAGTTCTCTTTTCTCTCTCTATTATTCTTTACTTGCTTCCAAACTTTCGAAAGAGAAAATTTCTCGAGCTCACCCGACTCTTCTCCTTCTTTCCCGTCGACTCTGATGGCTTCGAAACGCTCCGCCGCCGAGAAGGGCAAGGCCTTCGCCGAGTCTTCGGCTCGGGCTGCGCCGTGCCCTTCTCGACACGAAGTCGCTCATCCCGCACTGCAAGGTAGTAAACCCGATCAAAAGACCCGTTTTAGGGTTCTTTAACACTGTTGATCCTTCGAACCTATCTCTTTTTTAAGATCTGGTTAGATTGTGCCGCCCTGTTTAGGGTTTCGGTTGCATAAACCCAACAATCTTCATTTTATGAAGACTATTTCTTGCGCAATCGGTTGAAAAGCGCTGGCAAAAGTCAGCGCAATCTGCTGATTTGTGCAAGGTTGTCAGCACAAACTGTTGCCTTGCGCAAGCTTGTCAGCGCAATCTGATGGTTTGCGCAAGTAAATATGTTAGCACAACTGGACAACTTGCGCATAGAAGCTGTTTGTTTGAGCAATCTGACATCCAGCGCAATCTGACACTTGTGCACTTTGCTGATTTTTTGAACAGACTTTTTTGTTTTGACATGTACTGAATGTTGTCTTTCTGTTTGATGCAGTAAATATCAGAGAGGACCCAGAGTATGAAACCTTCGCAGGGACCCTTGATGAACCAGAGTTCAAGGAATGACGAGCAGCATGAGCCAGTGGATGATCCGTTGGAAGCCTCAAGGGAAGCTAACTTCCCTGAGGAGGTCAATGAACCACTGCGAGTTTCCTTGAAAGTGGTCAAGTCTCCAGCCAGGGAGAGGAAGAGAAGGATTGACGAACCTTCTTCTTCGGTTGCAAAGAAGAAACTTATCTTGGATCAATCAGAGAAAGTTACCACTAGATCACAATCTCGGCAACTGGCCGAGTCGACCCAACGAGAAGAAGCAACTACGCCGACTTCTCTTCCAAAGCGAGTTGTTGTGGTAGATGCTGAGAGTCCAGAGAGACCTCTTCATAGAAAAAAAACTAGCCTCTAGAAGAAGAAAGAGGGTGGTCACCCCACAGAGACAAATCTTGTCCTCGGTGGTAGCCAGTACTATAGCTGGAATAACCATGTCATCCCCTACACCTGTCTCTGATCCTAGACATGAAACTCCTAGTCCAGAACAGAGGGACGAGACTGATCAGAGGAAGGAGGCTGCAGAGCCTAGGGAAGATATTATAGAGAAGGAGCATGAAGCTTTACGATCTCCTTCACCGGCGGTAGAAACTACTCAGCTTCCTGCTACACCAGGAACAATCCACGAAGAGGAGGATCGTTTAATGATTGATGCATTAAATGATTGCGACTTCGGTCTGCAAGATGATGTTGATCATACCGCTGCAACTTCCAGCGAGGAAGCACCTGAAGATAGTATGAGCACTGAAGATACATCAATAGAGGCTATTGATGATACTTTGAATCAAGAAGAGGACATTGATGTCCATATATTTTCTGAAGCTGTTGACAATACACTAGACCCTGAAAAGGATGTTGAGGTGGATGCGTCTCCCAAAAAGAATATGGGTGAGGAAGTAGCGCCGGAGGAAGCTACTACCGCTGATCCCAAAGGTATTGAATGAAATTATCAATCTTATTTTCATAGATTAATGGCTGACATCTCTATTTTTAATCCATGTAAAAATCGAATCATCTCCGGTTCCTCCTTGTACTGATATAGTGTCGATAACAGCAATAACCAGTGGCAGCCGACATCTGTCGGGCGGCTCCGAGGCAGGTAGTGGCCAGGCAGTGATGTCTGAGGCTACTTCTGCTAGGTTAGAATCTACGCCAGTAGACGACAGACCAGTTACTGGATCAAACCATGGTAAGATTGTTTTTACTTTTGATCATTTTCAATAGTTGCAAATGACAGGCAAAATGATAATATTTAATCTTGCAGAGGAACAACTGGAAGGAGCAACCAGTTCTACTTTAGCTTCCTTGTTTAAAGAACCCTCTATTCAAATGCAAGAACGTCCATCTGCACAGGCACATGCTGCTTCATCATCAACGGGAGTAGCTGCTACCCCTGGTGCTTTGGCTACTAATCAATTCATCGTTAGTTCTTTCAGCAACCTTTTCTTTAATGCATTGGGACCCCTAGTAGATAGGGTACTAGAGAAAGAAGTTGTTGATTTCACTACTGTTAGAAGCCCAACCTCCCATTTGATCAATGCTATCCGAGGCCAAGGAGATGAAGCTCAAGCTATTTTTCTTGAGCACATACTGGATGAGCTAGAAGCATCGGTTAAGATCTACAAAGATCTTAATCGAAGGGAAGTGGAATCCTTGGTACAAGCTGAATTTGAAAGGATGTCTCAAGAAGTTGTTATTGAGAAGGCTAATTTCCAGGCTTTCATAGACACTTATACTGCCAAGGCTTCAGAATATGATTCACAAATGGAGATAGCCACCACTGCTGCTGGAGAGAAGGAGGAGAAAGTTGCTGAGTTGAAAACGAAATCTGCTCGTCTTCAAGAGAAGATTGCCCGTCAAGAAGAGTTGAAACTAGTTCAGCTTACTCTAAAAGATGAAGTCACACAGCACCAAGCTGCCACTCAGCAACTGGACATTCTGACTCAAGAACGAAATGAATATGTCACGACTCATCAGGCTGAAATCTTCCGCCGCTTAGTGACCTTACCGACTTTTAATGAAAAGTCTGGAATGGAGGAAGCTAGGAGGCGAGTGATGGACTTCCGTGAGGAGCGACTGAAATCTTTAAAGCAGCAGATGGTTAACTTGATGACACCGCCGACCGAATAGAAAGATTTTCTGTATCTTTTTGTTTTGTAATATGTATCTTTGTAATATTTTTTAATTTTGATCAATAAAAGATATTTCTTTGTGGCTCTATTATTTATTGTATATCTTATTCAGATATAAATAATAGCGATAGAAAATATATTCAGAGGTACATGACATGATATATTTCTTGATTTTTAGAAAATAATTATATTCATTATATCTTCTCAGAGGTAATATAGACATGGCAGAATATAATTTGTTGAATATCATTATTTTAATAGACAACTTAATCAAGGATGACAAGCTGCTGATGTAGATGATTAGATAAATGAACGAAAATGAATCGTCAAAATGTGTGAACGAAATGAATCGTCGGGATAAACGGATGAACCGTCAAATAAATTGAATAAACGGGTGAACCGTCGAAGGGATGGAATGAACGGGCGAACCGTCGGATGAATGTAATGAACGGATGAACCGTCGGATGAATGTAATGAACGGATGAACCGTCGGATGTATGGAATGAACGGGCGAACCGTCGGATGAATGTAATGAACGGGCGAACCGTCGGATGAATGTAATGAACGGATGAACCGTTGGATGAATGTAATGAACGAATGAACCGTCGGACGAATGTAATGAACGGGCGAACCATCGGATGAATGTAATGAACGGGCGAACCGTCGGATGAATGTGTCGCTTCTTTGTTTTAAGAACCTCTGCCTATAAATAGGACAGAAATTAGATGGAATGATCACTTTCACTTTTCAACATAAAGATGTCGTCTGGAGATGTATCCAAGAAGGCTGAGATCGCCCCAAAGGTTGAACGCTCAGAGGAACATCCTGTCGATACCAGCCAGCCAAAGCAGATGAAAACGGGCGAAGGTTCGTTTGCACCCAAGCCACCAAGGGACATCTTGGACTTTCTTCTTGAACCAGGAATGACAGAAGAAGAAGAGGCCATGAGGATGGCTGCTTGCAAGTTCCTGGTGGGTTCGAGTAAGGATGTTCTCGGCTCTTTTGCCGATTATGTCTTTGATAAGGACGGCAGTGGTCTATGTCCCAATTTTGAGAAGGATGATAGTGACCTTCCCTGATATTATGTACTATCAAAAATAAAATCAAACTTTATTTATGAATTTGTCTGATGATATTTACATAAAATCCCTGTTACATTCATACATAGTACTTTTTAAGGAATTTGCCATTGATAGGCATCATTACAACTCGACCATCCAATTCTCTGAGTTGGTAGGCTTCGTTTGAGAAGACTTTGCTCGCAATATATGGACCTTCCCACTTCGCGTCAAATTTGCCTTTACTCGAATGAGTCATAGTCATAGGACGTCTGACTGTTAGAACGAGCTCTCCTTGCTGAAAGGCTCTGACTTTAACTTTGCGGTTGAAAGTCTTCAAGATGCGAGCTTGATATAACTCAATTTGCTGTTGAGCCATTAATCGCTTCTCGTCAAGTGCTTCTAATTCTTGAAGTCGAAGAAGATCGTTGTTCTCTGTGGTGAGCTCATTAGCAATGGCAATCCTTAAGGACGGAATTTGAAGTTCCAAGGGTAGAACTGCTTCACAACCGTACACCAGAGAGAAGGGTGTGCAGCCTGTGGGGTTACGGACCGTAGTACGATAAGCCCAAATACATTCGCCAAGCTTTTCACTCCAGTTCCGTTTGTCAGTAGATACAAACTTCTTGAGGAGCTTGATAATGGTTTTGTTGAAGGCTTCAGCTAAGCCATTAGTAGCAGGATTATAAGCTGTCGAAGCAATATTGTCAATCCGATGATCGTCACAGAACCTGGTGAACTTTTGACTGATGAACTGTGGTCCATTGTCATGGATGATCCTTCGAGGTACACCAAATCTATAGATGATATGGTGTTTGACGAAGTTGATGACGCTGCTGGTTTTGACTTCAGCTAGGGGTATAGCTTCAGCCCATTTGGAGAAGTAGTCGGTTATTGCTAGTATAAACCGATGTCCTCTAGACGAAGGAGGATTGATGGGACCTATAATGTCCATACCCCAAGCTTCGAAAGGCCAGAAAGCAGCAGTCGGATGCAAAAATTTCGAGCGTTGATGGATGAAATCTGCGTGGATTTGACAGGCTCGATATTTCCTTGCATATTCGATGGCATCTGATACCATAGAGGGCCAGTAATAACCCATGCGTCGGATGCGATCTTGTAACTTAGGAACGGGTTGATGTGCTCCACAGACACCATCATGAGCTTCATGTAATATTTGCTTTGCTTCATCACCCGCGAGACAGCGCAGAAGAAGACCGTCATAAGTCCGTCGATAGAGAGTCTTAGTAGTCTGATTATAGTAGAACCGAAGAGATCGTCGACGAATACTCGTGGCCTCCTTGGGATCTTCGGGGAGTATGTCATGAACTACGAAGTCGATGAAAGAAACTCTCCAGTCTTCATTGATAACATTGGCTTCAGTGAGGTAACTAAATTCAATATTACGATTGTTTACGATGTAAAACAATTCTCGGTTAGAAACAACCACCACTTGTTGTCTTTTGATAGGGATGGCTAAGACTGCTGTAAGATTGGCTAAAGCATCTACCTCAGTATTGCAAGCTCGACGAACATATTCGATAAAGAAGGCTTTGAATGACGTAGACATGATGATCGCTGCTTCATGATAAGGCACTAGATCTTGATGATGAACTTCATAGATTCCTCTAACCTGATTAACAACCAGTTTTGAGTCGCCATAGACTTCAAGATACTCAACGTCCAGTTGTTTGGCTAATTGAAGGCCGATAAGTAGAGCATTGTATTCAGCTACATTGTTAGATCAAGGTTCATCTAGGGAGTAAGCTCTTTGAATAGTTGACCCATCTGGAGAAACAAGGACAACTCCAACTCCTGCAACAACAGCACCATTGGGTCCGATCCTGGATGCACCGTCGAAGAATAGACTCCAAGTAGGAAATTCTTCAGAGATTGTATTGGATTCCAATGTCTCGTCTGGAATTTCATCATAGAGTTTGGATGTTTTCGGAACAGGATGCACTGCTAAAAAATCTGCCAGTGCTTGACCTTTAACAGATTTTTGAGGAACATATACCATGTCATATTGGGCTAGCATAATGGCCTATGTAGCCATCCGAGAATTGAGCGTGCTAGGCTTCTTCATGAGTACCCAAAGAGGATTAACTCGGGATATGACATGAATAGTTTGACCAATGATGTAATGCCGAGTCTTTTGAACAGCGAACATGAGAGCTAGGCATTCTTTTTCGACCGAACTATAACGGTGTTCAGCACCAATCATAGTACGGCTAAGATAATAGATGGCCTGTTCTGACCTTCTTTGTTCTTTTGGACAAGTAAAGCACCCAATGAATGATCCATAGCACTGACATACATTAAGAATGGTATGCCTGAAATTGGTGGCACCAAGACTGGTGGGTTCATAAGATATTGCTTTATATCTTCGAATGCTTGTTGACATTTTTCGGTCCAAATGAAAGAGACACCTTTCTTCATCAGCTGAGTAAATGGTCTGCAGCGTCCAGACAGATTCGAAATGAATCTCCTGATGTATGCAAGTCGACCTTGGAATCCTCGTAGCCCTTTTAGGTTGCATGGAGGACGCATCTCTTGAATGGCTTTGATCTTCTCGGGATCCACGTGTATACCCTTAGAGGTAATGACGAAGCCGAGAAATTTACCACTAGAGAACCCAAGAATGACTTGGTGGGATTCATTTTGAGTTGATGTTGGCGCATGAGATTGAAGATTGTTCTCAAGTCTTGGATGTGATCTTCCTTTAGACGACTCTTGACGACAATATCATCGACATAGCATTCAACAGTCTTATACAGATGATCTCGAAAGATGGTACTCATAGCTCGTTGGTAAGTTGCGCCAGCGTTCTTGAGACCAAACGGTATTATTGTATAGCAATAGACTCCGCGAGGAGTACGAAAAGAAGTATGTTTTTCATCTTCGGGATTCATCCGAATCTGATTGTAACCAGAGAATCCATCCATGAAGGATATCCGCTCAAACCCACAAGTGTTGTCAATCATGACGTCTGTGATAGGGAGAGAAAATTCATCTTTTGGACAGGCTTCTTAAGATCCCGAAAGTCGATGCAAACTCGAACTTTGCCGGTTTTCTTCAGGACTGGAACAACGTTGGCTACCCAATCTGGATGTTGCTCTTCTCGAATAAAGCCACAAGCGATGAGCTTCTTGACTTCATCATCAATCGCGTCCATCATTTCTGGCTTGAAGTGCCGTTGTTGTTGCTTGACTGGTTTTGCATTAGGCAAAATGTGCAGTTTATGAGTAGCAACTTTAGGATCTAGTCCTGGCATGTCTTCATAACTCCAAGCAAAGACATCAATGTATTCTTGAATTTGAAGAATTAATTCTTGCTTATCTGTCTCTGGGAGATTCTTGCTGATGAATATTGGACGAGGTGACCCGCTTTCTCCTACATCAATTTGAACCAATTGATCTTCAGTAGGAGGTTCTCGTTGTTCAAATCGGAGTTCCCAATGGGTATCCATTCGTTGAGCCCAAGGATCTGTTTCGGGATTTTCTTAAATATCCTCGTCATATCCTTCTGGAAATTTGGCGGAGACCATGTTGGAAGATACGATCAGTCGATGAACTTGACCAACGCTGGTATCAGAATCCTATGATCTAGAATCAGAAGAGTTAGAACGCTCTTCACTATCAGACTCGGAAACTGCTGGGGATAACACCGGAGGTGAAGTATATCCGAGACCTATTTTGGTCCTACTGTAGGACATCTCTGACTTTCCTTTCGGGACAGTCGTACGGATAGGAGTTTGTCTACCCTTACCGAAGTTGAGGCCACTCTTGAAATCATAACCCATCTTTCGGATGATGTCTTTCGATTGGTTACTGTAACGACGGAGTTGGAGATGTCCTGTATCGTTACTCTTTCTATCATCCGTATAGATGAATTTTTGTTCTGGTCCTTTACTAAAAAGTATTGGACTTTCACCTTTCTTTCGAGCAGGAACAATACGATATGAATCATCTGGGTGTTCAAGTGAAACTTCTGTTTGAAGAGATTGTACAACTTCCATTGTAAATGATTGGAAGCTATCTAACATATCCAAATAGCATTTAGCATGGTAAATGACATCAGTATACTGGAAAGTAGATATTTTTTCATTGATTTGTACATCCGTATTTACAACAGGATCCTTAGCCTTAGCAGGCTTGGTCAGATTGATTACAAGAGGAGGAGAAGAAGAATGTGGGGGAGGCTTGTTACGACGAAGGTCAATAACAAGTGGCTCAGAGGAGGTGAGCTCCCTTTTATCCTTGTTATGAGTTAAATCAATAACAAGTGGCTCAGAAGAAGTGAGCTGCTTTTTATCCTTGTTACGACGTAAGTCGATAACAAGTGTCTCAGAAGAGGTGAGCTCCCTTTGATCTTGACCACCATCAGTTGATTGCTTCTGAACTGGCAAGTGAATAGCCAGTGGTTTGGAGGATTGAGGATGAGAAACACGTCCTTTGACAGGTATGATGAGAGTGTCTTTGGGCACTGCTTCTTGTTCTTCTTCAGTGTCTAGAGCTAATACAACCTTCATAAATTCATCCTTGTATATACGAGCATCGTTGCAATATGCTTCAACACATTTGAAAGGATAGAGATCTGCAACCTCTTTTTGGACCTCTCCATTATCATCAACATACTTGAAACATTGTTGGAGAGTTGACAGAACAATGTTGTGTTCATCTAGGAATGGTCTCCCCAACAGAGCATTGTAAGAACAACCAAGGTTGTCTAGAATATAAAAGGCCACCTTTGTGCGAAGATTGCCTATTTGGAGTTTTAGGCGAATCTTACCCAGAGGTTCACTTCTACCTTGGTTGAACCCCAAGATGGTGGTGATTATGCTAGAAAGACTATGCACGGGGATTTTTAGTACATCCAGCATTGTCTTTGGCATAATGCTGAGAGCAGACCCTGGATCTATCAGAATACGATCGACTTTCATCTAATCGACATATCCTGTATAGTATAGAGGACGGTCATGCCTATTGTCTTCCATCAGCATGTCATCCTGTGTGAAGGTAATATTTGGAATTAATTCCAACACACTATGACAATGGAGACAAGAGACTGGCTCTGCTTTCGGCTTCTTCAGAAGGGCCAGACAAGTTTCTGCCTGCATGAGAGCTTCACTTAGAGTTTCTCGAGTCTCTTTGGAGAGGCGCAAGAGCTCAAAGATTAACAGCCTGGCCGGTGTATTAGCTAGTTGAGCCAAGATATCAAAGTTGTAAGCTTTTCAAATCCTGAAGGAGATGACTTCTTCAAAGGTTTATCGAAACGGACTTGTTGTTTGCCTTTGTCAGCTACCACCGGCTTGGGAGGAATGGGTACTACAACCGGTGAGGATGCAGAAGGGATGTCTTCAGTGGAAGCAGGTTGCACTGGAGCGGACTCAGAAGAGGAAGCAGGATTTTCTTGAGTCTCGGGAATTTCCTGTAAGTAAGCTTTCCCTGACCTGGTGTCCAGCATGATTTCTTCTTCAATTATGGGGTCAAAAGAAACCATGTTGCAATTCTTTGTCTTGCCCTGGGAGCGGTCTTTCTTCTTGGATGAAGAGGAAACTTTGAACTCTGAAGCAAGATCAGGGTGAATCCACATAATCTCGCTATTGTCAAGAGATAAGGCGACGAGACCTTCACTTCGTGGAGGAGGGAGATTCTCGATCTCTAAAGTAGCTTTAGGGATAGGAATGATGCCATGCTGTATCATTTGCGGGAGAAAGTCACCGAACTGAACTGAGACCATGTTTGCGGTAACAGTCTTCTCGTCTTGCTGCAGGATGATGACACCAGCGTTGACCAGCTCCTGAATTTTGCCTTTGAGCACGTAGCATGCTCGAGTAGGATGCCCAATGAATCTATGATAGACACAATATTTGGGATGATCGGTCTTACCGACTTCATCAGGTTTCTTCGGGTCTGGGAGTTGGAGCTTATTGATTTTAATTAAGCAATCAAAGATGCTTGCGGTGTCGTTCCCGTCAAAGGAGTATTCTACTTTAGGACGGGGTTCCCTTGGTGGAGGGGCAGAAGGAGTAGAAGTAGACGTGGGTGGAGCCACGTTGACTGCCAAGGATTCCTTGCTCTTCAAGTTGATGTTCAAAGTCTCTTTATTCTTGCGGTTGTTCTGGCGATTTCCATTACTCGATGTCTGAGGTTCATCCCGATCGGGATTAGACATGTGTACCCCTAGCTGCTTGAATTTGTCAGCGCTAACCTCAGCTGCTTTAGCATTAACAATGAAGGATGGCCAGTCTTGGAATTGAGTTGATCCCGTCCACATGGTGATAATAGGCAAAAGATTTGCCTTGCAGGTGTCTATGGTGACAACGGCCAGAGTCCCAGGAGGCATCTTTAAAGCCTTTCGACGAAACCTTTCAATGAAACTCTCAGCAGTTTCATTATGTCTTTGTTTGATTTTATTGAGGGCTGACATGGTCATGTCGTTGATCCCTTTATAAAATCGTTCTAAGAAGATCTGTTTAAGACCCGAGAAGGAAGTGATACAGCCATCGGACAAGCTTCTGTACCAATCGTATGCTACACCGGCTAAACAGCCGACGAATACTCTGGTAAGAAGAGCGTCATTTGGCTGGAGTTGAACAGTCATTACCTCAAAGTGGTTAATGAACTGACTAGGAGAAGTGCTGCCATCAAACAGAGAGATTGTTGGAATCTTGTACTTAGGAGGAAATGGAACTTTCTTCCATTCAACTGGGTAAGATTGCTTGATCCCCAATCTCTGTAAGTTGTCTTTCTCTTTGAAGGCCTCAAATTGAGTGCGCAAGAGCTTGACAGCTTCATTTGCGTCTTCCGATGATGAAGGAGCAGGTGGAGTCAAAGTATTAGGAGGAGAAACAGCATGGTAAGCACTACCCCCAGCACCTGATTGACTAGGTGTGGGTTGAAATTGTACAGGAGGTACTTGAGGAGATACTACCCCTAGCCCTACATTGACAGGTATCGACGATGCTATGATCTCAAGACTTGTAGCAGGTGCGGTCGGTGGTACTGTATGTTGGGTCACAATAATAGAATGCATACTGGCGACCATTTCAGCCATGGTCTTCAGCTTGTCCTCTAGTGCAGCTATTCGCTGTTCTTGATTTGTCGAAGTTGAAGCATCCGGATCTTCAGTGACAACATAAGCTGTCACTTCTCTTGGTACAGTAGAAGATATTATTTGTTCAGAGCTTTCGTTGTATGCATTATAGTCAGAGAAAGAATCAACTCCTGAATGAGGAAGAGGGAGATGACCGGAAGGGTCTTGGAGAAGATTCCTTTGACCGATTGTATTTCGGCTTCGGGATCGGGTATGTTAAAATACTCCTTCAGAAGATTCTTGAAGTAAATCTAAATACCGCTGGCTGGGACGGCGAGGTCTGCCGTGCTTAGAGCACTTTCTACCCCCAGTGTCTCGGGAAGTCATGTTAATAGATGCATATAATACTTCGTCTTCGTCTTCCGACATTGGTTCTGAAGTTCCAAAATTCAAACGATCGAAGACAGATCATTTTATTGTCTGGCAACAGCACTGGATGATGACTTTGTGATTACAATGATGATCAGATGGTTGAACTGGAGGCGTCGAGATGTTGTCCCACTTTTGTCTGAGATGCTCTCGGAGGTCAGGAACAACGACGGGACGAGACGAAGTTTGAGGGATTTGTTCTTTGATAACATTCGAAACATGGTTCTGATTCTTCACATGTTTTGTCCCTTGAGTATATAGGAAAGTGCTCACCTTATTAGCATAGGTGTCAGGATTTTTGACCCTGGAAGTTTGCCTTTGATGTAGGATCGTCTTCGACATTGGCTGCTTGCGTTTGGCCGAAGTTGACGTAGACCGTGATCTATTGAGATAAGTTCTTAGATTAGCAAACTCACCCCCAGGGGTTTCTGTCTGAGACACCAGCGATTTTCCATGTTTCGAACGAGATATCTTGAGAGTTGGGAGGTCTTGGAATTCTGCTACTATAGTAGGCAGAATACCTCTTTGATCAGTACAACTTCTCTTGACATGAAGGGAAGAAGAACCCTTGTTTGAAAGTGTTCTTATACTGACTGGTGCCGAGGCACGTTCAGATTGATCTTCTACGGTAAAAATCGAGAAAGACTGAGAAAAGACCAAAGGGCCTTTTCCTTTGTTTTGTGAAGAAGGGTTAGCTAAAGAGCGTTTCCCTTTGTTGTCTTCTAAGTCGTGGGACGAGAAAGTTTGAGAAAAGACCAATGGGCCTTTTCCTTTGTTCTGAAGAGGAGGAGGAATAGCCCGCAGACTACCCCCAGTAGATTGTGCTGGAGCAACATAGTGCTTGGGAAGAGAAACTAAGTCTTTCATTTTGCTGTGAGAATGAGGGAGATTAGCCAAAGGGCTGTCTCTCTTAGATTGTGCAGACACAGTTTGCGCATGGAGAACTTTGACAGTAAGCGCACTGGCTGATTGTGCAGGAGAAATTTTGGCAGATAACCTTCTGGCCACAGACCCTGTAGTTTGTGCAGCAGAAGTTCTGGCCACAGAGTGTTTGGGTTGCACTCTGGTTGCTGAAGTGGTGGACTGCGCAGAAAGAGTTGCTGCTAACTGTGCCAGGGGCAGAGGAGTCTTGCACTTTGACAGGGCAGCATAGAAAGTAGTTTGTGCACTAGCAACAGCAGACTGCGCATGAGTAGTAGAGGCAGATTGTGCAACAGCAGAGATAACAGACTGTGCAACAGTCTTGGCAGTAGAAACCTTAGACTGCACAGTAGTCTTGGTGGCAGAATCAGCAGACTGTGCAGCAGTCTTGGGGACCCATACTGGACGCACTTTGTTCAGGACAGAAGTTGTTGCAATGCGAAGGGTGGTCTTGGAGTTGATCATGGCTTCATAGGTCGTCTGGTTGACCTTCACAACCAGCGTCTTCTACGTCTTCCCGATAGACGCAACGTCACATTGAGTTGTCACTTCCTCGTCGAAGGAGAAAGTCATCCCCAGCAGAGTCGCCATTTTGTTTACAAAAACAAAAGTTGATCTTTATTTCACAAACTTTGTAAGAAGATTACAAGAATTCTGGGAAAGTACAACTGTAGGAATATATACAAGAATTCTGGGAAAGTACAAGAATTCTGGGAAAGTACAACTGTGTGTGTGTGCGTGTGTGTGTGTGTGCGTGCGTGCGTGCGTGTGCATGCGTGTGTGTGTGTACACACACACACACACACACACACACACACATATATATATATATTTTTTTTTTCACACATATATATATATATATATATATATATATATATATATATATATATATATATATATATACACACGCACGCACACACACACGCACACGCACGCGCGCGCACACACACACACACACACACACACACACACACACACACACACACACATATATATATATATAATATATTATATGTATGGACACATATATGTGGTGAATGTGTATTATATATATAGATGTATATAAATGACAGTGAGTGAAGGTAGGGATTAATGTAGTTGATAGTATAGTGGTGTGTATTTGTGAGTTCACTATCACTTAACAGTGTAAACTCATAGTTGTATGTGTGGCTACTGTCATGGTATATGGGGTTAGGCTTGAGTGGCAGCAGGGAATTGTGTTCCCTGTATACAGAAAAAATAGGTAAGAGTATTTAGAGAGGAAGGGGAGTTAGACTACTATGCAGACAGATGGGTTAGGAGCAGTATGTGTGGGGTATTAATGAGAGGAATATGATGTGTCATGTCCCTATGAAGGGCAGCCACTATTGGAGTATGAGTGCGTATACTAGGATTAGTGAGTAATTATGAGGGTATTAGTGAGTGCCTTGAGTGAAAACCATAGTGTATGCCTGTATGTATCCTATCTCAGTATATGAATGAGAGGACTAAAATCAGTGAGACGTGTCTATGAGTGTGGTATCCTTGATTAGATTTCTTGTGTCAGTTGAGAGGGTGAGGGGACTGTCTATGGTGTCCCAGTTGAGTGTCAATTGACACTCATGGATGAAGAGTGTCATTGTATAGGAACATATGCATATATGGATCTAGCTTGAGTACATAACATTGGGTTTGTTATGAGCATATCCTAAGGCTTATTTGGAAGGGGAAATATGATATGTAAATACATATAGGATATGGTATCCGTTGGAGTGAGTAGTTGCCTGTGTTAAAATAGATAGATAAAGACATCAAATATACTAATGACTAAGCTTTTGGAGGGCAAACATGCGTGTGGTATCCTAATATATGAATTCCTTTTCAGAGGCATGTGTGGCTCGACCACAGATACAGCAGCAGGGATTGGGAATCTTGTTGGTCAGGCAGTGCACAGGGAGGTACTCTCCAATGTCGTACATATTTTTGGAAAGGGGATTCATTCCCTATTGCACAAGGAATCAGAGTAAGGGAGGCCGGACAGGTTGGCCTTAGGCCATTGCCTGCACTGAGTGTAGGTAGCAGGGAAGTGCTTTAGCAGTGAGAATAGGCTCCCCTGCATACAGTTTTGGGGGTTTATATCCCTATCTGCATATAAATGATTAGCAGCAGGAAGAGGGGTATCTGTCACGCCCCGATTCCGTCGAATCGATAGTCGTCCTCCGGGCGTGATGTCGTGCGAACCTAATTTGCGATCGCACAAGGCATAGTCATAAGGCAATCCGAGACACGAGATCTAAGAGAGTACACAGATAAATTGAATCACACAATAAGTAAAGGAACTTGATTCTTTATTGATTAAAACATCATTTACAGACTCCGGTACAAGACTCATTGCCGCGCGGGCTACAACATGACTCGATTACAAAAGAGTGTCGATGAGATAGTCGTTCCATACATTGCATACATCCCTCAATATACACAAGTACTCCAGTGACCTGGATGGGAGGGGCGCTGAGTCATCTTCCTTGGACTGTCGAGAGCCTTCAAAAGTGGAGTTGCAGAGAGAGAGAGAGTCTTCGACGCACGGCCGAAGCTTCAAAAGTCACGAACGTCGTCGAGCTAGTTGGCGCGTCCTTCCTGGTTTGCGGGACCTGCAAGGAGCGAGGATCAGCACAGAACACATGTACTGGCGAATGGCTAATTAAAATCCAAGCTCTGTATTTGATTCAAGAAGTTTTGTAAACAAGTTAGCTAGCTATTTCAATGATCTTTCTAACCACCCTGCTCGATTTTGCATGTTAACATATTTTGAGGCAAGCATATGAAATTGTGTAACATTAAGCAACTATCACATTCATCCCGTGTCCCGTGCACGTGTTAAGCAGTGAAGAAGGGTTGTGAAGGCTACTGGCAATTTCAAGCCATCTCGGACTATAGCTGAGTTAGACGGCGACCCTTTCGCGTCGGGTAGCGAGCCCTGTGCAAAAGTTCCCGTATAACCCGCACCGATGAAGGGCTGGCGCTTGCTATACACTCGTTCCTCCCGGGCCGAATCGGTCCCTTGGCCTAGGTAACCGTTCGAGGAAACTACACCTTGTCGACAAGTTGTCCAATGACCGTTTACCTTTAACTTAGTTGATTTGGTCATTTAGCCGTATCGTTGCGATAAACATTAATCGATTCATTCATTGTTTTGCATAGACCAAGTATGATTGTATAAGGAAGCATTTTTCTTTTTCCGAAACTGGCAGTTCGATGACAAGTGTTTTGTAAGGAATCGTGCAACGATTTCTTTGATTCTACACTATTATGACAAGCATTCATTTTACTTCACATATTAAGCTTTAAAGTAGAGGGACGAGGCGAAGGAGGTCAGCCACTCACCTTAGGCTTGCTTCAAGTGAGCGACCGGTTGGCTGCGCTGACGTCGCCTACGCGATCACCTACAATCGCATAAGCAACTGATTAGAACACTGTATAATTCAAGGATATTCGATATGAATGCGAAGCTCAAAAATGTGTCACGAAAACCCATCGAAAACATTCACGAAAAACGCATTCACGAAAACCAAAGCCAAAGCCAAATCAAGTGCGGCATGAAAACCAGAGCAACGGGAGGTCTCTCCCGACTCAGCCGCAGAGCCAATCCTCGAGGCGCAACCCGCTGAATATAGGACTTGGTTTCGAAGAAGCCATTCAATAACGTGGAATGGATCTTAATTCAACCGTTTCTGTTCGATTGACTCGGCCGATTCCGACCTATCGGTCCCGACCGAATCGATAGCGACAGTGTTCTTTCTCGCGTACCCCGTAGACGAAAACGGGGCACGATGTAGGGATGGGGCACTACACCATAACCAACTAATAAAAAGTTTCGTCCTCGAAACTTAAAGATAGAACCTACCGCTACGAGAATAACGAAGGAAATTTCTCCTTCATTTCCAATTCAAGCTCCCACGTCGACTCTTCGACTGAATGGTTCCTCCAGAGGACGCAGACGAGAGGGATCGCTCGATTGTGCAGCAACTTATCCTTACGTTCTAAGATTTGAACTGGCTCTTCAACGTAGGATAAGTCTGACTTTAGCTCCAACTCGCCAAAATCTACCACGTGGCTAGGGTCGTATACGTACTTTCGCAGCTGAGAGACGTGGAAGACGTTGTGTACACCTTCAAGCGCCGGCGGTAGGGCAATTTTATATGCCACTGGGGCGACCCGTTCAAGTATTTCGAACGGCCCAACGAATCTCGGACTCAATTTTTCCATCGCGCCGAACCGAGTAACTCTTCGCATGGGCGACACTTTGAGGATCGCCTACTTGAAACTCGAGGGGGCGACGATGAACGTCCGTATAGCTTTTCTGACGACTCTGTGCGGTCTTTAATCTTTCTCGAATGAGCCGAATCTTCTGTACGGTTTGTTCAACCAGTTCCGTACCGAAAATCTGCCACTCTTCGACTTCGTCCCAACAAATGGGTTATCGACACTTGCACCCGTACAAGGCTTCATACGGCGCCATTTGAATGCTGGATTGATAGCTATTGTTGTATACAAATTCGGCCAGAGGTAGATGATTGTCCCAGCTTGATTTGGAGTCAATTGCACAGGGTCGTAGCATGTGTTCGAGAATCTGATTGACGTGCTCCGTTTGGCCGTCGGTCTGAGGATGGTAAGCTGAGCTGAACTGCAACTTGGTACCCAGCGCCGACTGAAGGCTACTCCAGAATTGCGACATGAACCGTAAATCCCGATCAGAGATGATGGATACTGGAACTCCGTACAGCCGTACTATCTCATCAAGATATATCTGCGCCAGGCGATCAACGCTCCAAGTAACTTTGATGGCAATGAAATGCGCTGACTTGGTTAATCGATCGACGATGACCCAGATGGCATCATTTTCCCGTGGCGTCTTCGGCAGACCAACAATGAAATCCATGCACACGTGCTGCCACTTCCATTCTGGAATCGCCAGACTCTGCATCTCCCCGCCCGGTCTCTGATGCTCAGCTTTTACCTGCTGATAGGCCATGCATTGTGACACGAAGAGTGCCACATCTCTCTTCATTCCGTGCCACCAGAAGTTTTTATGGAGGTTCTTGTACATCTTTGTGCTACCGGGATGCAAAGTGTATTTCGCATAGTGCGCCTCCGACGGTATCTCCTTTCTGATTCTGAATCGTCCGGAACGTATAGCCTACCCTTCAATCGAAGCACGCCGGTTTCGTCTTCCGCAAAGTCGGTCGTCCTGCCCGTCGAGATTAGCTCTCGCACTTTCTTCAGGTATGGATCGTCCGTCTGAGCGGTCTTGATCTTATCAAGCAAGCTCGGCTCTAACTGCAACTTTGCCAACTGCATATTTCGGAATCTGACTCGGAGCTCGATGCCCATCTCTTTTAGGTCACGTAACAGTCTGGGGTCGATGGATAACGAGGCAATGTACTTTCCACTCAAGGTGTCCGCCACAACATTTCCCTTTCCCGGCGTATAATCGATAGTCAAGTCGTAATCCTTGATCAGTTCAAGCCAGCACCTCTGCCGCAAGTTCAGTTCCCTCTGCGTGAATAGATACTTGAGGCTCTTGTGATCGGTGTAGATCGTGCACGCCACGCCATAGAGGTAGTGGCGTCACAATTTCAACGCAAACACAATTGCCGCTAACTCCAGGTCGTACGTGGAATAATTTTTCTCGTACGGCTTTAGTTGTCGGGAAGCAAAAGATATCACCTTGTTCCGCTGTATCAGCATACACCCCAAGCCCTGACCGGACGCGTCGCTGAATATCTGGAAACCCTCAGTCCCTTGTGGAAGTGTGAGTATCGGGGCCGAGACGAGCCTCTGCTTTAATTCTTGGAATGCAGCTTCACAGTCGTCTGACCATTCAAATGCGACTCCTTTCTGGGTGAGACGAGTCAGAGGCGATACGAACTTCGCGAAGTCTTTCATGAAGCGTCGGTAGTATCCTGCTAAGCCAAGGAATCTTCGAATCTCGCCGACGGACGCTGGCCGTTTCCAATCGACAACGGCTTCAACTTTCTTTGGGTCGACGTAATGCCTTCAGCAGAAATGATGTGTCCGAGGAATGCGACGCTGCTAAGCCAAAATTCACATTTGCTTCGCTTCGCGTATAGTTGATTTTCTTAAAGGGTCTGAAGCACGGTCCGCAGATGCTCAGTGTGTTGCTGCCGATTCTTCGAGTAGACGAGTATATCGTCGATAAAGACTACTACGAACTTGTCGAAGAATGGTCGGAACACCCGATTCATTAAATCCTTGAATGCGGCAGGGGCATTCGTTAGGCCGAACGGTATTACCAGGAACTCGTAATGGCTGTATCGAGTGCGGAAGGCATACTTCGGCACATCGTCCGGCATGATCTTGAGTTGATGGTAACCCGAACGCAGATTAATTTTAGAGAACACCGTGGCTCCTTGAAGCTGATCAAACAGATCGTCTATGCGGGGCAGGGGGTATTTGTTCCGGACGGTGGCTTTATTCAGCTCACGGTAGTTGATACAAAGACGCATAGAGCCGTCCTTCTTCTTGACAAACAGCATAGGTACTCCCTATGGCGAGACGCTGGGTCGAATGAATCCCTTGTCGAGTAACTCTTGTAACTGTACCTTGAGTTCTTTTAGCTCTGTAGGGGCCATCCTGTACGGGGCTTTCGAGATCGGTCGAGTGTCAGGAAAGGTATCGATAGTGAACTCAATCTCTCGATCGGACGGCATGCCGGGCAGCTCGTCCAGGAACACATCGGAGAATTCTGCTACAATGTCGGTCTAACCCGCGTTTGCACCATCCTGTCGTATGTCTCGAATGGAAGCTAGATAGCCTTCGCACCCGAAATACAGCATCCGTCGAGCAGATATCGCGGAGATCACCATGCAGGTCGGTGACGCCTAACCAAACGAGTAGCAGAATTCAGGCACTCGAGGTATGCGGAAGGTGACCTTCTTTTCAGCGCAGTCTACGGTTGCGTTGCACGGACCGAGCCAATCCATCCCCAGAATAATATCGTAGTCCTTAATATTTAGAACTATCGTATCGAGACTGACCTTTTGACCACCTATACAGATGATTTCGTCTCTGCAGACTAAATTCCCAGCTAGTGGCATGCCCGACGGGATGTTAACAGTGAGCTCAAGACCCAGCGGTGTTAGGGAAAATTTGTGCTCGACGGTAAAGTCCACCGATATAAAACTATGCGTGGCACCTGAATCAAACAATACACGAGCAGGTTTATTATCGAATTGCAGTATACCTGTCACGACTGTGTCAGATGCGAACACTTCGTCTTGGGTCATGGCGTAGACGCGGCCCTGAGCATTAGGGCGACGGTCTTGGCCATTATGTTTTGCGATCGGTGGAGCCTGAGGTCCTTGGCTTCGGTTCTGATGGTGTTGTCGTGGGCGCTGGTTTGACTTCTCCGGGCAGTCGTGTACGGTATGGTCGGCTCGGTCGCACCCGAGGCACGTACCGTTCTTCAATCGGCACTCGCTGATCAAGTGCCCCTCTTCGTGGCAGAAAGTGCAAACTACTCGTTCCTTCGTCTGGTTGCCGCCTCCGTTGCCACGATTTTGATGCTTGTGTGCATTGTTGCCTCCCTCATTACTATGGCATTTGTTATTAAAGTGAATAGCACCGGTAGTAGTAGGAGGGTACTCGGACTCCAGACGGAGGGCATGGTTGAGTGCCTCGCCCATGGTTTTGTTTTCGGCCACCGAAACATGAGCACGGATAGTTGAACGCAGGCCTACTTCGAATCGTAGAGCTTGACTTGCGTTGGTAGGCAGATAGTCTCCAGCAAACTTGGCCAGTTTGTTGAATTCGGTCACGTACTTTCTTACAGTCATACTCCCTTGCCTCAGTTGTATGAATTCATTTTCCTTCTCCTGTCGTACGGCTGCTGAAAGATATTCTGTCTCGAACACACTTTTGAATGTAGCCCAGGAGATTGATGTCGTCTCGTCTTCACGTCGAATAGCCTACTTCTGTACAGCCCACCAATCGTGCGTGTTCATTCGAAGTAGAAGTTGAGCACACACGACTTTCTTCGAGTCCTCGACACCCAGAAGCTCGAACTTATCTTCCAGCTCCTCCAGCTAGTCGATCGCCACCGCGGGATCTTCTGTGCCGTTGAAGGAAGTACGACAGCTTTTAGTGAATTTTGACACGTCGAAGTTATAACTTCTCAGTGCTGTAGGTGAGAGCACTGGCGCCTCTGGTTCGACTTCGTTGGATCGAACCACAGGCTGGGTCACGGCAGGCGTCATCATTGAATTGTCGTTATTACCCACGACCGACTGTACGATTTGCTGGAGAGTATTCAGCTGCTGCTGTTGCAGCTTGAATTGAGCCTCGAACCGATTCTCAAATTGAGCCTGACGAGCCTTCGCTTGCTGACGATGGAGCTCATTTTGACGTTGCTGTATTTCAAGCATCTGCAGCATACGTTGCATCGGGTCGCCAGAAGTTCCAGCTACAGTAGGCGTCATTCCCGTTGGGTTGACGGAATGCTCGGGTCTAGAAGCACTCGAGCCGCTAGAAGTGCTTGTCTCGTCTTCCGCCTGAGCTCCCGTAACGGCAGGAAAAAAGGAAAGGCAACTCTCGTTAGTTTCAGAAAATGTCCTGGGTTCAGCGTATGGAACAACTCTTCTCATCGACACGAGGTCAACGGTCGGAGACTAGAATTCGACACTAGAGGCCAAGGACGTAAAGTCGTGCTCTGATACTATTATGTCACGC
This sequence comes from Iris pallida, assembly GCA_029216955.1. NCBI lineage: Eukaryota > Viridiplantae > Streptophyta > Magnoliopsida > Asparagales > Iridaceae > Iris > Iris pallida. The sequence continues at coordinate 1,841,587 of JANAVB010002393.1, forward strand.
CCCGATTCCATCGAATCGATAGTCGTCCCCCGGGCGTGATGCTGTACGAACCTAATTTGCGATCGCACAAGGCATAGTCATAAGGCAATCCGAGACACGAGATCTAAGAGAGTACGCAGACAAATTAAATCACACAATAAGTAAAGGAACTTGATTCTTTATTGATTATGAACATCATTTACAGACTCTAGTACAAGACTCATTGCCGCACGGGCTACAACATGACTCGATTACAAAAGAGTGCCGATGAGATAGTCGTTCCATACATTACACACATCCCTCAATATACACAAGTACTCCAGTGACCTGGATGGAAGGGATGCTGAGTCATCTTCCTTGGACTGTCGAGAGCCTTCAAAAGTGGAGTTACAGAAAGAGAGTCTTTGACGCACGGCCGAAGCTTCAAAAGTCACGAACGTCGCCGAGCTAGTTGGCGCGTCCTTCCTGGTTCGCGGGAACTGCAAGGAGCGAGGATCAGCACAGAACACATGTACTGGCGAATGGCTAATTAAAATCCAAGCTCTGCATTTGATTCAAGAAGTTTTGTAAACATGTTAGCTAGCTATTTCAATGATTTTTCTAACCATCCTGCTCGATTTTGTATGTTAACATATTTTGAGGCAAGCATATGAAATTGTGTAACATTAAGCAACTATCACATTCATCCCGTGTCCTGTACACTTGTTAAGCAGTGAAGAAGGGTTGTGAAGGCCACTGGCAATTTTAAGCCATCTCGGACTATAGCTGAGTTAGACGGCGACCCTTTCGCGTCGGGTAGCGAGCCCTATGCGAAAGTTCCCGTATAACCCGCGTCGATGAAGGGCTGGCGCTTGCTATACACTCGTTCCTCCCGGGCCGAATCGGTCCCTTGGCCTAGGTAACCGTTCGAGGAAACTACACCTTGTCGACAAGTTGTCCAATGACCGTTTTCCTTTGACTTAGTTGATTTGGTCATTTAGCTGTATCGTTGCGATAAACATTAATCGATTCATTCATTGTTTTGCATAGACCAAGTATGATTATATAAGGAAGCATTTTGCTTTTTCCAAAACCGGCAGTTCGATGACAAGTATTTTGTAAGGAATCGTACAACAATTTCTTTGATTCTATACTATTATGACAAGCATTCATTTTTCTTCACATATTAAGCTTTGAAGTAGAGGGATGAGGCGAAGGAGGTCATCCACACACCTTAGGCTTGCTTCAAGCGAGCGACCGGTTAGCTTCACTGACGTCACCTACGCGATCACCTGCAATCGCATAAGCAACAGATTAGAACACTGTATAATTCAAGAATATTCGATATGAATGCGAAGCTCGAAAATGCGTCACAAAAATCCATCGAAAACATTCACGAAAAATGCATTCACGAAAACCAAAGCCAAAGCCAAATCAAGTGCGGCCTGAAAACCAGAGCAACGGGAGGTCTCTCCCGACTCAGCCGCAGAGCCAATCCTCGAGGCGCAACCCGCTAAATATGGGACTTGGTTCCGAAGAAGCCATTCCATAACGTGGAATGGATCTTAATTCAACCGTTCCCGTTCAATCGACTCGGCCGATTCCGACCTATTGGTCCCGACCGAATCGATATCGACAGTGTTCCTTTCTCGCGCACCCCGTGGACGAAAACGGGGCACGATGTAGGGACGGGGCACTACAGTATCAAACCATAGTGCCTTTGAGTTGGTGTCTATAGGTGAACCAACATTAGTGTCCATGTGTGGCTATGTTGGTCTTGGCAGCAATTGGAGTGAGGATATGTTAGGGAGGTCGGGCAAGGTAGCAGTCCTATACTCCTTAGTGTATCAGTCCTATATTTGAACTTGTATCAGTCATATATGCTATAGCATATATGTGTCAGTATGTAGAGGGCTCAAATGGCACATGGACAACCTGAGTGAACATTGGATAGTAAGTGATTGGTGAGTTGTTAGGGTCTTGCGTGCCTATGGAGAGATAGTTAACTGAGCCTACCTACAGTGTCATAGTGTTAGTGTGAGGAACTGACAAGTGACATTTAGTGTCTTTTATCTAAGAGTGTGAGAGGGAGTGATAGGTGCAAGGGCTTGGGAGAGTGTGGTAGCCAGAGAGTATTTCCTGCACTAGGCAGGAAAGCCCTTGTCCCCCAGCAGTTGGGACAGTCCCTACAGCAGCCTTGGAGGCCTGTATAGGCACTACACCAACAGGGTGTTTCTATGCAGCAGGCTGCCTTAGCCCAGGCATGGCCTGTGTGGTTACTGGTTGGGAGTTGCTCCTTACAACAACAGGTGCAGGCTGTCCTAGCCTTTGGTGGGACTGTGCTGGCCAGTGTGCCAAACACACAGGTGAGGGTGTGTTAGCCAAGTGGAAGAAGGAATAGGCAGATAGAGGAAAAAGTAGTAGTAGTATCTAGATGAGTGAGTATTGTCTAAGGTTACATTTAGTATAGGTAAAGGTTTTACCTAAGTATAAAACCTAGGTAATAAGGTAAGTGATTTACCTACTTGGAATATATGATTAAGGGAACTGAGATGAGTTACCTAAGTATAGGTAATTGGTGTTGAGGGTATGGGCATCCAAGTGACTGTGGATAGTGTAATAGGATAAGGCCTTGTGTAGGTTGTAATATCTAATAGGTAATATAGGATAGGTAATGTATTGGGAATACCTTGATTTTGTGGTACTAGGGTAATCTTTTTACATGGCTAAGATAATATAGGTATTAATATAAGATTAAGATACATTATATAGGGTATAAACTAATAACAGCTAATTGACTGGCCTTAACTAGATATTGACTAATAAGGACTAGTATACCTTGGTATTGACCTAGAAATCATGTTTCATCATAGATATCCATGTTTAACTCACTTAAACACCAATTTATATGTGTATCTCATATCTAGATATCACTTTAGGTCTCGATTCACATTTATTGCTCAGGACGACAGGCGAGTACATTCTCTGATAGTTTCCATTATTTGATATTTCCTATAGGGCATGTTTATACTAGCGTTCTATTTAATTTCGACACGATGGATACACGGATTGGTATTGTATGGATTAATTATCTGGGAATACGTGGTTTCATGCCTATTGACTTCACAAGACTAATGAATTACTAGACTAATGTATCTATTCTGGATTATTTAGATACGTGTCGAAAACTGGATCCATCTGTACTGGCAGGGCGGAAGAAATACCTAGGAGACGTGTGAACATACCCTTTCTACCATACGGTCTTACTGGAATAATGGTGGCCACACAAGGATGTGTATGGTTTGTCAGATATTATCCTCTAGCTGTTCACATGTCAACTTGGTATTTCAAAATACTGATTTTAGACACATATATTGTGGATTATTCCATACTTGCTAGTTGTATACCTTGCATGATAGGGTTTTTTCTCCTTTCTTACATATCTGTCTGCCTTTACATTTTCATATTTCTTCCTTTACACCTATTGCTCTATATCCACTTGTCTCTTCTTTGTACCATGTCTCTTATAAATTGTTCATCAAGTATTACATTATCATTTATATTTTTATAGTACTTGTCAATTAATTGGAACTGCTATTTGGGTTGTACTTTGCTCCAATCCTGACTGGATATATTTTTCAGATGTCTTAGACTATTGTCCTACCCACTATGAGCATGGGTATACGAGAGATGCACACAGGAGCCTCAGGTGGATCCTGCTCAGTAGAGAGTGTCCTAGTAGTGACTTAGAGTCTTAGTATTTCATATTATATCAAATTGTTCCGAATGTGGGTTTGGATTTTGTTATTATTATTCAGGATATGTATTTATTCATCTTAGATATCTAGACTCATGTGTGCGATGACTCTTACTATTATTTCAGTTTTATCTTCCTTATCTTCTATTCCAATATCGTGCTTTATCTCCCTCTAGATCTTGTGATTGAGTTATATATTTTACATGTCATATTATTCCTCCGTACGGAGATGACAGGTTTATATTTCATAATGTTAGATGCTAGAAGTTATAGACGACCAATACAGCATTCTACCGTCGATACTGCGGTGTAGGCTGGACGTACTAACATCCTCGTGCCCCGAAACAGGGTACAGGTCGTGGCAATCATGGTGATATGTGACTCGACTACCCCAATGTGAGTGAAGTAAATCCCTAATGATAACTTGTAAAATTTCTTTAGATCGAATTCAAGTTTCCTATGCTAGAGGTTACGCAAAGGTATTCATTATTTTCCTTGCTCGAGATTTTAATATAATACTTAATACTTGTTTACCCTTATGTCCTTAAAATTTGGTAAATTTCTTCCAAAATTTATGAGATTATTAGGCATTATGTATAAGTAGTTGGGATCTGTGGGTAAAAATAAGTGTGCTCTACCGGAGCCTTCAATCATCTGAGTAGGACCAGATATCGTAATATTATATTCAAACTAGTATTGATGTTAGAAAAAGAAAAAACTATGTTCTTGACGATGGTGTGGGTGGTAGCATTGTTAGTCATGTAGATCTAGTTCTCATGGTTTTTATAGATATAGTGTCACGATCCGAACCCGTTTTTTAGTATACGAGTGCGTGCGCAAGTCAGCTATGTATCAAGCAGACTCCAGCCCAACTCGAGTACGTATACGCTGTCCAGAATAGGGTATCATGTCTAATATGGTAAGTTAAACTATATCTCAATCCACAAGAAGAATATAAAACAAGAATGAACATTACGGTTCATGGTCTGCAGTCCACTAGCATATATGTCCGATTAGATTCCAAAGAAAAATCATAAGTCTATAAAACTAGGCTAACAAGCAGAGTACAAACAACGTATGTAAATATGTTACTATGAAAGATACCCGAATCTGAAGTAATCAACTATCATCATGATCAGCTATCTCCGTGCAACCAACTACCTGAAGAGATCATCAAGTCCTCAGGGGACTAGCAAGATACATAAAATATGCCTATCAAACAATATATCATGCATAAAGAAAACCAGGATATAAATACAAAAGGACTAAGCAACCACGATACATGAATATGAGAATAACTACGCATAAATGAACTGCTGGAAAGGAAACATGAACACATGACAAAAAATCAAACGGATACTTAAACCCTCGCCCCTAGTGTAGACTCGAAGGTTTGAACAAATAACTAACCCTCGTCCCTAGTGTGGACTCGCAGGTTAGTTTTAAGAAATCAAACGGATATTCAAACCCTCACGCCTAGTGTGAACTTGCTGGTTTGAACAAATAACTAACCATCGCCCCTAGCGTGGACTCGCATGTTAGTTTCAAAAAATTAACCCTCGCCCCTAGTGTGGAGTCGCAGGTTGAGAAAATTGAAAATAAGTTGTAGTAGTTCAGTTATAACCCGCTCATTCTAAGATACGACTCAATCAAGTACATATGAGAAACAGATCCAATATGAACTATAAGGCCAACTGTGAACAAGGACTATATATCAATGAGGCAACTAAACAAGTATATATAATATAAAAAGTACATGTCAACAGTCAACAAGAGAAAAACTAGGTAATGGATGTAGCAAAGAAAAAAAATAAGCATGTATAGAACTGTAAAGAAAGGCAAGGTATACTTGCCTGGTGGTAACACATAGAACCAACACTATCCACTCAATCGACGAGCCACAAAAGTCAAACTCTCACAACAATCTCTGGAGGCTGAAACAGATATTACCAATATTTTCAAAATAGTCAAATTAGCTAGGATAGCCTTCCATAAGTCCAATTCTGGACACAGGGATAAAACGGTAATTTTGGATCAAAACAATATCCGTCGTTGGACCCGCGTTGTACCCAAAAGTGTGCCAACATCTACGATCTCTAAAGTCATCAAATTATATGTCTATGAGTTCAATTTTACGATAAAACCCAACAGTATGTCCAAAGTTGTATTCCGGCGGGTCGTACACAAATTCGTCCTTTGGATCGGGTCGCAGGCCCGCCAAAATAGCGTTCCGGTCGACTTTCTCAGAATCATACCAAACTTGGCATACAGGACCAAAGAAATGACACGGTCCCATTGGCATAAGTTTCGTCTCAAGATGACGAACGTGCACGAAGTAATTAAAGTTTTTGCAAAAGGGCCGATACGATAATTTTTGACGGATACGTAACGAATTCGTCGTGCACACGCAACCAATTCGAGTTTCGCCAAAGCCCATACATCTGCAACATCCGTACGCACCTTTCGATGTCCTCGAGTTGCGACCAAGTTGCCCGAATTGTCAGGACGGACTTCCTATCAGGGTTTTTAGAGTTTTTAGAAATTATTTTTCTTCTATGTTTGGAACTTTTAATAAAAATACAATATAGAATAAAATAATCTATTTGATAGGTTTAAACTAGGTCAGGTTGTTTACAAGACTGTTCAAGTAGATTTTGAAAATACTGCTAGCCCTAATAGATATTGGCCTCCCTATGCAAGGTTCTGAACTATTTATTCCCTGTTTTAGGGACAATTTTTTCGTCGATTACAAACCAATTTAACTGAAATACAACTTGATTCCAATAAAACTAATTAATGGGATTTGAAGACGTATAGGTTATGAACATACCAGATTAAGCGGTTCACAAAACGACTGAACGAGTAAGAAAAAATCGGTCAGCGAAGTTGGCTCTGTCACCCACATTTGCTGCTGTCGCCGCCATCCTCTGTTCAGCGCTGTTGTGCACAAGCTCGTACTCCGGCGCGGTCGTGGCTGGCCTGTGGCCGCGCGCGATGATGCCAGGGACTGGAGAAGGGGTCGCCTGGGGTAGGGTTATGTAAACCCCCTATATTTTTTTTATAAATATTTTTAATATTTTTTAATCATTAAATAGCTAAGTAAATTATTTCATGATTTTTTTCTAAATAAAACTAGCAAGTTAAAATGGTAGTATAGTATAGTACTTGCAATGTATTTACTAAACTACATGTCAAGTAGTGTAGTTTGTAGTATTAAAATTTAAAACCTTTCTCTATCTATGTTTATTGATTACAATTAGGCTAACAAGGCTTTATATATATATATATATATATATATCTATATATATTATCTATATATATATATCTATATTATTATATATATATATCTATATATATATTATAATATATATATACATATTCTATATGTATAGATATATC